>OZ025291.1:296888835-297201335 GCA_964019185.1 Maratus speculifer
TAAAATATATATAAATGGCTTTTTTATTAAATAAATGGTATTAATATTAGAAAAAAATACTTGTGTATATGAAACAATGAATAGAAAGTCCGAAAATATGTTGCCAAATTTTCTTCTTTCGCAAAAACCATTTTCTCAATTTTGCCAAGACTTTATACTGGAAAGTACCAAAAAAAGGAAAAAAAATGTTCTGCAAATTAACCCCGATTATTTTCGGTACAGATGTCATATAAAAACCACATTGGCGCGGTTGCAACAAAGTGGCAATTTTATGCCTCACATGGCAACCCGTTTATTTTGTTTCAACAATTTATTAAAAAAAGAAAGAAACGGTACTACTTGCTTATTCCGTCGACCAAAATACTATCGACAAACTATAAGGTTAAATGCCAGCAATGGCTGATCATACATGTCACATTAACTTGAAGTACATGTCACATAACACACGCTACAAGTTTTTTTTTCTTATTATTATTTGGTCATTAAGTGATTTCTGAGAAGAGTTCCGCATCCTTTTCTATTTGGCGCGATTGGCGAAGGAGCCGAAGATGGGAGAAAATGCCGTTTTAGCATCTTCTCAAGTTTTTCAAGGTGTCGGAAAAACATTATGGGAAGCGTTCCTTATCCTGTTCTGGTTGGCGAAATTGGCGAAGGAATCCAAAAAGACGACAAAAATTCACTTTAATATCTTATAAAAATTTATCAAGATGGCGAAAAACATGCTCTTTAAATATTTATAAACATATATAGATTTATTAAACGTCACATATGTCACATGTTAAAGAAATAAATATGATGTTCATACAAATATTTTTATCCATATATATACTACGCTCGCAACTTCCCATTCAGGTACCTCAAATACTAAAACCACGCTAATTTCACAGTCTTTAAAAAGATAGAATTATAATTCAAAAGAAAAGAGGTGATCTCCCTGTAAACGGGTTTCCATTCATTTTCCTTTGATTGGCAAATCAACCGCTGTTAAGAATACAATGTCTGTTTTCGTCCTTGATTTAAAAAAAAGTTAAATTTGTAAAAATAAGCTAATGTAAAATGAATTAAGTAAACAGAATTAAGTAAAGGGTTAAAATAATTTTTCCGCAGTGCTAAACGATGTCCAAAGTCCAGTAAAGGTGTATTCTTCTTACCTTTTTCTGACACATACTGTATGACCATACTAGATCACAATTAGGAAATAAAATTGGAAATGTCATTGGATGGTGGCCGATCGCCGCGATAATTGTCGAGTTATGAACGAGCATACTGGTCACTACGAAAAAGTGCGTTTTGCACGGCAACTGATATGTTAATTTTTAATATTTTGTAAATTTGTATTAAATGATTGGGAATTTAGAAATCATAGTTTAAATCGTACTCTATCCTAGCACTTAATCTGAAATACATTAAAATAACAATTGGATGGAAATGGCTATTATATACATCATGAGAAACGCTTATATAGACAGCCACAATATACAAACGCATATAACGTATTTAATGTCAGGTGCATGTGACATTTAGGATAAGCCATTATTGGCATTTAATCTTATAGTTTGGCGATAGTTTTTTGATCAGCGAAATAATCAAATAGTAAAAGAAATATCCTTATAACTCTAAAAATGAAAAATCTATTAACTAACAGTTAGTTAACTGACTCGGATGAAGTGTCTCATTTCCAATAAAAATATATACTTGAATTGAAATTAGAATGAAATACAGGGTCATGAAAAATCGAAGAGTGCGGAAAATGGGATTATAAATATCTCAAGAATTAATTCTCTGATCGATTTCATTTTTTATGCAAAATTTATATTTTTTATTGTCTTTTATAGTCATTACTTAAAATTTAAAAAATCGAAAATTTTCACATACCTTTCATCAGAACGAATATTTCGAGAATCCGAAAAAAATAATTTCGGATAATCGAGGTTATTGATATTCAATATGTTTCTTCCCATTATTATATATTAAGTACACACAAATTTTAAGTTTCTATCTCAAGTTTTTCGGGAGATAGAGCGTTTACAGACAGATGGACGGCATTTTTTTCCCCCTAAAAATATGTTTTTTCGGAATCTCTAATGTTTAAAATGTGTAAATCCGTCAAAAAAAATGTTTTTCGATTTTCAAAACAATTGCAATATTAAAGTAAAAAGTAATTTTTAAAGTAATTGCAAGTAAAAAGTAATTATTAATATTAACCGCTCTGAGGAGCAAATACAATTTCAACAGTTAATTTTGCAATTATTTTATTTATTTACTTTGTTTGTTCCAAATTTAAAGTTCGCAGCATAATTTCTACTATCCGCATTATTTCTAATGTTGTATCTTTTAAAATAAATTTAACAATAAAAATAACAATGGATATAGTACATATGATTGATTTTCCTTTTTAGTTGTCCATTGATTGTACTTGATCCGCTTATTTCGCAGTCAATAATTATTCAGACTGTACACTGAATGAGAGAGAGAGCCTTACACTGAATCAACATCCATTAAAAGGATTAAGCTGAGTAAACATAGCAATAAAATTGATTTGGTTACTGCTGCATGCGTAAATTCAAATTATCTAATTATATCAACAAGCTGTTAATCATCGATTTTCTTCTTTACGTCTTTAAAGTAAAAATTTAAGATGATAAATAATAACTAATATTCTTAATTGAAGTTCTAATCTCACGTTCTAATTCGTTGAAAGAAAACTTAATCAAATTTACATCATTCTTACACATTAATTTAACATACTCACATTTATAAATAAAAATCTATATTTTTGGGGGGGAGGGGGGGGGGTCCGTACTTAAAAAGTGATAACGGAACCATTATAAGATCACTTTCGTGTCTATCTATCCGTTTGTCACAGCCATTTTACTCATAAACTATGAAACATGGAAAGCTCAAAATGGGGGAAATAACAAGTTCAATGTAGATTCCGCCGTTGCAGAATTCAGTTTCGCCTCCGTTTAGGGGGGAAAAAAATCGATAGATATTTTTTAGAAGGGCGACCCCGTTTAGAATGAAGTAACTTCATTTTTGTTGTGTTTATCAATATAATAGCAAACAGAACGGCGTGAAATACCCAATTGATTAGCAATTTCTCTCTGAGACATTGGAATTGCGGAGTAATAAAGAGACACAATTCGACGTGTTACTTCTTCATTGACTAGATTCATCAAAAACAGATTTTTTCTTTAGTTTAAACGCTTTTTTATAGACTCTGAGAAAAGGGAAATGCATTTTAACAATAAAACGAGTGGAATCCCGTCGAATTCGACGAATGAAATGTTTAAAAGACCCGATCGATTTGGTTTTTTAAAAAAAGTAAAAGTAAAAGTAATTACATTATTGAATCAATATATAATAAATATATTTCCAGACTTAATGTCAAGTTTGCCAGTTACAATATTCGCACATCTTCAGTTAAAATTGTAATCTGAGTTCCGGCGAAATCAAGAAATTTTATTTTATATGCACTCACAGAAAAATAGTTTTATTTAAAAAAAAAAAAAAAAAAAAAAAAAAAATCATTTTTACTGTGACAGTATTTTAACTAACTGAAGTCATCTGAATTTAAAATCTCAATCTTAGTGCCCATAATGAAAAGAAATATTGAAATGTAATATCGTTATGAGTAAAAATGCGATGTTTTAAATAGTGACGTCATTTTCTCTTCTAATGTTTTTTAAAAATTACTGTTATTAGTAATATGAAAAAGGCGTCCGTAATAATATTGTAATTCCCATTTATCTGGTTGCTGAATGACATCATTTTTCCTCATTTGAAATTTTTCTTATTTTGCTTTAAACATTAATTTTTATCAAATTATTTTCTGTTATTTTATTTACATTAGTAATATTATTTCTCAGTAAATATATATATATATATATTTTTTACCTCAATTCTCTTTCAAGTGCATAATTATACGCAATCATTTTGGAAAATAAATTTTTATTATCGAGAGAAAAGCTAAACTGTGTTGCCACCATTTTGAAGAAATATCGTAAAAAGCATTTAAAATTAAAAATAAAATATAAAAATGGAAATAAATTAAAAAATAGCTAAAATAGGCACAACTACAAATAAATAGCTTTCATTTAAAAAAATAATTATCAAAATCGGTTCAGTAGAAAATTCAGGGCTGATGACACGACATTTTTTAGCTTGTCTGAAAGAAATAGCATCGGAGGCATCGGAGGAGGTAATTTTTAAAAATACAGTAACTTTTAAAAAACATTAGAAGAGAAAATGACGTCACTATTTAAAACATCGCATTTTTACTCATAACGATATTACATTTCAATATTTCTTTTCATTATGGACACTAAGATTGAGATTTTAAATTCAGATGACTTCAGTTAGTTAAAATACTGTCACAGTAAAAATGATTTTTTTTTTTTTAATAAAACTATTTTTCTGTGAGTGCATATAAAATAAAATTTCTTGATTTCGCCGGAACTCAGATTACAATTTTAACTGAAGATGTGCGAATATTGTAACTGGCAAACTTGACATTAAGTCTGGAAATATATTTATTATATATTGATTCAATAATGTAATTACTTTTACTTTTTTTAAAAAACCAAATCGATCGGGTCTTTTAAACATTTCATTCGTCGAATTCGACGGGATTCCACTCGTTTTATTGTTAAAATGCATTTCCCTTTTCTCAGAGTCTATAAAAAAGCGTTTAAACTAAAGAAAAAATCTGTTTTTGATGAATCTAGTCAATGAAGAAGTAACACGTCGAATTGTGTCTCTTTATTACTCCGCAATTCCAACGTCTCAGAGAGAAATTGCTAATCAATTGGGTATTTCACGCCGTTCTGTTTGCTATTATATTGATAAACACAACAAAAATGAAGTTACTTCATTCTAAACGGGGTCGCCCTTCTAAAAATTTTTATTGTCGAGAGAAAAGCTAAACTGTGTTGCCACCATTTTGAAGAAATATCGTAAAAAGCATTTAAAATTAAAAATAAAATATAAAAATGGAAATAAATTAAAAAATAGCTAAAATGGGCACAACTACAAATAAATAGCTTTCATTTAAAAAAATAATTATCAAAATCGGTTCAGTAGAAAATTCAGGGCTGATGACACGACATTTTTTAGCTTGTCTGAAAGAAATAGCATCGGAGGCTAATAAAGACTATTGACCCACTTATTTACAGATTATTAAACATTTACAAATGTATTTAAGAGGGGGTAATGGGTTAATTAAGTTACTTGAAGAAAAAAATATTTTATTCGTGTATCGTGTGGGGTATCTTGTAAAAGTTTTCGTCACGCTGAATTCAAAAATACATTTCTTTTAATTTTAGGTTTTATGTTTTCAGAATTATCGACGAAAATATAGTGCAAAAATATGTCCCCCTCCCCCCATCTAATTCCGAATCTACTGAAACTAAAATTATGAAAAAAATAGAGGTTATAGATGTTATTTTAAACCTTGTAGGATAACTATAGTGATTACTCTAAATCGTATAGTTTTTTGAGAAAAGCAGATTTTTCTGTTACTCACAAATTTCGATTTGTAGCATTGAGCAAAGGTGTTGAGGGGCGTAGGAGTTATCTATCGTAGCAAAAGTATAAAAACATTGCTGATAATGATTTTTGAAAAAAATTCGGCGGTAATTAGGCGAGATAATAACTCTTAAAGATAGGGATGGTTTGGACATAAATAATGACGGGAACGGTGCTCTCTGCATACCATCAAACCTTGATAACTATTTTTAATAATATATTTGTGTAATGCAATATCTAGTAGCAGTATAAAAGCATTGAACTTCATCCTTTTGCAAACATACTAATTTAATTAGAATCAATCACATAAATAACGGTTCGTACGCATAAGAAATTAAAAAATATGTATATCCATTTTTGCACCAGGATTTTTTTTTAAAGTATATTTTGTCTTATTTAATGCAAAACGTTCCCTACTTCAGATATCGCGGCCACTACGTTACGAAATTTTTCGTTTTAAAAGTCTATTTTTTTTTTAAATTCCTTATGCGTACGAAACCTTTATAAATACTATGGGGTTCGCGACAAGTTTGCATTGATTGGGTCTTTCATTACGACTCTTGTGTATTTAAAAGTTAGTTGAAAACCTATCTGAAAAAACGCGTCACGGACAAAAGCAGCTTTAAAAATTTGCGAGCTCCTTTCTACACATGCTTCTTTAGTACAATTCCAAGTTTAAACATTGAACAAGGGTTTTGTGTTAGCTACACTGAAAAAAGGAAAGAATATTACTACGCTGAATTTAGTTTCATGAAATGCCAAATTAATTTAAGTATGCATTACCTTTTATTCTTAGTACCGAGCTAAGTTCCTTATAATAGATAAAGATAAGATTTAAAAAAAAAAAAGATTTATATTCAATAGCAATATTTGATATTATTTAAGCTTTATATCCCTATGAACTTTTGTGGTATGTCCATTTATACTTTTCTAGTATATACAGCTATAACCAACCCTACTTTGTATAGTTTTTTCACAAAGTCTTTTAATTCTTTCAGCAACGATTTTCTTTTAATAATAAGTTAACTCCTTTGCGATAACAACACTTTGCTTGTTTTTTTTTTGTTTTTTTTTTTTTTTTTTTTTTTTTTTTTAACTACCGGTTTTTTAAAACAGAAAATGTTTGTGAATCGCAATAATGCTCCAATTAACACTAAAACCGCGGTAAAATTCATTCAAATTTTATAAAAATATTTCTCACCGTAAATTTTATTTAAAACTGTTTAAGTTATTTATTGAAATTACTTTTGCTCAGCATACATTTAACTTAAATTATAAAGAGCTTTCTGGTTCGAAATGACGTATCTCCATATGCTACGGGTCAAAATGACCCGTCACCGCGGTTCTAGTGTTAAATAAGATAAACTTTCTAATAAAAAATAATTGGTGCGAATAATGAAGGACTCTGAGAATTTTAAGTGACCCGTATACCATTCGCTCATTCTCAAGGGTTAATAATTCATATGCTTATTGTACGGAATCCTCTGAGAGCGCGTAATACTTACACTTAACTTTTTTTTTTCAGTCAACTAATATTTGTTTTTGATAGTAACAGGGAAATTTTCTTTTTATGAGCGAGAAAACAAATTCTACTTACCGTAAAATGGGTGAATAGGAACGAAACTTCCCGGTCATACAAATAAAGCTTTATATATATAAATCTTCTGTGCATGTGTTTGCCACTGAACTCCTCCTAAACGACTGGACCGATTTTAATGAAATTTTGTGTGTGTGTTCCAGGGGATTCGAGAATGGTTTAGATTCATATTTCATTGAAATTGATTCAGTACTTTTTTAGTAAGTAGGCAAAAACTAAAAGTTAGTGATTTTTCGCTAATTAAAAGTGTTGAATAAGTTCGCTGAATAGAATGAGGATGGAATGGCCGAGCGGTCTAAGGCGCCAGGTTTAATCTCTGGTTTTTGAAGAAAGAGATCGCGTGTTCGAACTCCACTCCTGACATACGTGTATGATTTGCAATAATTTTTTTCCTGTATTATCATTTTAATCAACCGACTTCAGAAAATCGTTAACTTTTAACTAAAAAGAGAAAAATAAACTTTTCTATAAAAAAGTGAACCGACTTCAAAAACTACTGCAAAGTGAAAAATAATTTCCTTATAATATAATTTAATAAGAAATTAAATTAACAGCGTAGTATTTATCGTGCGTATTATTATATTTACGTACATTTATTTGATTTTCTGGAGTCTGTGACAGGACAACGTCTGTCGGTGCCAGGACAACGTTTGTCGGGTCCGCTAGTTTATTACTTACGCATCATACGTAGTAAAGGTAAGTCTTGCAATCGTTTTGAAAATCGAAAAAAAAAATTTGACGGATTTACACGTTTTAGATAGTGGAGATTCCGAAAGACATATTTTTAGAAAAAAAAATTTGCCGTCCGTCCGTCTGTCTGTCTGTCTGTAAACGCTCTATCTCCCGAACAAATTTATATAGATACTTGAAATTTTGTATGTAGTTAGTATGTAAGAATGGGACGAAGCCTATTTAATATCAGTAACCTCGATTATCCGGAACTATTTTTTTCGGGCTCTCAAAAAATTCGATCTGATGAAAGGTACATAAAAATTTTCGAATTAAAAAATGGACGTAAAAGGCAATAAAAGAACACACATTTTGCATATAGAACGAAGTCGATCGGATTATTAGTTGCCGAGATATTTGTAATCCTGTTTTCCACATTCTTCGATTTTTCATGACCCTGTATTTCATTCAAATTTCAATTCAGAGGTATATTTTAATTGAAAATGAGACGCTTAATCCGACGCAGTTAATTGTTAGTTAATAGAATTATTATTTTTGGAGTTATAAGGATGTTTCTTTCACGCAGTTCGGTGCTACTTGAGTAGTTTGGCGTTTTATATAATTTGTCGAAATTGGTACATCAGCAGTTCTTTAATATAGCATTACTATGTACATTAACAATATTTAAATTTTGTTTATGAATTGCAATGCATTGTATAAATAATCTTCACATGTTTTATTTTCATATACATATCCATGATGGGTAAGTATTACGGTGGCCCCCAACGACTAGTTATAAATATATGTGATGATATTTTTAGTTGTCAATTTTTTTATAAGAAGGTAATAACATTAAGAGTTGGGAAATTCTGTTTTGACATGTTGGCACGACTACTGGGGAATATAAAAAAACTTCAAGAGGATCCTCAAAAACCTCATTTTTTTTCAACGTCTTCAAAACTTTGTATGTAACTACAGTATATTTCGTATTCTAAACCTAAGAGAAATGATTTTTAATTAATGATAGACCTGTAAGCGATATTCTGTATTAAATTCTACTTATTTCTAAACTACATAATGAAAAAATGAAAAATGGCTTGTAACATCACAGGTTTAAGATTTACGGGGTGAACCTGAACTCGTTTTCTCTCATGGTTTATTTTACTATACAGTAATAGTTTCATGTAATATATGAAAACATATGTATGAATATGTATTGTAACAATATTTTGTATGTTCTAATTACTTGAAGAATTTAAATGTGCCAAGAAATTACTTGGTTAAACAAAAAAGTCAACGCCTAATCCAACAGACATGGAACACACAATAAAAGAATTTAAAAATAACAAATTAGTTAGAAAAACTGCACAGAATTATTCTCTAATATCCACACATTACACAATCATCTCAAAATGAAAAACCAATTTAAAAAAAAAGAGGGATGCAAACAGTACTAAGGGCTGGGGATGAGGGCATATTAGTAGATCGTATTGATACATGCAGCAATTGGGGCTACTCAATAAATTCACTTACCCAATGACTACTAATAAAGGATAACACAGAACAGGGCTAAATTTGTATTACATTCTACTTCTGCAATTCGAGTATAATTTCTTAAAATAAATTTTATTTTTTCTTGATTTAAAAGTTGTTTTCTAATTTTTGAAAGGGCATATCTTTACTTGTATATAAAATAAAGGCCTGGTTTCTCAGTAACTACGTGTTTCCACTCCTCCCTTATCATTATTACCTGTTTTTATTAACCCTATTAAAGTTTGAATGGGAATAAATAAAGATTATAGCATTTGTTCCGATTCACCCCTATCTGTGGGGTAAATCGGAATACCATTAAAAAAATAAATAATATGTATATAAACAGTAAAAATGTTTCGTTTTTGCTTAAAAAGTAAAGAACAAAACAAGACCGAAGTTACTAGTAGAAAAATAAAAAAATTAAAAAATCAGTTGTTGCCTTTTTTTAACATTAAAGTTGAAAACTGTTCCGATTCACCCCATTTTACGGTATATATTTTAACAATATAATGACCTCACACACAATAACGCCGATTTTGCTAGTACTGATATATAAAGCAATGCTGTTATAAGAAAATCATAATTAAAATTTATTTTCGGGAGTTGGTTTTTTCTTGTTTTGCTTTCATCAATTTAACTCACAAAATGATTTTTGTGTGTCGGTGTGTGTTGGATATTTGTTATATATTTTTTGTTTTCATAGATCGCTATTTATTATAAAATATACATAACTACACTTATAGCGCATGATAAACTCTTTAAAATTATAACACATAAGTGCTAATTACTACGATTTTTGGATATCCCTATTTTCGTAGAGTTACCTTGATATTAAGATAGAGAAATCTATGATTAAACAATGTGAACTTTTCTGTGTGAAAAAAGTGGTGCTAAAAAATCCTTGCAGTTTGCAGTTATGTAATAGCACAGGGAAATAAAATTTGCATGTTTGTGATACCCCTCAGTGCATTATGGAAAATAATTAATGAATTTAAAAACGGTAAGTAGCAGAGTTTCAAAAAATAAATATTGATTGACTGCACAGCTATTTTTATTTAAAAAAAAGACACTATGGTAAATCAAAATGAATTTAAATTTTTGCTGTTTCCTTCTTTTATCTCATATTTATAAACATTTGATAATAAAACTGAAAATTATGTAAAATAACAATTGATTAATATATCTTTATGATCAGTAGATTAAATGCTTGATCACAAGTTCGAGTCATTCGCATTGTTACTTTATATGGCCTTGGTTATACGTTTTGTCTCATTTGAGCTGGCGACATTCAGTTACAAAACAACATCTGATAAAGATCTGTGAAGCCCATTGTTCTAAAGCATTATTAGTTCAGTATTAAATATCAAACAAGCTTCTACATAAAGAAAAGTTTAAATATATTCATATTGTCTAGCCATTTGAGGTTTCAAATTTAGCGCGGTTTTAGGTATGGACAATAGTTAGGGTGCTCTCTTAAAACGAAAAAGCTGAAATAACTCAAGTTGAGCTGAAATCCACTCTTTTCCCATGTTGAAAGGAACCTTCTCAAGAAGAGCTGAAACAACTCAAGTGAATGAGTTGTATTTAATCAACTCATGATTGAGTGATCTCTCTTTTACTCATACTTGAGTGAAATCAAATCAATAAAGGTTAAATCCAGTAGTACTTGAGTGATTTGTAATAAAGTCATACTTGAGTGAAATGAAGTCATTTAAGACTGAATCTCGTAGCACTTGAGCGATTTGTAACCAAATCATACTTGAGTGAAATGAAGTCTTTAGGATTAAATCGAGTAGCACTTGAGTTAGCTGCAGCCAACTCGTATTTGAGTGAAGTGAAATAATTTAAGGCAAATCCAGTAGCACTTGAGCGATTTGTTATCAATTCAAGTTGGAGTGAAATGTTGTCATTTTTGATTTAATCCAGTAGCGCTTAGGCGATTTGTAACCAATTCATACATGAATAAAATCAACTCATTTAAGAGTTAATCCAAAACTCCTTCAATTTGTAGAATTGAATAAATTCACTCTTAAGAAAAGCAAAATTGCTTAAAATTACAAAAATCTTCAAGCGATTTCTAAATCGTCTAAATAAAATCACATCATTTAAAACTAAATTCAGTAATCCTCGATTAATTTTTATCAATGAAATTCAATATAACATGGAATTATTGCCACATTTTCAAGTGTTGCATTTAAATTCTCATTTCGGATTTAAATTTCTGTTTATTGACATTACAAGGGTATATATATATATATATAGAGAGAGAGAGAGAGAGAGAGAGAGAGAAAGAGAGAGAGAGATTGGAAAACTGTAACATGGATTCTCCAATATTTCTTCCAAGTCTTTAATTAACAAGACTTAAAACATTCTAATTTACATGACTGAAAGTTCTCTAATGAATCATAAAAACATTTTTTTTCTTTCTAATTCAATGAAACTGTTTCCTATGTTAATTTAGGGGAAAAGGCAATTGAATCGTTATACAAAATTAAATAGAGCTTACATGAATTTTTTATTATTCTGTCAAATCAGAAATTTTTAACATCAGAATTTTCTTTTGTTAAATTTAAAAGTACATATATTCATTAAATTAAAAATACTGGTGATCTCAAAATTGCAATTTTGAAAACACTTATTCATGCAAACTGCCTAAGTTTGCATAACTGTACAACAGCACCCGATCAACATTAAACAGAATATCAGCTTCTGATGCTGTGGTGCTTATGGGATTTTTCCTTTCTTTTCTTGGGCAATTTCAAGTTTACATATTTTCCAATGATACTTATAGCTTCAGATATGCTTATATACAATTTTAATTTTTTCATTAGCTTCTGATTTAATTGTAAATAACAATTATTTTTTTATTAAAAATTTACGATTTCAATCAAATAAACCAATCTTAGGCATCTTACTAAAAAAATATTGAAAAATAAACTTGATATCAGCCCAACGACTCAACTTCAGCACCACAATGTCAGAAGCTGATTGTTCCCCTTAAGAGTTTAGATAATCCTATGCAGAAGTTATTTTCAAATATCTTGTTTGGATTTTAAAATGTTTACCTTTTTTTTGGGAGGGGGGCATAGAATATTTGAGGATGATCTGTAAGTGGGTTAGTTTTTACTTTTGCAATTTTGGTTAATTATTATTTTTTTTTTATATTAATAGGAGTTTCAGACCCAGTTTTGAAAAAGAAAGTATTAAAAAACATAAAACCTAAATTTAAAAAAGTATTCCCCCCCACACATGGCCAGTGCAGTGTTTAAATAATTGAAATTGAAAATATTTTAAATGGATAAACATCAACCCATGGTACCTTGTTGTAATTATTCCTCGATTTAAATCTCAATCAAAATCATATTTCTTAAACTGACTAAATTTAAAAAAAAAAATTTTAATTGTTTAGTTTGAAATCTGAAATGGCTTTGAAATCTTAGATAAAATAATTGTTACCCATAGCATTTATATAAGCACATTGCAATTGGGAAATGTGGAGGAATGTCATTAAAAAACTTGTATAGCTAAAATTTTGATTATGGACAATTATTTTATTGTATGAAGTTAAATGCAGAAATAACTGAGATATGGATTTATTGACCATGTGCAATTATTCTTTATATCATTTAAAACATTTGTTAAAACTTGAATTTATATTCAAGAATAACTTACTTCTTCTTCATAAAGAATTTTTGATTTAATTTTTGATTTTATTCAATGTTTCTTAAATCAACTAACTTTTAAATAAATATAAAAGTATAAGACTGCAGCAGTTTATGTCAAAAGTAGAGCCAAATGTGCAATTTAGAATGTTGCAAGAAAGAAAAAAAACTAATTTTATTTAACAACAAAAACATTTTATTTAGCAAGGACAAAATAAACCTAACATTAATTGATAACAATTCTTTCCAACATCAGATAAACAAGTTTCAATAACATCTTTAACAGGACCTTTATAAATATAACAGTCCATTTGCATTAAACATTAAATACATAAAGAGCATATTGTAATCTGTCCACTGGTTTGTCCAACTTTTAAAATCTTAGGCAAAATAGACACTTTCTTGAAAATCCTTGAGATTAAATAAGATTGTTGAATTTGACTCCTCACTCACAGTAGAATTTTACTCCTCCATGAAATCACCATCTTCCTGTGTTAAAAGAAAATATTGAAATTAAGTTAAATAGCAATAAATATAATGTTAAGGAATGATTATGAACATATTAAAATATTTTGCAGCTTTCAGATTAAATGTTTTATAAAATTTCCCATCCATAGTCTAAACATAAAATGAAACATACACTAAAAATTTTAGCTTTATAAATATTACACTACTGAAAATTCAGCCAATCATGAATAAAATGGAAATAGAATAAATAAATCCTGTGCGATTACACTTATCTGCTTGTTTAAATCATGGTGTTACATCTGATACAATAAATCACCATTTTAAAAACAAATTTAAAATGAAAGTTCTTAAAGCAACATTATAAAATATTGTTGAAAATTCACCTTTGTTGCTACTTTCAAAATGTATCAGCGCTGGCAAATACCCAACCAATACAGGTTTTTGTGGATTTTTAGTTGTTTTTCTATATATTTGCATATTTATATAATACAAGATAGAACCTACAACAATCAGACCAGGGTTGGCACTGTTTAAACCAATTGGTTTTAACTATGGTTTAAACAACTGTTTTCTCCTTTTGGTTTAAGCAACGGTTTAGTTTTAAACCAACTGGTATTTTTCTAAAAAAAAAAAAAAAAAAAAAAAAAAAAAAATTCAGAAGAAATCTAATGACATTTTCTCTTTTTCTTAATAATTTATGTATGTCAGATTATTGAATATAAATAACTTCTATTTTTAACACTTTATATCAGCAATAAGCATTGGATGTAGCAGGTTTAGATCACTTTTTGGTTATAGGATTAAAATCAGTCTGCATTGGTGAATATATTTATTTCTCTTTAGAAAAAGCTTCAAACATGTGAATTGATCTAATATAAAATAGATTAAAAATATTCAATATTCAATAGAAAATATCTTAATTTTTTGAAAACTGCAGATTATTTAACGCAATAACATAACACAATCCATAAGATTTCAAGCTGTAAAAGAAATCCCCAATCTTAATTGGGGAGGTTATCTTAAGCATTAAAATCAAAATATGAAGTCGAATAAGAGAGTTCCCCCCCCCCCCCTGTTAGTTATCTGCTGAATCTATGACCGAAAATGTTGACTTCAAATTGTCATTCAAGAAACAAAATCTCAAGAAGTATTTGAAATTTATTTTTTGGATAGCTATGGAGAAGAATATTTTATTTATCAGACTACTTTCAAATGTTTATTATTAGTAATTAAAATATTAGTTATAAAGATCCACGCTGCGTGTGGATGAAGATTTATTTGACAACGGTCACTTCCGGACTGACATTTCTGTCCCTATTAATCCCACCCCTCTCCTCCTTGTCGTCCCCTTTATAATTGGCCGTTGATCTGCCGTGATATAACAACAAGCTGCACTCATTGATGGAGATAAACTTTAACTCTTTCCTCACTCTGGTCCAAAACTCGAAGGCTAAGTTCAGCACAGCTAGATCTAACCCCACAATGAACCTTCCAGTTTAGTGAACTAAAAGGTGCAGTAATCTCCACAATCGGAAGAATTTTTTTTAAATTTGGTTGCATAAGATCGGGGCATTGCGGGTCTCTCCCCTAAAATTCATTTGTGCTGTGTTCTGGGACACCGGGGGATCCCCTTAAATGAACAAGCTGATGATCTCACTAAGAGGTTTACTGACTCCAGTGGTGACCACCCCCCCCCCCAAAAAAAAAAAACAATCTTCATACTTTAACATTGACCCCCCCCCCCCCCTAAACAGAATATCAATTGTAAAATATATTTTACTTATAATCTACAGCACCATCAAAAGATAGTGAGTTAAGCATAATGAAATGAGTTCTTATTGCCCTTATCTAGAATTTAAAGAAAAAAATACAGAAACATTTCTGGAAATTCAATGTTGAAAAAATTTAAAAGTGAAATTTAAGAATCAAGATTTACAAAGATAGCGAGTTGAGTATAGCAGAATGAGTTCTTATTGCCCTTATCTAGAATTTAAAGAAAGAAAATACAGGGACTTTTCTGGAAATTAAATGTTGAAAAAATAAAAAATGATATTAAAAATAAAGATATTTTTTTAACAGTAAAAACAAGAAATATTAAGAATTTAAAATCCCCCCCCCCAAAATGTACTTTTTCTGAAATTACCCCCCCCCCCCAAACTAAGTTATAGGACGCATCTTGCGTCATCAAACCCCTCTCTGGGCACCCCTGACTGAGTCCGACATCCTGACTGATTAGACCTCTCCGGAAGACTTGATCCAGCCTATAAGCAGAAGATCAAATTGATGGTTGGTTAATTTTTCAGTTGGTCAGTTTTTCGTTCCTTTGTTCATTTTAGTCGTAAGTTCTATACATCTGATGGATTTTGTTCAGCTACTATTTGCTTTCAGTAGAGTATCGACAGGATGTAGTTGGTTGTGAGTTCTAGTCATGGCGATCTTTTGTGGATAAATTGAAACTACAGCCTGGTTGCTAGAGATCTCACCCCCCCCCCCTTTAAACCTTCAAAGAAGCTTGTTTTTGGCATTGCTAATAAAACAAAATTTATTCTCGTGAATAAAATCAAGGCATATTATTACATCTTGAAAATAATCCTAGCTTTATATGTTATATATACAAATGTAAAAATTGCTGATATATCTTTACCAACTGAATTTGATATTTTGACTGGGTAAGTAAATTTAAAGGGTTAATCTCCTCCCCCCAAGGGTCCTCTAAATCATATATTTTATCAGATTATAGGCCACAAGAATAAAGCGATGACACACCACAATGAATTGTGGGGGTGACACCTAATATTGAGTTAACTGAATGAAAATGAATTAAATTTAATAATTGCAACTGTATTAATGCTATATTGCCATCAAAAACATTATGTACAACTTTTATGATTCTAACATACCAGGAAGCCGGTTAAAAATCGTTTGAAACATTACAGACTTACATAAACCAGATTATTATTATTAAATATAAATGAAAAAAAAATAAGGTATGTTTTATTAATATAACATGCACAATACTGTATTTTTAAAAAATGCATTAAAAGATAGAAAATTTCACTAAATTGTTTTTATATATGGCAAATTATTTTTGCTGCCAAATTTAAGGATATCACAAGTAGGTCAAAATTTGGCACTTCGCTAGTAATACTGCTGTTACAGTAGACTTCCTCAAATCCGCACAGCTTGGGACCAGAGGTTTTGCAGATTTTAGAATTTTGCGGATTTCTGGTCATTATTTTCTTTACATTTTTTAAACAGTAATTTGAATGTAACTAACAAGGAAATCTAAACTATTGTAAAGCGTTACAATATAATAAAATATTAAAATAAGTAATAAGGATGCACAACCTGTGGCCCGCGAGTTTCATCAATTTACAACTGGAAAAAAATTGAAATTTTTGTGCTTATGTCGTAGGAAAAAATCGTCAATTTACTGTGAGAAAATGTAAAATTTCATCACATAAGAATCGCAAATTTCTTTGATTGATACGCAGGGTTGGCACGGTTTAAACCAATTGGTTTTAACCATGGTTTAAACCAAATGGTTTTTTTCTCAAAAAAACCAATTGGTTTTTTTAAAGAAATCTAATGACATTTTTTCTTTTTTCTACATAATTTAAGAGTTTGAAATTATTGGATATGAATGTTTTCTACTTTTAACACTTTATTTCAGTAATAAGCAATAAATATAGTGGGTCCAGGTCATGCTTATAGTCATAGGATGGAAATTAGTAGTGTTGGTGAACATATCTAATGCTTTAAAGAAAATTTTTAAAACTTGGGAATTTTTCAAAGATAAAATAGGTTTTTAATAATCAATTATTTAGTATAAAATATTTTAATTTTAGAAAAATGCCTATTTTTTAAAACAATCTGTCATAACATACATGATGATTTTGAATATGAAGCCACAGAACTGCATACAACTTGATCTTTAAGATTTTAGTCAAGCTGTAAAAGAAATTCTTCTTGATTAGGGAAATTACCCGGGTGTCATCCTCTAAAGGGTGACACCAAATCTTTATTTGCAAATAAAAATACAATTTTATAAAATTTTGGAGACTAATTAGGAAATAAAATGAGATTTTTAGCTCATGATGCAATACAGCTAGTTTTCTTTTCTTTGCTAAAGTGAAGTTTTATACAGAACGGTGTGTCTAAATAAGATACGCACCAGGGAACAAAAACCAACCTATTCAACGAGTGGGTAACAAAAGCAAACTTTAAAAGAAAGAATTTTCTTCTACGTATAGGCACGGCATTGACTTGTGCAGACTATGGGTCGAGTAATGATTCACTTCTGCGGGTTTTTTTATGCAGAAGGACAAAAGGTAAATAAGGAATGGTAAGGCTATTTTTTATAAGAATGCAGAATTGAGATGGAAAAAATATGACAGATTGGAAAGAAGGAGGAGGAGGGGGGGGGGGCTTAACACCTTTTACATCTGTCCCGGGATGTCACCCATCCTAGCTACACCACTGCACACCCACTTCATCTCTGACAAGTAAATAAATTTTCCTGCCTGAGAAAACCGTACCAAACACAAACCATAAAATAATACTTGAAAAAATAATTATAAGAAAATATTGCATTAATCCTTACTATCTGTTAAATAAATGATCGGAAATAAAATACACAATTTTATAGTTTTAGTTTACATACTACATACTTTTTTATAAAATAGTAATTTTCCATTTTATTATGCCAAAAATTTTGTATAGCTGCAAAGGAAGTTTGGTTTATTTTACATTCTAGTAGGAGTGTGTGTGTGTGAAGAGGGCGGGGGGACGGTTAAAAGTATTTCATAGAATTTTATGTAGCGGGTTACTGATGACTATTTCTGACCAGTAAACTCTCATGCGTACTGATCTTTGGGACCAGTAACTTTTTTTTTAATCAATTCTACCACTGGGCTATGCATAAAAAATGTTAAGGGAAAGGGATGATATTGCAAGGTATTTTCTAAAGAGAAAGAGGATTTGCTTTTTGGTATCGTTGCATAATATTTAGGAAATAATACTTGCATTTACCAGTATAGAAAGACAAACTTTTGTCCACTGTTTTCGTTTTATTTATAAATTCTCATTTAGATTTAAAGCTACCTGGGAAGCAGGCACAAGAAAACTATTATTTCTGCATGCATTATGTAACAACTTATAAATATTAAGCAGATTATTATAATACAGACCATGCATGCAATAATTTTGCCCAATAACAGTATGAAACATTGCCAAACAAAACAGTAACACAAGTTCAACATTAAGAATGAAAAAAAAAAAAAATCTCAGAAATGTGTATAATGTAATCCGGAGCACGTTTTTACTAAGACACTGCAAACAAGACGTAAATACCATGTTTTGATAAATTTCTATGAATAAAGATATAATAATTACAAAACTTTAATACAAGGCAATTAAATAACGAGATATTTACATTGCATTAACAATTTTTACTCTGATTAAATATACTAATTTATTTTATTAAAGCACGAAAGTTTTGTAGCAGCACTGTAACACCAATTATTAATATAGAAATGCATTAAACACATCCTCAATATTACCGTGTGACACGACATTTTAATTTCAAGGTATGATACTGTTATGAATTTTAGTCTGTTAAAAAGAGAAGGGAAAGTTATTAAAAGAAAGCATAATTAAAATAAAATACTTATATAAAACTTACTTACTTCGTAAAAAAGGCATTTTCAGCAAATTGTTTAGCGAACGCCGGAAGTCTCCATCTTATCTTGCAAGGTCACGTGACGAGTCAGCGGCGAAAATCAGCGCGGAAAAAAAGCTGTTTCATTATTGAGTTGAGTTGTTTAGTTTTAAAGCTGTGTGAGTGGATTAGAAAGAGAAAAAATCAAACCAAGATGACTGAATCGGTTAAAAATCAACTCATTCACGATCCAATAAATTAGAACTCTTTCTTGAGCAGCCAAATCCACTCTTTCGTTTTAAGAGAGTGTGTGTCGCTTATGACGGCTAATAAACCAATTATTTTGGGCGAGAGGGGAGGGGGCATGTCGTCCGTGGTGGTCTTCTAGTGGATCTTAACCCATATTTACGCAAGTCTCGAAGAAAAACACGGAACACTCGGAACGATTAGGTTGACGGGCGCGAATGGATTCGAATCCAACATCTCCCATCTACAAGCTTTGAGAACAGAATCGTTCACCCACTGGTGAAGCCAATAGATAAATAAATATGAATTTGGAGGCGGAAAGGAACAATGTTTGCATATGATAAAAGGCCGTCTGAAAAAAACATGAATGTTAAAATCAATCTTAACAACTGTATCGGATCAAAAATTGCACCTGTTTTTGTTCAAGTGAAAAGTGTTTGTTAAAGTGCTCGCTTTACAACGATTTATAATTTTCGGAGATCTACCTCATTGTAATATTGAAATAGGCGATACACTTGTCTTTAAAGAATGGAAAAAACCCCACAAAAATTATGCACATTTTGGTTTTCTATAAGTAATTTTTTAAGCTAAATGTTAAACTGTACATTAATTATTGTCTAAACTGATTTCTAGATTTTTTCATCAAGATAGATTATCTTATTCGAAAAAATTATTCTATTAGATTTACATTACATTGGACGTCTATGAATATCTGTTACTTAGCTGTATAATTTGTTTTATCACTAAAGTCTTTATCAATTTTCTAAATTTCATTTAAAAAAATTAACAAAGTAGCATTAAAAATTATAATATAACTTATATAACTTTCACTTTTTTTTTTTTTTTTTTACCATTTGGAAAATGGTTGTTGTTTTTGGTCGAGAATAGACCTTATGGTGTCCGCATTTATTTATTTTTATTTTTTTTTGTGTTCTTGATCCTTTGTCTTTTTTTCTTTTAACGCCTGTGGTCCTTTAGCATTCTTTCTTTTAACGTTTTTGATTCTTTAGCTTTTCTTCTCTTAACGTCCGTGACTATTTAGCTTTTCTTTTTTTAACGTCTGTGATCTTTTATCTTCTCTTCTTTTATTGCGACTCTCTAGCGGAAGCCAGGTTCAAAGATCTCGACCCACGACCCACGACATAGCCTAGTCTCTAGCGGAAGCCAGGTTGGAGGGGGAGGGGAGATCAAAAATTGAAACTGAACAAATTTAAAAGGAAAAATGATTAAATCAAAGACACCGAAAAACAGTAAAGGCGGACTTGGAGCTCTGAAGCTACCGAATGACCTCAGCTACATCGAGCTTATTATTAAACAATTTTCTGATCATTTGCATTTTATAAACTCCGACCTGAATCCGGTAAACTTGAATCAGGTAAACTTTCGTCATCTAAATCTGAATCTAACATGTCAAATTGGTTAGAATTTCATTTTCCAAATTGTTGTTATAATTTGTTAAATCGTTTATTTTTATTTTTGTCAGGATCGTTATTTAAGTGTATGTGATTTTTGTAATCTGCAAATAAATCTCAAAAAATAAAGGTGGATGATTTTGTAAACACTTCTATACTGTGGTATCACATTTAATTAAGGCCTGTATATTTTCGAGGACAATACGATTTAAACAATTAGTTTAGCTATTAAAAAATCCTATTTCTCATCCTTTTTGTACAAATTCATTGATTGATTTAGTATCAATCGTTTGTGCGATCTTGCACGATTGCTAATCACATATTATGTCAAAAAAGCACTAGTGTAATTTACATAAAAAGAACATAAAAGAGAAAAATATGTAGCTTATATGAAATTCCACTGAAAATATTAGAAATGTATTTAAAAACATAGGACTAATCATGAAAATGTTTATTTCTTTCAAAAAGCTTACAATGCTTACCTCTAACCAAATTTTATGGATAAAACAATTAACAATAATTAAAGTATAGATAGTGAGATACAGATTGCTATTCGCTTCATAAGGGCTCTTATAACCGTAATAAAATATTTGTTCTTTTCGTTAAATGAGTTTTATATTTTATTTTAGTTGAGAGAGATAAAAATTATTATTATAAAACAAAATTCTCGTTTCTTTAATCTTTTACTAATTATCTGCATTTTGGCGTTAATTTAATCATTTGAAGTTCATTGACAGATATCTCGCTTTCATTCCTAAGAATTTATTAAAGCAAGAAATAAAATATTTTGCCTTTGGCAATTTTACGATAGCTGAAAATAAACAAGATATATCGTTAATAACCTCTAAACATCAACAAATTTCAATATTTTTCAAATTGATATAGCTTTAGATTTTTTTTTTCACGGAAAAGTCAACAAAAACATAAAAAGTATTGATATTATAAGATTCTAATTTCAGAAAATTTTAGATTTTTCAAATAGAAAAAATGGTTATTTTATGAACCCTACTTTTTTCACGTTATCTCTCTCGTTAGGTAACGCATATGTATTTAAAAAACTTCGTATTAAATAACTACAGACTTAGAAAATATTTCAAAACTCAAAACATATTTTTCAAATTATTCAAAAAACTTATATACATTTAAAAATTTTATATATATTAATAATTAATATATATATTTTCTAGTTTTGTATTAATAATACATTGATCAATTAAGATTTGTTTGGAAAATGTTCTTACAATAATGTATTGAGATTATTGATTTATAGCAACAAAATGCTATTGTTATTGTAAGAAACTAAAACCTCTGTTAAAGACCACCACTCATAAAAATCATTTTTTCAACCAAGGATTTCTATAGCTCACAGACTATGCAAAACCTAATTTTCTTATCCCCTCTTCATTCACTCCCGCTCCGTAATGTTAAAGCTACGGACAGGCTGTTTTCAAACTTCTCGTTTAAATTTTAATATTTTTAAATGATTTTTATTTATTTATTTATTTATTTATATAGAATAGCTGAGCTCGATCTCTAATCGGACCATTTTATACTTTTTCGAATTTGGTAACAGATTTTATAATAAAGGTACATTTATTTTCGAAACTGGTTTCGCTTAGAAAAACCCGACGGAGGGCACCTCCGCGATAACCTGCCCCTCTCTTTCTTTTCTTTCTTTCTTTTACGCCTTAAAAAAAAAAAAAAAACAATATATATATATATATATATATATATATATTAAAAACAAGCAGAATGGTGTAATTATAGCTTTAATGCCTGCTTTGTATATTTTCAGTATTATAACGAGATGAAAATGTGTATTGTCTTAAATGTACATTTTGACAGATAATTTTTTTAAGAGAAACATGAAATAAAGTACATACGAACTAAGCATCACATAGAAATAAAATCAAGTTTAGAAAAACTTTATGAAGAGGAATATGACTACAAAAGAAAAGAACGAATTAAAATTCAAACGGCAGAACTTGCATCGGGAGAATGTATTTTTGACTCGAAAGACAATAGAACGGCGTGAGGTCTGATTTAAGATTAAACAAACAAGCGAGAGTGAAAACGACTAGAAGCTGCAAAACAGTTTACATATGTTTGACGATTTGACTACAATCGGTATAGTGATTATGCACAACATCCGCGTATTATAATAAGAAAAATAGATGAAATACATAGATACATAGTATCTATGCTACAGAAATGAAATCTTTAACAGTGCTTCACTTTTAAAACGAAGTGATTGTATTCCATACCGGAGCATGCGTACTGATT
Organism: Maratus speculifer; assembly: GCA_964019185.1. Classification (NCBI taxonomy): domain Eukaryota; kingdom Metazoa; phylum Arthropoda; class Arachnida; order Araneae; family Salticidae; genus Maratus; species Maratus speculifer. The sequence goes on from OZ025291.1 coordinate 296,911,891, forward strand.
AGTTATTTATAAATATATTTTTCCTTTCTGAAAAGCTTTGTAAAGTGCTTTTAATGTAAATATCAATGTACACAGAACCGTTTCCTTTGTACGCTCTATCCTCTTTCCTTGCGTCCAAGAATTATTCATACATTAATATTTACAAATCGTCACCTGAGGATAAGAAGGTTCTATCTGTGTTTTTGAAAAAATTGATTTATCGATATAGAAAGTTTCTATTTGTATCTATGAAGGCATTTCTAAATTAAAATAATGTCATAATATAATTGAAATGTCATATATAAATTACATATAACATTATTTTGATGCAAAAATACCTTCATAGATATAAACAGAACCTTTCTATACCGACAAGTCAATTTTTTCAAAAACATAGATAGAACCTTATTATTCTCAGGTGACGAAATGTATATTTTACAGTTATGGAAAAATTTAGTATGTACAGCGGTTTCGATTCTGAATTGAAAAAATGATAAACATAATATCTCGAATAGCTTAGAAACGAAAGATCAAAACTTGTACTAAAGTTAAAATGCTTCTTTCCTAAGAAAATTCAATTTTAACTCTTTACTGCATCTTTTACAATGAAATAAAATTCCCAGCTATTTCAGTTTTACATCTTGTAGTATTCTTTTAAATGGTATGTCTTATTGCTTTGCTTTTATTAAAATTCTGAAAGCAGCCACCAAATCCATATTATTGAACTATTATTGCTTCTGTTTTTATGACTTTTAGACGACACTTTTAAAATTTTACGTTGTCCCACAAACTGAAAATTTTCTCTTGTTGTGTTCCCTTTATTCCTCATCCTTAGAATCTGAGCATATAAAATTCTTTGACAAAATGTAACTGATATTTAAATCTATATATATATATTTACAGTTGTAAAGAAAAAATTCAGAATTCGAAAATTGTAATTTTAAAATAACGTATTCAAATTGTCATTAATATACCATATTTTCCTATGATAAAAACTTTTAAATCAGTGTGTTATGTCACTAAATTAGTGCTTAGATGTGAATTTTAGTTTACAATTGATTATATTTATCACTATTCAATCATAAGTAATTTTAACCTTTAAGATCATTTGCAGGCTTTTGTCTAACTGTAGAGGAGAACTGTAATCCAAAATATGGTTAACATGATATCATCATATAAAAATGTGCCATAATAACAATTGTATCATAATACATGTATAATGAAACAAGAATGAAAAATCATGTATTAAAGCATAGATTATAAAAACTTTCTAGCACTGTCGGAGTATTGTTAGAAATTTAAAATAATCATATATGTTCATCAGGTTTGTTTTCATATCTGTTTATATCATTTTGCAACAAATATTACTTTTTGAAGCCGAAACTGCATAATACAAATTCGCCATGACAAAGTAATATTGCAACAGTACCATGAAATTAGTTCAAATCATGTATTTTAAATCAAGCGAATGAAAGGTTTGCATTTTAAATGAAATGAATGTAATATGAGTATGGCATGAGAAAAATTGCTGGAAATGTATCACCTGCGCTCGATGAACATAGTATCAATATTGCAATCGGTATTAGATATGAGAAATGGAACCACTCTTCGTACATGAAAAATGGCCAGTAGTCCTCAATCAGATACACAGACATAATTGGCGTCAAACAACAGTAATACTAACAACAACTTTGTTATAACTATATAAGAGTTTTAATAGCAGTATAAAATTGTCTATGAGCAAACAGCACTGAGCACTCTTACCGACAATTTCATTATCCGTGGAAAACAGATATTCAACACCAATAACTATTCTGAAGGACCACGCACCATATAAAAACAGTCTTTTCACTTCAACATAATATTTTTTGTCATTTAGAGCTACTGAAATTATGCGGAGATCCGTTTATGTTCTTAACATCACTTCAAAGAGTTAAAAATCCAATATAAGATAACTTAGTGCTTTATTGTCTGTATTACTTTTAATGATTGTGTACTTCCAATTTTATAGTCAAGCATGGCTGTCTTGCATGGTTTGCTTTCCCATCTTTTTAAGCAGTGTAAGGGGAGAGTTGTACAAAACCGGACAGGCGGGTAAAATCCTGTAGCTCAGATTCCTCCTTCATTTAAACTTTTATCTCTCGGCCAACAAGAGGAATTGCTTGTCGAAAATCATTACGGCATTTCTAGCTGAAATAAATGATACTGTGTATAGATAATGTGCATGTGACGTCACGCAACCGAAAAAGGATGTATTTGTCAACTTGTGGTTGGCAAAAATAATAATTCTTGGAGAGTTAGCAATTTATAACGTTTATTTCCTGCGTATAATACAATAAAATGAAATTTATTATATCGACATGAAAATTACATTTAGTTTAGAATTTTCTAATGCAGTTTAATTCGAATTTTTGCCCACCGCAAGTTGAGCTTTCGCGAAAAAAGCCAGTTTCTTTACAAACATGCACATTATCTATTGTTATTTTTTGTGTGAAAGAAAAATGTTTAGGTTTGAATTTCCCTTAAAAATTGTTTTGTTTGATTCTAGGTTTTACGCATATATTAATTATTTGCCAGCATATTAAATACTGGTTATTATTATGTCTAATGCTTTGCTTTCTTGGAAGCATTTTAAGAACTTTACTAGGATTGAGAACTGTAACGCCAATGTTTTTAAATTTCTGAGATGTCGGGGTAAAACCGGATAGGGGAAACCGGGGTTAGTTGTACCAGGGGCAAGTTGTGACATCGAGCTTCCTGACTGAGCCAATAGGTTACAGCACCTGTCGCGCCATGTGAGTAAAGAAGTTGATTGTCTCAATGTGCTGCGTATTTTTTGAAGTATAGCGTCGCGTTGTTTTCGAGAATAAAATATTTGTCTTGTTTTCTATCGTAAAAGTAAATTTTGCGACCTACATTTGAATCGTCACTGCCACTAACGATACTGAAGTATGTAAACTTACCTAACATTATTTAAATGCTTATATTTTGAGCTGTTATTCCATGTAAATCATTTATTAATTATGCCAATATTTCGGAAACTAATGAATAAAGTTCAAAATGGCGTAACGCGGGGCTGGTTGTGACGAAGTCTAAGAGGCACGTTGTGACAGTGTCACTACTTATCCCAGCATAATTTTTAATGAGGGTTTTTATATATCAGGAAAAGTGGTGATACATTAAAAGAGGCGTACTGAAAGAGCTAAAGTTACTTTAGTAGATTGTGAAAGGGCTGCAATAGAAATTAAATCCAGAAATTGCAGTTTAAGGAAAGCCCAAGGACTGTTCAATCTAAACCGAATGTCTTTTTTACATACATGAATAAAAAGAAGAGTACTAATATGGAAGGAAATATTGAAACGGGATATAAAAACTGCGTATGATATTCGCACATAAACAAGATATGGAGTTGTGTGAATACGCCAAACAATTAACGAATATGTTGTATGGAATTAGTCCTGCAGAACTGCGAAAGTTAGCGCATGAGTTTGCAATTAGAAATGACATAAACATGCCTGAAAATTAATTAACAACAAAACAAAACTGCAAATGCTGATTGGTTGACTAAGTTTATGCAACAATAACCTACAATTTCCTTTCCAGTTTCTAAAGCAACAAGATTGAGTAGAAATACAAGTTTTAATAAACATAATTAGAACTATTTTTTAATAACTTAGCTTCTGTATTAGAAACTAATAAATTAAATTCAAATGACATATGGAATATTGATGTGACAGGAGTAGGAACAGTGCAGAAACCTGTAAAAATAATTGCAGAAAAGGATTTAAATAATAATAATAATAATGACCTCTGCAGAAAGGGGAACAAACGTAACTATGGTTAATGGCATTAACTCTCTGGGAAATTCAGTCCCACTGATGTTTGTATTTCCACGTAAGTTTTTAAATGCTCATTTTATTCGTGACGGTCCCATAGGCTGTTGTGGAACATGAAACCCAAGTGGATGGATTACAGGATCTGACTCTTTACTTTTCATGAAACATTTTGTTAAAAAAATGTAAGGGGCTCGAAAGAATCGCCAGTCTTAGTATTGCTTGATAACCATAGTTCTCATCGAAATATTGATGTTTTGGATTATTGCACGAACGACAGAGTGATTTTGTTACCATTTCCACCTCACACGAGTCACAGATTACAGTCTCTTGATGTGTCAGTATACGGTCCGTTCAAAAAATTCTACAATCAGGCTGTGTGTGGATGGTTGAAATCGCATCCTGGAAGCACTGTGTCGATCTACGACATAACAGGTATTGTCAAAATAGCTCTTCCTAGTGCTACCACTCCAAAAAACATTCAAGCAGGATTCCGTTGAAGTTAAATTTGGGAATTTAATAGGAACATTTTCACAGATGAAGACTTCTTATGTTCCTCAGTAACTGATCGACCGTTATCTATAGGAGATGAGAGCGTTAAAGACCAGAATGACAATGAAAACAAATTAGTAAATATGTAACTGTTAATAAACCAAGCACTTCAGCAATAACTTTAATCAACGATGGTGAGATTACAGGACCGTCTTCAGAAGTAAAAAATCTCATTGAATTAGATGATTTTATGGCAACTGATAATAGCAATGTGTCAGTAGTAAGTCTTACAGAAATAAGACCACTCCATAAACCAGGATCTGGAAAAGGCAAGCGTAAATGTTTGAAATTTGCCATTCTAACAAGCACACCTGTAAAAGAGAAATTTCAAGCAGAACAAAAAGTACAAGAACGTAGAAAACAAACTGAAGAAGAAAAAGCAAAAAAAGAAACTGTATGGAAAGTCCAAGCAGTGCATAGAAAAAATTACACCTAGGTTACTGAAAAAAAGGGAGAAGCAAGTATTGGATAGCTCTGAAGCTGACAAAAATTTCTTATGTCTATTTTGCTTGGAGCAATCCAAACTTTCTAGACCCGGAGAAGACTGGGTGCAATGCATGTCATGTAAAAGATGGGCTCATGTCAAATGTATCAAAAATGAACCTTATTATATTTGTATTAACTGCAAATCAGACACTGAAACAAGCGATGACAATGAGTGGTTAAAAATACTAGTAGATCGAACCCGGGCTTCCCGGGTTACATAGCAAAGATAAAAACCATTTTTTTTTTTTTTTTAAACTTTAATGAATTTTCTACATGTAATATGCGTTTTAGATTGCTAACTAACTCCAAAAAAGCATTTTAACCCTTAAACCCCTTGAAGGGGTGGGGTAAAATTTATCCCACTTAATTTTAATTTCAAAACGCCACATTGACGCCAATAATTTGAAATACCAATTTTATTTTTTTCAAATACGTGAAGAAACGCTTTTAAATCCTTCTATAGTAAAAAAAAACTAGCCTTAAAAGGAATGACTCCTGGAATGATGCTGATGTGGAAGATTTCCGGAACTAACGAATCCGGGTTGTCCACTCCTTCCATAAGTCGAATAGACCAGTCAGGAAAGGGCTCCGTCTATGCATCGCCGTATGGGTTACCATAAAGAGAGGAAAGGTTACCATTGCCAACAATCGCCAAGTTTGTCGCCAACTTGGCGATATATCGCCAAATTTGGCGACCAAAATTAGTTGTCAAAAGTGACGCCAACTTGGCGATAACTGTAATATTTCGCCAAATTTTTAATTTCTTTACAACACCAGTCGTTTGATACATCATTTGAGAGGTTTGCAACTGCTTATTCATATAATGGATGTATTGTGTATTATCCCCCATTCTGCTCCCCAGGGGGGACACATTTTTAATTTATTTACAACACCAGTCGTGTTACACAAGATTTGAAAGGTCTGCAACTGTTTATTCATATTATGGATGTCTTGTGTGTCACCCCCACACTCTGCTCTCCTCAGGGGGGGGGGGGTCACATTTTTAATTTCTTTACAACACCAGTTGTGTGAAACATCATTTGAAAGGTCTGCAACTGCTTATTCATACTATGGATGTGTTGTGTGTCATCCCCCACTCTGCCCCCCAGGGGGGCACATTTTTAATTTCTTTACAACACCAATTGTGTGACACATCATTTGAGGGGTCTGCAACTGCTTATTCATATTATGGATATCTTGTGTGTAACCCCCCTTCTGCCCTCAGAGGGGGCGCATTTTGTAATTTCTTTACAACACCAATTGTGTGACACATCATTTGAAAGGTCTGCAACTGTTTATTGATTTTATGGATGTCTTGTGTGTCACCCCCACTCTGCCCCCCAGCTGGGCACATTTTTAATTTCTTTACAACACCAGTCGTGTGACACATCATTTGAAAGGTATGCAACTGCTTATTCATACCATGGGGTATTGGCGAGCGCAGCAAGCAGGGGTAGTCAATAATTTGGAATCGCGAAGCTATTACGCGGGGGGTTGGCGAGCATAGCGAGCAGGGGGGCGGGGCCCCCCTAGTATTTTGAAAAAAAAATTGTTTTTAAATTCTCGTGTCAATCAATCATTTCATCATTTTAAGAATTTAAGTGCTTTTTCCCACAAAGGGATAAGTGTCTTGTGGATTTTTTCATTCATGTTTTGTTCATAAAAAAACACTGTGAAAAATATTGGTATGAAGATTTGTATTTGATACTTTACATATTTTTGCATTGTATAGTACTTTACATATTTTTGCATTGTATTGTACTTTACATATTTTTTTTATCTTATAAAATTTAAAAAATTAACATTAATCTCAATATTATTTTAAATCAATCTTTGAATTAAAATATTACATAGCGGAAAAACATGATTAGGCTAACGTGGTTAGGTTAAAGGGTTAAATGAAAAATAATAATTATTGAATCAAATAAAGCTATTAAGTTTTTCAAAAGTCACATTTCCGTATAGACGCATGCCAGAAGTTATTAGCCAAAGATTTCGTTACGGCAGCAATTTTCTTTCTGGTCATTTCAGTGTTTCGAGAACGTAATTTAATTATATGTCTGTTAAATTTGTATTTATTTTATTTTATTTTATTATTTATAAAGGAAATTTTAATTTTGCTATAGTATATTGGTCGGGAACAAATCCCGAATTCTTTATATTTTTCTAAGGACAAATAGATCAATCTATCGTAATCGAGTTTCACTCGGCAGAAATATATTTAAAAATAACTTGCACCTGATTTTTTTTTAAACCACAGCCAATCAGTAAATTGAAATACAGTTTTCAAAGAAATGCAAAGTATTTTTTTCCTAATTTCTTTAAAATTTTAAGTTGTATTATTACATGTTGAACTTGTAATTTTTAGTAATTTAATCTGCGTTTTAAGCCATTCTTCAATTTTATTACCCATGTAATTATAATTTTATAATGGGAAATTATCAGGAACAATTTTTATAGATTTATGAGTAAATTGTGTATCATTATTTCTTAATGGAGATACGTGATAGAGATTTTTAAAAAAAATGCTTGAAAATATAAGCTCGTAATAAATGAGTCAAATGAGATACAGTCTTCAATCAAATTACATTTGAAAGTAGATTTCTTTTCCTATATGACAAAATAAAAATTAAAAATGTGCGACGGTTAGCAGATTAAAAAATTGCAAAAAATCATTTTATCTTGAAATGTTGTCATTTGCAAAATAACATCAGTGCTACAGACGGAGACATTTGTTCGTTACAATATAGATTTTACTCATATAAAAAATCGGTACTACTTGATTATCCCGTCGACCATTTTCCCCAAATTAAAAAAATGTCAAACTAATAGCCATGTTCTGTATGTTGACGTAATTTTTATTTTAAATAACGGAAAAACAAATAAATTAGTAAATCATGATTAAAAATACAAATAAAATTTGGTATTAAAACTTTGATGACATTTGATCCATTTGAAACTTTGATCCATTATTGGCATTTAATCTTATAATTTGGCGATAGTTTTTTGGTCGACGGGATAACCAAGTAGCACCGAAAAATCTTACGCGAATACTAAAATGTTAAAGGCAAAGAAAGGACTGCACGTACATCTTTTCGAAAAAGTTTGCTTCAAAGTTAACTCTATGACAAATTTTAAATTCATTTTATAAATTAAAATACACAACACAAACTAAAAGAATGAACATTAAAGTACACAAACACTGCACTCCGTCACTTCAACGTGCAAAGACGATGCCGTATTTTCCATGAAATACGCAAACCTTGATTTTTACAAATCATGCCAAACCAAAATTTCAGTTACATTTTAAACGTTGGATATTAGCGAATTATGAAATCTCATTTCGTCATTTACATCGTTCTTTTTCTATTTCAGATCAAATTTCTATGTGAAAAATGTACTTTTTTTTTCTTTTCTGAAAATATATTTGGAAAATAAAAAAGGTTCTAAAAATAAAGTAAAAAATAAATAACATAAAAAATATAATTATTTCAAAAAGAAAGAAAAATTAAATAATTTTGGTAAAATGACAGGTAACAAAAAGAACTAAAAAATCGTCTGCTTTAGCGAGTTTAACTGAAATTTATAAAAAATTACATTAGGCGAATAATGTTATTTTGGTACTATTCTGTTATCCCGTCGACCAATTTCGCCAAATTAAACAAATCGCAAACTAATAGCCAAATTATACATATTGACATAATTTTTATTTTTAATTATCACAAAACAAATAATTAGTAGAATATTAATAAAAATTCAAATAAAAAAAAAAAAATAAAAATCACTTAATGGCATTTTAAACACGTGAATCCTATTTAATGTCATTGAATGTGACATTCACATCATCCATTATTGGCCTTTAATCTTATCGTTTTTCGATAATTTTTTGGTCGACGCGATAATCTAATAGTACCGTTATTTTAATATAATCATAATTGAATGTCTTAAACAATTGGGCAAAAATTTGGGGAACCGGACATTACTTTACACCTGGAATTATTGTAAAGACCATCTTTGTTTGCTTTTCTAACTCAGCGAAAAAAATTCAACCCGGAGGGGGAAAAAAGAATCACATTGAACAGGTACTAAATCCTTTGACATCAGTCGTGCATTTTTTCTCTGAATAAAAATTATCTGCTTAAATTTACGTATTCTAAAGTAGCATTTTATTTTATTATAAACAAAAACTATAGTACTAAAAGTTTCCACAGACTTGTCATAGAAAGTTTTCTTTTTTCTCCGAAAACACGCTGTTGTGTTTGGGCTTAATGTAGCAGATTTCTCAGAGTTACATTTTTTGCACAACTCCCAGCCACCACACATAAGTCCTCTCTATTTCTTCTTTTTTACTTTATGGCTATTTTTCCTTTACTTTTCACCATGGCCAACTATATCTATAAGGCCCATTTATTTGAGATTAATGCATGAAATCTCCCGCCAGAGGACTTCGATACTTTGCCCAAGTTACTCTGACCAATCGTGCAAACTCTAAACCAAAACAATGACCATGTGCTAAGAACAGAAATCAGCTCATAAAATGCTAATTTGGGCAGGGTTTGTGCCCCGTGATCCAATGAAATGGCTCAGAGTTTGAAGCTAAATCCAGCTACACTTTTTCGGCGGTTTTTAGCGAAATGCGCAGGCCGTTATATCTAGTTGGTAATGCTTTGCACAGAAATGGAGTATTCAAGTTGCCACTTTTAAAAGAATTAAATTAAAAATACAAAAAAATTAATATCTCAAAAACAAATTAAGATACGGTTTTCAAACAAATTGCATTTAAAAGTACATATTTTTCCCTACACAACGGTGTAAAGATTGAGAATGTACGATGGCTTGGAGTTAAAAAATCTGCAGTAATGAAAATTGCAAAAAGTGAAATTTCATCAGAAAGTGTTGCCATTCGAAAAATGCCTTGCGTAAATACGGGTTAGGTTCCCTTAGAAAGACCCCCACGAAGGGCACTCCCCCCTGGTCCTATATCCCTAGCGCAGATAATCGGACGACAAAAATAAACCAAACCAAACCATTCGAAAAATGACGTATGCGTTACGCACAGATACGTTTGGCCTTTATAATATAGATGTTACGCAAGACTTACTCTAATGATATGATACACTAAATGTTTCGCTTCAGTTTAAATCTTACGGCTAATATAAAAAATTTCGAAAATGTCATTACTAGCCCCGGTCTTCCCTCCTTAAGAGTGGGTCAATTACGCGTATATTCGTTTTTGTCCCATACCCATGAAATGATATTTTAGGATAGTTGATAATGTAACATGGAGCTTTAAATTGCAATTTAATATTTTTAAGTACGGTTAACCCCTTAAAGTGTCATTTATAGTACTTTTAAAATCATACTACAAACATGGGGTGGGAAAGTGGTTACTTTCCAATCCTGTGCTATCTATAACAAAAGTGTAGAGTAGACAATTTGTAATAGACTTTTTTTTGGTGAATGAAAGAACATATGTTGATTTCGTTTTGTTCATATAACAAGAATGTTTTTGGATAAAATTAGCTTTCCAAGAGCTTTAAATGGATACCCGATTTTATCCAACAGTGGGGTTAAACCGGATTTTTGCATATTTCTGAAAACAACTATTTTTTATATAATCAATTATATTTTTTATCGAAAAGAATATGTATTTAAATTTTAAGTTGTGAAATTATGCAATTTTTTAATAAGTGAATTATTACTTGCTAATTAAGCTTAGAACCAGCATTGTGAAAAATTTCCAAGTCAGGTATCGAACCCAAAACCCTTGGAATAGCTCTTCAAGTGCTCAACCATTTAAGCTACGAGGACAATACCCGGCTTAGCATTTCTCACTCACATATGTTGGAAAGACTACAACTGCAGCACAAGATGGAAGTCTTCATGAGCACATAACATGAGACAGATACATACCCAGCATCAGTGAATACACATTTAAATTTTCAGCAAGTTTCATTTATAATTTTGCATATTTCAACTATTATGCGAGCAAAGCCGCGATGTTGCTAATTATTAATAAAGACATTATATTGTAGTGAAACTTATTTATCTTAAACTACGCATTATGTCATTTTTCGAAATTAAAATGACGTCACATTCATTTACTGCTACATTTAAACAAATAACTTAAACATTTTGGTTTTTTTTTTCTGTTGATAAATTAAATTCAAATCGTATCAAACAAATATTCACTTTGAAAATGCATAAGAGCTTTGGACTTTATGGACAAACAGGAGCTTTGGAAATGCGTAAGATTAACTATATTTCAAATGGCAGATAACGTATATTTAAAGACAGATTCAGCTTTCACATGTTTCACAAAACAAAATACATTTAAACTTATAAAAATAGAACAGCTAGAGACTTTTGACTTTAAGAAAAACCATGTGCTTTATGAAAAATCAGGATTTTTGAAGTCCTGCGTATTGCTTATACGGGATGGGACTTGGAACATCTTAAAACCAATACGTCATACGTAAATAGGGGCACCTGACAACACTAGTCTGGTTCCAGACCGATCCTATACCTGGTTTTGGGCAAGACGTTTTAGGCTCTCCTAGGCTGTAGCTTTCTTCACTGAAAAAACTTCTCATTTTTTCTGCATTTCAAAACTAGGAAACTGTTGCGTTCCATACCATAAACTTTTATTGCCACAAGTAAAAATGTTTTTATAGAAACAAAATATATAATAAATAATAATATCAGAAAAATATAGAAAAAATAACAATTTTGTAAAAGTCGTAACCCCCCCCCCTTTTTTTATTTATTTTTTATTTTATTTTTTTTTTTAATTTGAAAAATTAGAGAAGAACATTAAAATTTCTCACCGCGAACAAACTTCATCTGTAACTATTCAATGCGTATGTGTTTCATAGACTTTGAATTTTTTAATATGACCGATCTGTAATCGAATCTCACATTTACAGATACAAATTTAATTACTGATCTTCAAGTATTTCAATTCTATAACTACATTTTTTTTTGCATCGTATTTTGTTTGCTATTTTACGACTTACGCAGACTATTTTCAATATGTGCAGAGACTTTCTATAGCAAACGTAATGTCATATAGAAGTACCTATATTTAAGTTCTCAATAAACATTATTTTTCGTGAATCGGATGTTACATTATCATCAGATTTTTCTGGAAATTATGGGTCTGAGAGATGTATTTCTATGGTCATTTTAATGCACTTCGTGAGGATTCGAGCAAGCCTATGTGGTTTATGAGGAGAATATAAAGTAAATATATATCTCTCATAAAAGTAAGAAAATCATTTAAGTCTAGTGCCAGAAAAGAATAAAAGAAATAAAGTGGTTAATAATACTTTGATGGATCATTTTCAATTTGTAGATCTTAAGATATTTTTTGAAAATGAATTTTACCCACGGCATTTGGCTAAGTACTTCAATTTTCGAAGATAATGATTGGTATAAAAATTTTATAACAGTCTTTTATAGTACTTTTATATAAATCAATTTTGTTTATTTATTTTTTTTTTGGCCGTTACAATTTAAAATTTAACAATTTTTTATTTCTACAAAGAAGGATTTTTTACTTAAATAATTCTTTTAAGTATTCTTCTTTTGAACAGATATATAAGGCTCTATTTATATGTGAATGCAGGGCTGCTAATCTGTATGGTAATGCAGTATTGTCTTTGTATGAAATTATTTTTACATTCATATATAAATAGATCCTTATATGTCTATTCACCTAAAGAATCCTTAACACGTTCGCTGCCGGTCACGCGATAGCGCGCCAATGTTAAGGGGCCACTCACGCGCCAGCGCATGATGTGGGGTGATGTCCACTAGCCAGTCACGCGCTGGCGAGGGAAAATCTTTCACTGATTTTTTGTTATAAAAAGTAAATCGGCTTCTGGGAAAAACCCACTTCTACAGTGCGGCATTAACTATTATCACATCTTCATGTAAGCGGCAGCGAACGTGTTAAAAGAAGAATTAAAAATAATTGGAAACATACATATAAATGCTGGAAGCCCCAAGAAAACTATTTAATAAACTTATTCAAAAAGCTTGAGAAAGGATTGATTGAATCCAACCCGCACAAGAAAATATCAGATATACTCCCCCCATTCCATATATGAATGGGATAGCATTAAAGATTAAAAGAGAATTAAAATTTAGGTAAACATGTTTCAAAAACCTCTCATTTATCCATATTCAGGAAAATAAGGAATGAAGTTGAAAAGTATGAAGAAAACCAGACTAGAGGTATAAGAATAAGTTGCATAAATGACTAAAAAAATATATTTAAAAAAATAATACATAGAAATGACAAAAAAAAAAAAAAAAAAAAAAATAGCAGAAAGAAAAAAAAAGAGCATTTTAGAGATTTAAAATATAATAAAGTAAACTCGGCTCTGGCAAGAAATAGCCATATAACCCCTCTAAAGATAAAAACGCTGCAAATACAAAAAATAGCCAACTGTGATAATCTACACAACTCATTAATCCGAGAAGTTATCGAAATTAACAGTTCTAAAACGAAACCATGTAATGACTTGACTGATGCACTTATATACTCTAGATGGTCGAAAATGCTTAAGGAGAGGAAGAAAAAAAAGAGGGAAAAATAAAGGAATTACTGGATCTTCATGTAAAATAAAAGGAGGAGAGGAAATAACTTTCAATCTACTAATTGATTAGAGGTCTGCACGGGCCTGGGCTTGGCTTGTGGCCCGTACTCGATCCGACCCGCGGGTCGGTAAAATGGTTCCTAGTTTCCTAACGGGCCGGGCCAGCAAATAATTGAACGGGCCATACGGGCCGGACCGGGCCAATAAAAAAATTTAGCGGTCCTACCGGCCCGTTTTAAAGATTTATGCAAAAAAGGTAAAATATGAGCTATTTTCGATGAAAATGGCTTTAACGAGAATAAATATAAATGTGCGTCTCGAGCCGATACTAGTTTGGCAATATCAATACAGAAATGTAACTTGTTCAATGTACAGATCAAGATAGAACAGTTACATTGTGTGTAATTTGGGTTTAATATTTTTTTAGCAGGCTCGTGCCGGACCGAAATCAGGCTTGCATTGTTTTTCTACATGTAGTCGAGAAGGGCCGGAACTAAACTTAATTATTCTCAAGATATGTAGGGTAGACTACATGGTTTGTAAAATTATTAATAGCGATAAAGAACTTATGTTAACGTAATCTTTGGATATATGTATACTTCATGTTGGTTCTTAAATTCACTTTTCAAAAACGCGAAAGTTTGACACATTTTCTGACTAATACTATTAGAGCGATTTAGAATCGAATAGCGTTTTTCAATTTTGGTAAATAAGATACTTGCACAACCTTGTTAAGTATAAAAGTTCTTGTCAAATAGTTGCAGATTTTTCTTCCTTTCCATGCAGTCGCTTCCGGAAATTCTACTCAAAACGCCAACTTTGACAGTATTTTCTTAAATTGCTTGTATCAAAATATGGATAACGCCATTCGATTACATAGTTTCTCAATAAAAACGCCTGCTAACCTTATAAATTAAAAAAAAAAGAATTCAGAAATGTATTAGGAAGTAAAGCCTTTAGATTTGGAATCTATAATAAAATGATCAAGAAATATTTTCATAAATCTACTTTTATTATACAGCTACAAAAATTGCGATGTTTTTACTTCCATTTTTTTCTTTCATTCTAAACCATATTAATTTCTTAATTAATCTTTATTTGAAAGTTGAAAGCCTAAGAATCTAAGTAATCATTAATGTTGCTAATGTGTATTTCATGTAAAACATCATTCCATATATATTCCATTCCTATAACATCATTCCATAGATATGTATGCAGTATTCTTTTAAAAAATCTTAATTACATGAGAAAAATCTGAATTTTTTATAAATAGTAAAAATTGTGACGGCCTAGAAAGGAAAAATATAAACGGGCCGAGCAGACCTCAATAACTGATTATGTTCTGTTCTTAACGAAAACGTTCTTAAGATTAATTTTTTAAATGTCGCGTATAATACACTGTTAAAAATTTGCAGCATTCTGTCCAGACATTTCACCGTTTTTTCAAAAAACGGTTACATAACCATAATTTAACACTGTTCTGACTATATTTTTGGCTATTTTATGGTCAAAATGTAGTTAAATTACGGTTATGTAACCGTTTTTCGAAAAAACGGTCAAATGTCTGGACAGAATGCTGCAAATTTTTAACAGTGTATGCATGCTTTTTTTATGCGTCTTTTTGTTTTTGATAATGACAATGTATTTAGTAACAAATATTTTTTTATGATCAAAAGTAAGGTCTTGAATTGGTATAGTAACAAAAAAGTTATGAATTTAAGCATTATCAATACAAATGTAGTTGACTACAGTTCTTTGATATGTTATATAGTCTTATAAATACCATAAAATATTTTTTACACTGGCTAATTTTATTCTAAAACAATTATTGTTTTAGATAGTAATAACAATGACTTTTTTTATCAAATTTTACAATTCACATTATCGAATAAAAAAAAAACTTTATCAATTTAATCTATGGTACAGTTGCCACTTGCATCTATTTTTGTATTATTTTGCCTGCCGCTGTTTTAAAAAATAATAGTAATAATTTACTTCAAAGGTTAGCTGAAATCACTCCCGAAGTGGTAGACATGGTAAAATAGGGGTAGACAAAATAACAAGAATAAAGTTGCCATTAGCCGCCCTGCTGTAATTTATTACAAAGCTAGCAAGCTATGTCCTCTACACTGGTCCTATTTTTCCAAACAAACTTTAAATAAAATGAAATATATCGATTAATATGACGCATATTAAGACAATATGGATTTCTTCTCTGTATTTCTTAATTTCGGGAATCAATGTGGACGCATTGTGTTTTAATATTCATGCGTAAATACATTTTTTTTAAATGGTAAGAAATATTATTATTTGTTCTGTTTTGAAATTTTTCAAATGATAAGTAAATGACTTTATCGAAATGTGAAATGAATACATATTTAGATAATGAAATTTTAAATAAAATTTGAAAAAAGCAACAAATTTTAAAAATTAGTATAATTTAAAAAACAAACGGTCAAGTGTGAGTATTACTCGTGCTCAGAGGGTTCCGTACAATAAACATATAAATTATTAACGCCTTGGGGAAGAGCGACTGGTATACGTGCCACTTAAAATTCTCAGAATCCTTCATTATTCCCAACAGTTTTTTTTTTTTTTTTTTTTTTTTTTTTTTTTTTTTTTTGTAAAATTTACCTTATTTAATTGAAGCATTTTCGCGATTTAAGTATAAAAAATGTTATACTTTGAAAAACCAATGGTTACATATTAATTTTTTTTTTTTTTTAAGAGTGCTCTCATCGTTAAGGAGTTAACTGTATTATTAAAAGAAAATCACTGCCAAAAGAATAATAGGACATTGTAAAAATCTATGCAAATTATGGTTGGTTATAGCTGTATATATTAGAAAAGTATTAATGGGTATGCCATAAATGTTGAAAGATATATGAAACCGGTCTCCGGTCATAAAAAAAAACATCATTTAAGGCAGCAACGGTGGTAGTTTCTTTTTAAAAAATAGAGAGATATAGTTATTTAGTTCGGAAATAACTCGCAATTAATGCATTTTTTTTTTTTTTTTTTTTTTTTTTTAATCAAAGAAAAATTCCATTTCAAGCTTTGCCGATGTACTTTTCACATTTTTATTTAATGCATATTTTAAAAGCAGTAAAATTTTTGTAAATATATTCTCAGTAAAGTTGATGCTATATTTGCCAGCGATACCTTTGTATAGGAAATGATAAAATTAGTACTTTTTGATACCTTGACGTCGTAATTTCATTAAAGGCAGAGTAATAAGCCCAAACTTTACGTTATTTAGGTGCAAGAGTCATTTATGAAGCTGTGGAAAAAATGTACATTAAATTTAATTCTGGTTTCTTAATCTTTCATACTGTTATTAACAATAAGATATTTATCTCAACACAAAATTGTAACATTAAACTTATATTCGTTAAATTACGCGCGTGTACTTTAATGCTAACATAGTAATTTTCATTTATGTCTTGCATATTCTCAGTTCCTTTTCAAAACCAGTCAAATATGTTTCAAAGATTAATTAAATTTCTATAAATTTATAGAATTCTCAATTGATCCATGATATTGTCAAATGATCCTAATATATAGAATTTACTAAGATATGTTAGATATATATATAATGTAATTAATATACATAATATCTATATACATATTACGCTACCGTATGTGGCGCATAA
Organism: Maratus speculifer; assembly: GCA_964019185.1. Classification (NCBI taxonomy): domain Eukaryota; kingdom Metazoa; phylum Arthropoda; class Arachnida; order Araneae; family Salticidae; genus Maratus; species Maratus speculifer. The sequence goes on from OZ025291.1 coordinate 296,928,997, forward strand.
ATCACGATTATTTGTTAATTGTTTAATGGCAACATCTAAATGAAGCACATCTTATGGATTACTGTGCCAAAGTCCTTTGTTAAGATTTAGGCTGTGGCACATTGGTTTTATTTATGTTTTGTTCCTTCGCTGCAATTATGGAGCTTCAAAATATCATTATTTTTATTTTTTCTGTTCTTTTCACTGAAAAAAAATAAATAAAAGTCATGAATTTTAAACTTTTCAGTTTCAAATTAAAGTTATGTATTATATGTGGAATGAGTGAAAGGATTATATTATTATATTTTAAATAATTAATGAAATACGAAAAAAAACACCATGGATACAATATTTGGAGATTTATTATCTGCGCCGGGCTAGCATAAAAATACTGAGTTTTTGATTTTTCAGCTCAGATGTCATATATGCAACTCATTGGCGCGTTATTTTTCTCTCGCCAGTTTGGCGAAAACTACGTTTTCAAATACCAGTTTCATACATATTTTTTAACTAATTTCTAGTATTTTAAAAAGGGAATAATGATTTTTTAAAAAAAGTTTAGTTAACAAGTATAAAATAAAACAATTTATATCATTTAAAAAAAATTAAAAGTAAACAATCAGTTGATTAATAAATAAATAACAATAGCAGGTTTACCATGTGAGGCACATATATTTGCCATTTTGTTACAATCGCGCCAGTGTGGTGCGTATATGACATCTGTGTCTATTTCTCTAGCAGAATCATCTAATTTGGCAAAAAATTGAGCAATTAAAATAAATTATGAATAAAAGCAATATAATTTAATGCTTAGTATGCATTCAAGGGAGACCAAACTGGTTGCCAAGGGTGGCTAGTATAATATAAACTAGCAGGGGAGACCGAGCTTAGCTCGGTCAAAATTAACTTTGTGTTCAACTCTAGTGTCTAGTATTTTCACTGTATCATTAACTCTGTATTATTACTGTAAAACATGTTTATAATAGTATTATTTAGAAAAACAATCAATAAGAAAACTATGTTTTTATGCGCATGTTTATAAATTTTACTTTATTTTAAAATTTACAACGAAAAGACATCGATCTAAATCACTTTTTTAGCTCGAATCTGATTGGTTTAACCATGCATCTCGAATCCTCTTAAGAATGTATAAAAAATTCTTTACATTCTGAAAGACAATATTTTTTGCTAAATATAGCCAAATTTGGAGGCATTCTTTCATTTGGCTCCAAATACGTGTTTTGGTTTTCGTAATTTTTATAGTCGATTTTTTGGCCATATTTCGCCAATATTTTGTCAAATATCACCAAGTTATTGGCTGTTGCCATATTCTCGTGACCCTGACCCGTATTACCCAAAATGAGCCACTAATCAAATTTGATCAAGCATGTGACATAGCTCAATCGTCTTCAGTTAATCAAAAACAGTAGAATATATAATTGAATCAAAATTGTTTAAGCCATTTTTTAGGTAAAATTAGCTTGGCAGCATTCAGCAATGAAGCGAAATAACCCACTAATATAATTTTGTTTAACATGCGACTCAGCCCAACAGTCTTCTCGTGACAAAAAACGTTGTAAAATTGATTGAGTCATTGTTATATATAATTAGAATGACCCTAGCTCATTAAGACCCAAAATGACCCACTAATAGAATTTTCGCGAGCATGTGTCCAAGCCAAATGGTTTTCGCTTGCTCAAAAACGATATAATACAAAGCATAGTCAAAATGGTGAGTACCATTTTCTATATAAAATTAGCATGACCCATCATGACCAACAAATGATCCTTATAATCGAAATCTCTCGAACGTATGGCCTAGCTCATTAGTTTTAGCATGCCGAAAAACATAGATACAAAATTTAGATAAAATCGACTGAGCCGTTTTTTAGATATAGTTAGTTTGACCCTGACTCCTTATGATCCAAAATGACCCATTGATCGAATTTTCTCAAAAATCTGTCATAACCCAATGATTTTCTTGTGCCCGAAAACGATAAAATACAAAATTTAGTCAAAATTGCGCGAAACGTTGTCTAGATAAAATTAGAATGACCCAAAAGTGGCCCACTAATCGAAATTTCTTGAACATGTGACCTACCCTAATGATTTTCTCATGCCAAAAATATGTTGTATACAAAATTTCGTTAAAATCGACCCACCCATTCTTTAGATATAGCTTGACCTTGACCCATTAAGACCCACAAATGACCCTTATAATCGGAAGCTCTCGAATATGTGACTTAGTCCATTAGTTTTCTCGTTTCTAAAAATTGTTACATACAGAATTTCGTTAAAATTGATCCTGCCGTTCTTTAATTATATATAGCTTGACCCAGACCCTTTATGATCCAAAATGACCCATTAATCGAAATTTTTCGAACATGTAACCTAGTCGAATGATTTTGTCGTGCCAAAAAAATGTTGCATACAAAATTTCATTAAAATCGATCCACCTGTTCTTTAGATATAGCTTGACCGTGACCCATTATGACCCATCATGACCCACAAATGACCCTCATAGCCGAAATCTCTCAAACATGTGATTTAGCCCATTAGTTTTCTCATGTCAAAAAACTGTTACATACAAAATTTCGTTATAATCGATCACGCCGTTCTTTAAATAGTTTGACCCAGACCTTTAATGACCCAATATGACCCATTAAAATTTTTTCTCGGACATGTAACCTAGGCCAATGTTTTTCTCGTGCCCGAAAACCATAGAATGCAATTTTTAGTCAAAATTGCGTGAGAAAATCTCTATATAAAAATAGCATGACCCACAATGACCCCAAAAATGACCCACTAACCGAATTTTCTCGAACATGTTACCTAACCCAATGGTCTTCTTGTAATCCAAAACGATAAAATATAAAATTTGGTCGAAATCGTTAGAGCCGTTTTTTAGATAAAAATGGCTTGACCCATAATGACCCAAAAATGACCCACTAATCGAAATATTTTGAACATGTGACCCAGCCCAATAGTTTTCTCGTACCAAAAAACAATTGGGTACAAAATTTCCTTAAAATCGATCCAGCCGTTCTATAGATATAAATAGCTTTATCCTGACCCATTATGACCCAAAATGACCCAGTAATCGAATTTTCCCGAACATGGGACTTAACCCAATGGTCTTCTCGTGCCCGAAAATGGTAAAATCCAAATTTTTGCGAAAATCGTTAGAGCCATTTTTGAGATAAAATTTACCCACACACACACACACACACACACACACACACACAATTTTTGCTCGCATTATAGTATAAGATATCCTTCAAATCTAGTTAAAAATACAAAAGAAAACCTTTTAATAAATGCAGCATCTCCTTGACAATTCTTTTTGTTTCTGGGAAAAGGTGTTTTTTTTTTTTCTTTTTTTTTTTTTTTTTTACGAAAATATTTTAATTACAAAACTATTAAAATCTTGAAAAGCGTAATTTAAAGCAACTTCAACTGAACTGAAGCATAATGAATCGGATAAATCAATTTATCGCAAAAATAAAGTTAAATTGAATTTAAGTGTATGTAATATTCACGTTTCATAATTTTTATTACCACGAGAAATAATAGAGAGATTTATAAGGCGCATATTGTATTAAATTTCACGTTAAGTGTTAAGATTTAAGCTTTAAGTTTCCAATACATTCCAAGGCATTCTGTAAAATAAGCCTTTTGTTAAGATGTCGTAAAATAGAAAACTATTTCCTAGTTTATTGTTTCTAACAAATATCTTATTACTTAAGTAATTGGTGGCAGTTTTTCTCAATATCTTTTTTATTTAAGTCATTACTTGTTATTTGCCACAATACGTTCTCAAATAATTATATCAAATTTTGTTGGATTTTTCTACAGCTGTATTAAACAAACTTTAAAGAATATAAAATAAAAATCAAATAACAATTAAAAAAAAAATTGGAATTTAACAAATTACAACGATTATTTGGAAAATGATATTTTCAAAGACTAAAATTTTAAAGACCTATAAATAAATTCTATATTTAAATTAATAATATTAATAAATACTAGCAAAAGCCGTGCTTTGTTTGGATTCGCGAAGCATTATTTCATAAGATAAATATTTGAAAATAACATTATTTTATATTATTTTTTGCATCTTTATTAAGCAAAAACTTTATCTTATGTTTTGGCGTATTTAAATTTTAGAAATGTAAATTCAGCCAAATAATTAAGAATTTCCTGGGAATTTTTTATCTGTGATATAAGACTGGTATAAATAAAAATATTTTCGAAGCAAAATTTTACAAAATATTTTTTTAATTTTTAATCAAAAGTTTTAAAGATGTTTTTACATTTCCCAATAGCCTCTGGAGTTATCTGAAATGATTTGAAATAGGTATGTTTTCAATCTTTGTAATTCACATCAAATAATCTTTGATAGCAATCTTAGAATAATACATTCAAACAAAATATTTGGAAAAACATTAAAATCTACTCTCGTTGATACTAAGAACTATTAAATGTAATTTTTTTTAATTCTAATTTCTTCTTTTTTTCTGCATACCAGCATATGAAAATTTTTTATATTGTAGAATCTCTCGTAAGGAAATTTTCTATTAAATGATAAACCTTGAAGGAATTTCACTCTCGACAACGCTACGTGCGTTAAGCAAACTGGTGTCTCTTTATCCCCAATATCTACTACTGCTTTATCTGATGTCAAACCTTGAGATTTATGAATTATAACTGCAAAAACTGATTGCAAAGGAAATTGTTTTATTGAGCAATTTATGCTTCCATTTTTCCAGAATTTAATTATTGGGGGAATTGGTACGCACCAATTCTTATAAGTTAAATTACTGCAGTATTCAAATTTATCCATGATTATTCGCGGTATCTGGTCTGATGGCTTGTGATTTTCTTTAATACGCGCAACAAAGTCTAAAGTACCGTTCACTAAACCTTTTTCGGTCCACAAATAAGAACGTAACATTACTTTAAATCCAAATGATAAAGTAAGAAATGATTAAAGTCCATTTATAGTTTCTGAATCGGCCAACTTTGCTTTAGTACATTTATAAAGAGCTTGAATCGAGGCAACAACTTTAAGCAGTTCTTTTAATTTTTCATTTATATGGCAAATTTAAAAATTAATTTTATTTGCTTACAATTCTTTTGTTGCCACTTTACTAAAAAAAAAAAAAAAATCCATAATACAATTCTTTTAAAATGTTTAAGTGTCATCTGTGCAAACGATTTTGCGGAGTGATGAAAACATATTTCATTTATTAAATTAATCATGATTCTATCTATAATTATTTACTCCATGATTTATATATTTTTTTCTGAAAATATACGCGTTTCATTTTTTATTTATTTGCTAAAATGCGTCCGCATTGGAAATGCATGTAAAATAAATTAATTAAAATAATAATTTTTTGAAAAGTATTTCTGTAAAAAAAAAATATTCTGCAAATCTACAGAATCATAATTTATATTTGTGTTTAATTTCAAGTGAAAATACTGTATAGTTTTTTTGTAAAGTGTACGACAAATTGTCATTTGAGTGGACTAGTAGAGGATTCGCTTCGCTCATCCTAATAATTTTTATGATGATCATAACGAGTCATATATTGCATACGCCATGCATTAAATATCAGGGTTCCTAGACCTGCCTACTGTATATACAGTAAAAATACCACAGATAAAAATACAGTAGTTTATAGGTATAAAACTTTAACTGTTTAAAATGTGCATTTTTATTTGATGGAGTTAATCAGACTGACTTCTGAACGCCTCATATTACGTACGAGATGGATTAAACATTAATATTCCTGGAACCATCGTTGACATATTTTAAGGAAGATACAATTTTCGGAATTGCAAATTTTTAAACTTCTAAATATCGCACATTTTAAATTTTTACATCGTTGGATATAGAAAAAAATGCACTTTTACGGTGAAATTTGTTTAAAATCTTTATCACAATCTGCTTTCAAATTATTATTATTATTATTGTAGTTTCTAATGCATTTTTTGTCATCGTGGCAACAGAAGTATTCCATTTTTTGGACATTAAACATGGACCAATCAGACAACGAATAAAATAAAATAAGTTGCGGTGTTCAACCAATAAAAATATTCAGATATACTTGAGATTTCCCAATTCTCTACCAAGAACAACAACTATTTTCCAAATAGTTAATAAGGCAACATTTACAAGGTCGTAGACTACTGTAGAAATTCAATAAGAATGTTATTTTATATAAATGAAAGATCAACAAGTAAATCTACATTATAAAGTGAAAACTTGTCGTTAGCACAGCTGGCGTCATCTTGACGGTGGCAACGATTTGTCATTTAAATTTCACTTTTACTACACATTTTTATTTTCTAAACATCGCATGATTTTACTTTTTACGCCGTCGAAAAGAAAAATTAAAGCAATTATGTTCTTTCAAGTTTAATTTGTTTGAAAACTGCATCTCAATATATTGATTTGTTTTTATTGGTTTTCAAAATATTTTAAAGTCTTTATTTATGTCAACCAAGTTTTATATGTAAATAAGGAATTTTGCAATCATTAACTGATTTTTAACTCCTTTCCTGGTATGTTAGAATTATAAACATTATGTTTGTAAGTGTGTTTGCAGGTCCATAATGACAATGCAACACTTTAATATAGATTAATTTTAAAACATTAGATTGTTAGCCCACCTCAGATGAAATTCACCAATTATTAACTGCAACTGGTAAATGAGTGAGAACAGCAATAGATTTATTTATGCACCAATGAAGACTCGCCACAATATCCCAAATGAATAAAACTGCAACAAAGAAGCGTTTTAAAGACAAAATAAAACATGAAAAATGTATTCGATTAAAAACTATGCTTTTAATCAGTTATTGATTAATTAATTAGTTTAGATACTATGTAAGACAAGTATCCTATGTAAAATTCTAAGAAAAAAACAGGTATTCGTTGAAATTTAATGTGAAATAGTATACTTGTGGTCTAGAACTATTTTTTTTTTTTTTATAGTTTGGTTCATATGGTGAACAGCTAATACGAAGAGTGTCTTCAAAATGGGCGTTCATAAACTGGGATGATATTTCTTGAAAAAAATTCATTTTAGAGTTAGACTGACCAATTTCTTAGCCGTATCAGCCCGTTCTGAAGCTAGAGTAACTTTATCAGGCAGGCGATTTAAAAATTGAGACACTTACCTATTTCCGCTTGGAACCTGCTTCAAACGCTTTCACAAAATCTGACATATAACTTGAACACTGCAGTATTTCGGAATTTTTCTTTTCATATTCAAGAATTGTAGGAAAATTATACTTCATTTGCAATATCTTTTTTGGCGGTCCAGCCTTCGACCTTCCGCGGTTCGGGTGTGGACAGCGATCCGCCATTTGCCGATCGTGGCTGTAGAAAATATCTTGTAGTACACTTCAGTGATGAACATCAATTTCAATATGATTAAAACTTTTTAATGTCATTAAAATACATGGCATATGTCTCCCTATACGGCTGTTTTTCCCCATAGCTCGTCATATAACGGGATTCCTTTGCGTGTTCCTGTAAATGAATCGTAAATGATTCACATTTCTTTTTTGATTCCGAATATGCCATACCGAACCCCAATAATCTATATTAATTTTATAGCAATTGGACAATATTTACGCGAATTAGATCGCAGACAGACAGAAAAACCGAATTCATAAGCTCATTTATTGGTATGTGTTAAAAACGCGTAAAAAACATCACAACTTAAAAAAAATTAAAACATTGTTAATGTTTTATTTGTGTAGAAATAATACCGACTACAGACGACAGGACGATTTTGGTTGACCGCCCGAGGGGTTGATAAACAGGGATAAGAAAATATAAAATACTTTTTGAATTTCTTGTTATAAAGAAGCTGTCATTCGTAGGGTCTGTCAATAAAAGCTTGCCGAAGGCGCCATGAATACTAAAAACACTTTTGCTTGAACGAATTATTTACTCTTCTTCCTATAAAAGAGTGGATTTGATTCCTTGAAGCAACAACGTCAGAAAATTCAAAGTTTTCGATTTCTATGTAACTTGAAAGAACTTCATTAGTAGCTGAAGATGCATCGAAACGGACAATTTACTTTCTTAAATAAATTTTCTTCCAGAAAAGGCAAATAAATTAAGAACATGATTAAGAACAAGTTGGTAAATTAGCTTCCCAATTCTCCTCATTAATGTTAAATCTAATGGTGTAGAATGCACTCGTGCATTTAAAATATCTCCCCAGAGAATTTTTTTTTTTTTTTTTTCGTTTTTCTTTGTACTCTTCTTAAAGAAAGTTCTTTTCTTTTCTTTTTTTAAATATTTCTAAAATCTTTTTATTGTTATTATTATTATTATTTAATATTATATATGCTGGCAAGCTTTGAGAACATTTCACATAAAATTAAGTACATATTTAAAAAAAAAAATTTTAACATTAAGAATAAAAGGGACATCCCTTAAGAAGAATTCTGTGAAAAAAGAGGATAAAAATATTAATTTCCTCAGGAGATGTTTTAATTATATATAAACGCAAATGTAGAAGCCATACAGTTCCAATATAAAACGAAGAGCTAACTTGATGTACTAATAGTATTGTACTGTACAAGTAGTAATACTGTACTAGTATGTAGAAGTTTGATGTGAGCGGTCCACATACAAATACAATTTTGCCAAAAATTTCGCTCAGTTGGTTTCACTTGACGTCAGTTTTAGAAGACAAAGCAGACCGCCGAGTTAACCCTTCAGTTCTACAGTGGAGTTTAGCAATAAAAACTTAAAGCTCATTTGAAAATAAATATTATTAAAAGATTCATTAAACAAAAGCAGCATTAAAAGCATTTTTAATTTAACAAGGGGCCTAAACCCGGACTACCTAAGTTACAGAATACAGGTGAAAATCATCATATTATTCATACAGTGAAACCCCTCTGTGCGACTACTTCCATTAAATGATCACCTCCCTGAACGACCATTTTTCATGGAACAAAATTTATTCCCAATAGGCTCAATATCAATTTTACCTCCATTCAGAGACTATTCCAGTTGAACGTCCTCTATGAGCGACCAATTTCTTTGCAGAAAGTAAAACAAATTCCGTTTTTTCCTGGTCACGTGAAGGTTTTATCAGAAACATAATTCAGGAGAGCACATTATTCATCAAAGTTCTAAACAAACGTAAGTATAGATTAACATAACATAGAGTGAAAAACTACAGTTTTTCACTAGTTTAGCATTTGCACCTCTTCATCCCTTGGAGACGAGCAACACGTATACGTATCACATATAGGCTTAAGAATCCTTGTTTATTCCCACCAGCAGGGATGTAGTGGAGAATATATAGGGTATTCGCCGTATACCTTCTGTATTTATTAAAAGAACCCCGTATACCCTCTGTTTCCCAAGAAAGCTATAGTATACACACTCTAGGGTATACGCTCTGCCTTGAGCGTATACCCTCTGTTATTTTTACGACTACACCCCTGCCACCAGTAAAATTTTACTGTAAAATTTGCCTTATTTAATCGGAGCATTTTCTGGATTTAAAGAGGCACAAATTTCTGTTTTTATAAAACCGGTGACAAAACGTTAAAACTTTCGTAAAAGGCTCCCGTCGCGATGGGGTTAAGCAATGAAATATTTGAAATTTGATTCTCATTTGAAATATTGTATGCAGGATGAATTTTTTCCCTAGAAAAATTTCTAGGTATTAATATATTCAATCGATGATGGATTTATTTGAGTTTCGTGTCTGCCCCAAGTCGGTGGCTCACGAATATTATTCCATTATGTGCTGCGTTTGTAGCGTTGCAAACATGTAACAATGTGAAGTTCGAGGCTGGGTATCATGTTGTTTCATGTGGTTTAGTCGATAGAACGTCAGTGCGCTATACTGAAGGCCCGGGTTAGAGTTCCGGCATGGAATCTTTTTCACTAGGTTGGCATTTGCGCCTCTTAAGCAATAAAAAAAAATGAAATTTTATTTCGTTTGAGATATTGTATGAAAGGCAAATTTTCTCTTGAAAAATTTCCAAGAATTAATATTTTTATTCCGTTAACTTTTAACTATTTAAATACTTTGTTAAATCCTTTGTGATTTTTTAGTCAATGAAATTAACTCTATGACGAATTAATGACAGCCAATAAAGTTCCCTGCTTTATTCTGTCAGTAAACTGTCACAGAAATGGATAAAGTAATAAAATCTTCATTATATTTGTTCCCTTAAAAAATTGCATTTTTTTACTCAACTTTAAAAGAATTTGGAAACAAAAGTTATAAAAGATAAAATCGTAAAATCAAAGCAAATCTATTTTAGTCATATAAAGTCAATCTATTCTTTTTTAAAACTCTTCAGTAATTAAATTATGTAATTAACTTTTGTTTTGATACTTAGAATTTTATACTTCTCCCTTTTTTATGTTTTTTAACGTGAAAAATAAATTTTACTAACATTAATTGTAATCTTTTTTCAAAAATTAAAATCTTGATTTAAACATGACCTCCATTAAGAGACTATTTCTAAGAGAAAACAATTTTCATTTGAACGGAACGTGGTCGCTTTACAGAGGTTTTCCTATATATCCATCCTATATACCCATACAGAAAGAGGGGGAAATTAGGGTGCTAATTGAGTGATAGCCTTCATGGCTTCATGGGTGGTCTACACATGGGATTTTTCTCACTGTACAGTTTCCGTACAAAAGTCCTTCCTTCTCCCTTTCTCTCTTAGAATAAGATTATGTCCACTATACTTTTAAAATGGTTAAATCACATCCTTATTATGAATTAAAATTAATAATGTAATCAGCATGCCATAAATTCCAAAGTAATAAAAGTTTAAAGTACTTAAATTTCTGTTACGTAACTTTAAAAAAATCTATTTCTAATCTTAATGCTTTATTTTATTTAATTTTATTTTTATCAGTTGTTTTAGTAACAAAGCTATCAAAAAGCCAAGTTATGAGCAACAGTTTAGAGAATAACATAAAATAAACAACTTGTTATTAAAATGCTGCTAACATTCTCAAGAATATGTTATAAGCAGGGTTCACACCCTGCTTATAACATATCTTAGGAGCCAGCTTGAAGAATCATTTCTAGGACATTAACGCATTCTATGCAAAATGGAATATAATTTATATATACATAATCGTAAACATAATGCACTCATAATCGTATTCGGTATTCTTGTGTGATATGTTTCAGTTTGTAGGGAACAAATTAACTTTTCAATTAAAAAAAAAAAAACTGAACAAAAATTTAAGATAATGTCTCTTTTACACTGTAAAAATTAAATAGAAACAAATCATGAAATTAAACATTAAAACAGCACACAAATTATTATCCTTATCTTTAATTATATACATAAATTAACAATGCCTTTGACATTTTGATTTGAAATGCCAGTTATCAATTTATTTTTCAGGATTGAAATTCTTTAAAGATGATTCAATAAACAATAAAATGCTCATACTGTTCTCTGGTAAATATGAACAGAGTTTACTTTTGATAGTGTTCATTTTGCTGAAACCTCTTTCTCAAAAATAATATATAATATCGCTATTAAAAATAAATATATTTGCACATGGAATTTTTTGCGTTAAAAAAATTTAAAAATAATACGTTGGTAAAAACGTTAGTTACCAAGAATAACTCTTTAGTCGCCCGGGCGACCTGGCACTTGGGGTTTGTCGGATCCTGGTTATAAGTCTAATAAAAAAAAAAAAAAAATTACAAAATCTGCACTTTTAAAACAATTTTGAGACCGACGAAAAATACTTTGCCTGTCCCAAGACTGGATTAAAAATATGATGAAAAAGTTTTTAAATTATCGCATTATTCTAAAATTAACAAAAATTTGAGCATTAAAATTTAGTTGTAAAGTATGTATAAAATAGTCATTTTGGAATTGCATCTTCTTTAAATTTATATTTAAAAAAATGGAAAGCTTTGGCTTGTCAACAATATTCAAATAGTAAAAATGCGGAAATTTCCGATATAAATATTTAATTTTACAATGAAAATGTTGCGAATCTAGACCCTCAAATTAACTTACTCATATATTTTCCTGGAATTTCTACGAAGAGTGCCGGAAATATTCAACATTAAAAAAGTAAAATAAAATACCATGTAAAAAAAAAAGTCAATTATATCCATAAAAATTACATGATTGACAAATTTTCCGCTTTTTCTTTGCACAGAGAAATCATACAAGATTCTCAGGAATTAAAAATCCTTGGATATATCGGAGAAAAAAAAAAAAAAAAAAAAAAAAAACATAAAAATTTCCGTTTTCGTCTGATATTCGTGAGTTTTTAAAATAATTTTCTTCGTGATGGGGGGGGGGGAGAAATAACTTCCCTTAGGAGTCCCTGTTTTTACTTTTCCCGACAAAAATTAATAAAAAAATACAATAATAATTTAGAATTAAATTTAATTGTGAATTTTATATGTATCATATTAAAGTTTTATCACAACGGTATCTCCACTCTGTCCCTTGTGACACGTGTTTGGATTAGCTGATGACGAGCTGTATTTTTGAAGCTCGAAACGCGTCCTGTTTAATTTTCTTTTTATGGTGATTTTACAAAGTTTTTTAGCTTATTTATAAATTTATCGCCAGTGATTTCGGTGTTTCTCAATACCTCCACTATATCCCTGGTTATGTAAATAATAAATAACGAACAAGCAGCAACCCTCCCAAGTTTTTCAAAAAGTTTTTTTTCTTTTGTTTATTGGGTGTTATCCATATCAGGAAGATAGATCGCCTAAAAGGGTCTCCAATCGCCAATTTCATTTACATGCGGTGTTCTGTATTTGATTTAAAATTAATTTAAAACTGTTAATTAGCATGTTAAAAGATGTATCTAAATTTATATGCATGGTTGTTGCTTCATACAAATGGAGACAATAATAAACAAACATTGTTGAAAATAGTGTTTTTATATTAAATTTTAGTAAATACATAAATTGATGTCTACGGTTTTTTATTAATAATATTTTAAACAGGAAGGATTCTTAAAGGATCTCTTTTCTTTCTTAAATAAAAATTTAGGGGAAAATGTTTCTCAATTTATGTGTTATTTTTATTGTTTGGGATAAAATTAATATACGCATAAGGAATTCTAAAAAAATATTTTTAATGATTTATTGAAAAATTTACTTTATTTTTCAAAAATTAATTTCGTAATTTTATACTGTTATATCAGAAGATATAAAGATTCCCAGGTAATACTTTATATAACAATTTCCAATAAAAATGAAGTAAAGAATAAAATCATGATGTTATTTATTTATACTTCTGTGATTAATTTATAAATTTATAAATAAAGAAACGAACAACTGATGTGTAACTAACTTCATAACTAACAAAATCAACATTAACTTGAAATCAAGTTTTTTCTCTTCAGATGTATTCAGAAATAAAATTGTTTTAAAAGATAAAATAAATAAAGAATTAACATGTATTCAGACATTTTATTTCTTTTTTTTTACTTTTCTTTATTATTATTTAGTTAATTTTTATTTATTTATTTATTTATATGTCAAACAATATATAAATTATCTTTAGTTGGTAATACTTTGAAACAATACCCTAACAAGGAAAATTTAATTTAAAACAAACAAATTCATGATCTCTCTTATTTTATATCGATTTATAAATGGAATAACTAAGTTTTAGAAGTTAATTGAAGGAAATTATCCTCGCGTATTGTTTCCTTAATTCACGAATAAAACCCTTTTTTTTTTTACTTTTTTTTTAAAGTCAGATATTCTATTTTTTTTTTTTATTTTTTTTTTATTTTTTTTTATTTTTTTTTATTTTTTTTTTTTTTTTTTTAGCAGACGATATAAAATTATCCCGTCATTGGCAACACTTCGAAGCGATGTCCAAACAAAGAAAGTTTAATATGGGACCTACCTGCTAGGTCTTCTTTTCCGGAGCTTGTTTCCAGGTAAATGATGCGCGCCGACATCAGAGAGGAAGATCTGTGTATTCCTCACACTTCCTCCGGAATGGCATCCTCTTCCTTGTTACGCCACTCTCAGTTTGGCCGCTCTGTGATCTGTCTGTCAAAAATATTTTAGTTTAGTGGTGCGCTCATCGCGGTAGGGTTTTGGGGAAGCGATGAAAAATAATCAGCCGGTCCTGTTACTTTATTGCCTCCGCTTAAGAGTTCTCTCGACTCCCGACTATTAAAGATATGGCGCTATATCTTAATTTACGGTTTTCAGGATCGCTAACGAAACTTTTAATTAGAAATTAATCAAAGTGAATTTTGCTTGAAAATCATATTTTAGTATACTTGATTCAAATTTAAAATCTTGACGAAAATAAATATTTTACTTCCAGATTACTTTATTTCCTTTTTTAAAAATAATGAAACAATTTTCTTTTCTTTGAAACAGCTGGAATATCTAGAACTTCGCCGCATCTATTAAAGACATTCAATTGTACTTTAATTTGCGTTTGAAATTTTTTTAGCTCAAAATTTGAAGCGTGGATGCTATTAGCTGAAACAGATACTAAACTATTTATATTCCTTTAAGTATAAACGAAAGTTTGAAAATGAAACCAAAATTCACCGGCTTTTGAAACACATTATATTCCAGGCACAGCATGTACTTTAATTAATATTTCTTTTATTGAAAAAATGACATCATAAAAATATAGAATCTGCTTTTTTCTTTTTGCTTTGAATAGAAATGGAATACTTCTGTTGGTACGATTTAGATAAATGGTATTAAAAACTACAAAAATAAATAATATTTCAAAAACAAATTAAGATACAGCTTTGAAACAAATGGCATTAAAAAGTGCATTTTTTCCCTATACGACGGTATAAACATTGAAAATGTGCGATATGTAGAAATTTAAAAATTCGCTGTAGCGAAAATTGCAAAAATGAAATTGCATTTCAAATTTAAAAGTGTTGACATTCGCAAAATGACGTATGCGTTACGTACAGATATGTTTGACCTTTATAATATATACCAGGTGTCCCAAAAATGACTGATGGATTTTAAAATTCAATAACTTGCAAACGGTGACAGCTATTTTAAAAATTTTTGCAGGAGGGTTATGTATAATGTCAGGAGTTTTTTTACCGTAATTTTTTATTTTAGTTCGCATCTCAAACAATAGGTGGCTCTGACGGCGATTGAAGGCCAGGTCTACGCTTCACTCAGCACTGATCACCTGGCTTTCAATCGCCGTAAGCGCCACCTATTGTTTGAGATGCGAACTAAAATATAAAATTACGGTTAAAAAAAACTCCTGACATTATACATAACCCTCCTGCAAAAAATTTTAAATAGCTGTCACCATTTGCAAGTTATTGAATTTTAAAATCCATCAGTCATTTTTGGGACATCCGGTATATGGCCTTTATAATTGCGATAGCGTTTCGGGGAAGCGATGAAAAATAATCAGCTAGTCCTGTTATTTTATTGCCTCCGCTAAGGAGTCTCTTGAATCCCGACTATTAAAGATATGGCGCTATATCTTAATTTACGGTTTTCAGTATAGATGCGAAACTCTTGATTAGAAATTATTTAAAGTGAATTTTGCTTGAAAATCACATACTAGTATACTTGATTCAAATTTAAAATCGTGACGAAAATAAATATTTGACTTCTACATTACTTTATTTTCTTTTTAAAATAATGAAATAATGAAATAATTTTTTTCTTTGAAACATCTGGAATCACTAGAGCCTCGCCGCAACTGTTAAAGACATTCAATTGTATTTTAATTTGTGATTTTCGAAGTGGTTGTAAAACTCTCGAGTGGAAATTACGTGGGCGGTATCGTAAAATTTCAATTACAGACGATTATTTTTATATTCTTTTCGCACCACATTTTAAAAAAAATACATTTCGTACACTGTAAAAAAAAAAAAAAAAAAGTTGAATGTAGATTTTGCTATTGCAGAATTCAGTTTCACCTCCGATTAGGGGGGGGGGGAAATCGATAGAGGCTTTTTGGAAGGGCGACCCCGTTTAGAATGCAATGAACTAACTTCATTTTTCTTGTGTTTATCAATATAATAGCAAACAGAACGGCGTGAAATACCCAATTGATTAGCGATTTCTCTCTGAGACATTGGAATTGTGGAATAATAAAGAGATACAATTTGACTTGCTACTTCTTCATTGATTAGATTCATCAAAAACGGATTTTTTCTTTAGTTTAAACGCTTTTTTATAGACTCTGAGAAAAAGGAAATGCATTTTAACAATAAAACGAGTGGAATCCCGTCAAATTCGACGAATGAAATGTTTAAAAGACCCGATCGATTTGGTTTAAAAAAAAAAAAAAAGCAAAAGTAATTACATTATTGAATCAATATATAATAAATACATTTCCAAACTTAATGTGAAGATTGCCATTTACAATTTTGCATGCAAATATTCGCACATCTTCAGTTAAAATTGTAATCTGAGTGCCGGTGAAATCCAGAAATTTTATTTTATATGCACTAACAAAAAAATAGAGTTTTATTTAATTTAAAAAAAAAAAAAAAAAAAAAAAAACCTAATTTTATTTTTACTATGACGTTATTTTCACTAACTGAAGTCATCTGAAAGTAAAATCTCAATCTCAGTGTCCATAATGAAAAGAAATATTGAAATGTAATATCGTTATGAGTAAAAATGAGATGTTTTAAATAGTGACATCATTTTCTCTTCAAATGTTTTTTAAAAATTACTGTTATTAGTAATACGAAAAAGGCATCCGTAATAATATTGTAATTCCCATTTATCTGGTTGCTGAATGACATCATTTTCCTCATTAGAAATTTTTCTTATTTTGCTTTAGACATTAATTTTTATCATAAATTATTTTCTGTTATTTTATTTACATTATTAATATTATTATTTCCCAGTAAATATATTTTGTTTACCTCAATTAGTGCATAACTATACGCAATCATTTTATTGTGGTTAAATTTTACGAAAACAATTAACTTTTTTCTGTCAAATGCGAGGACATGTTCACTGATGAAATAAAGCTTCTGACTGGTGGAAAATGATAATGGAAAATAAATTTTTATTATCGAGAGAAAAGCTAAACTGAGTTGCCATCATTTTGAAGAAATAGCGTAAAAAGCATTTAAAACTAAAAATAAAATATAAAAATGGAAATAAATTAAAAAATAGCTAAAATGGGCACAACTACAAATAAATAGTTTTCATTAAAAAAAATAATTATCAAAATCGGTTGAGTATAAAATTCAGGGCTGATGACTGAAAAAACAGCCAGGTCTTTTAAATATATAGATTGTATGAATGTCTCGTTTTAACGGCCAGATTATGAAAAAGTGGGCCACAATTTTTGACACGACACTTTTTAGCTTGTCTGGAAGAAATAGCATCGGAGAATAATTAAAAAAAAAAATTTAATCTTACAAATGTAATATTGCCGAAATCTGTACGTTTACTAACATTTTATATGCATACTGTACAAGAAAAGGTGTAAATCTACAAAACTAATTTTTGTAAAGCTACAGAAATCTGTAACTTTGCAAACGAATATACTAAAATTACAGTTATCTTACTAAAATTTTATCTGTAACTTGGGTTGCAATTATATAAAAAATTCAAGGAATCCCAGTTTCCTAAAAAAATCTTAGTAACCTTACAATTTTTTTTTCGGTGCAACCCTGTATCTGTTACAGGAGTTTTTACTGTTGTCGTTACATAAAAAATTCTAGGAATCCCAGTTTCCAAGAAAAAATTTTAGTAACTTTGCAGATTTTTTTTTTTTTTTTTTTACCATGTAGTGTTTTTCTCTTGTAAATGTTTTGAAAGTAAAGGATTTTTGTTTTAAAAAGTTTTTTGTTTTGGTGCGAGATAGTATTAAAAAATATTCGTCTGTAATGAAAATTTTGTGATTATCCCCCCCCCCCCCCTGCAAGATAAATTTTAGGAAAGCTGATCGAAATTTAAGATTTTGGAATCATAAATATTTTATTAATAAGCATTTCTTTAATAATGAAATAAATTTCTTTTCTAATTCAGATATCGGTAGATAATAATATACGTATAATCACCTATACGCGATCATTACAGATGTTGCACTCTATCATAATATATGATTTTGAGGATGGTTACCAAACTTCTCAAAATCCTATATAATAATCATAAATATATATGAATCATTTATATTTATAATTAAAAATATAGTTGGAATAAATTTTCATTAGAAATTACATTTTAGTATAATTGATACAAAAATTAAGGTTTTGAAAATTATAAATATATTATTAACACATTTCTTTAATAATGAAATAATTTATTTTCTAAGAAATATTTAGAAGAACTGAAGTCTTACCGCGATTATTAGAGATATTTCGCTGTATCCTGAAATAGATTTGAGGGGAGAGGATTATTAAGCTCTTGAGTGGAAATAATTGTAAAGAGCAGCAGCTCGCGTATCGGCTAGGCATGTGGGGAAATCCAGCATTCACTATTTTAAATGAATATGACGGCTAACATGAGATTATAAAAAAGATTTTTTTTCTTTAATTAATTCTTTATAATTTGTATTATTTTTAACATTATCCCCTTCGTGACGGGAGCCTTTAAAAAAAATTAAATGCTTTGTCACCGGATTTTAAAAACAGAAACTTGTGCTTTGTTAAATCGAGAAAATGCTCTAATTAAATAAGGAAAATTTTACAGTAAAACTTTACTGATAAGAATAAACAAGGATTCTTAAGCCTTTTTGCGGTATGTATACCACGTATACCATTGCTCGTCCCGAAGGGAATAATGTCAATATCTATTTCCTAGTAGAAAAGTTTCAAAATCCATCTGTGCTGTTTTACATTTCCAGCAATGCTACATTTGGCTACTTTGTGGGTACACTTAGACCCAGGGATGTAGTGGAGGGTATACACCGTATACCTTCTGGAAATTTTTAAGGAACACCGTATATCCTCTGTTTCTAAAGAAAGCTATAGTATGTACACTCTAGGGTACACCCTCTATCTCGAGCGTATACCCTCTGTTTTTTCTACGACAACACCACTGCTTATACCCAAAACAGATAATCTGCCACTTTTATAGTGTTTATAGTTCATAATTTTACTGATAGTGTGATATTGGGAAAATTTTAAAAGCGTGGCTCTGCATTTACTTAGAATAGCCTAATAGTATTCTTTTATGCATCATATTATTTTATAAGACGATGATTTAATAAAATATGCATTAAAAATGAAAATAAAAGAAACATGTATTAAAATCTTTCTCGTATGTTGAATTTTTACTTTGAAAAGGCAGTGTAAACTAGTGGTAAACGAAACAAGGTGTACAAATACTTATACGTGGTGTTTTCATATTGTGCGAATAATTAGCATTTAATTTTAGTTTTAAAACATGTATATATATATATATATATATATATTCATTTCTTTTATACTTTAGAAGGTTTTCTTGAAATTTTTTATATCTTTATTAGGTTAATTTTTACTTAACCAGAGCTTATAAAATACTTAAGTTTTGACACTTTTAACGGCTGAACACATTTTTTTACCATGGCCTGACTAATTCAATAGCATGAGGGACAGCTTCCCCATGCCACTATTTTAAGGACGCTCTCCATGACATTAGTCATTATTTTGTTAAGGGGAAGCTAAGTAATTAAAACTATCCAAAAGTGACCAAAACTGTTTTTGACCAAAAACACTTTTAAGGATTTGTGAAAAGAGGGCACTCCTCCTCTTACCCTCTCTGCTTCCCATTCCTCGAGCTCCCCTTCCAACCAGAAATTAAAAGTTTTTGATATAAATTAAAAAGTTGTTAGGATTTAAAAAGCTGAAAGATTTCTGTTCAAACCTGCCCCATGTAGGAGTACCTTTGAACAAATAAGGAGCACCTTTGAATAAATGAATTAAACATGAAAATATTGAGAGTTTTCATAAAAAGCTGCATACGTTTCAGAAACACAAGTAATATGAATAAAATTAAATAACTATATTTTATTGAAACTAATAATTTTCCTATTATTTAAACAAACTTAAATCCATCAAAATTTATGTCAAAAATCATTGTTGAAGCAACACAGAGTGTCCCTCCAGTAATGATTGATTGTGATTTTTTTTTTTTTTTTAGTACAATATTCTTGAAATACACCAATGTGATATTTGATACTTCTGGAAAATTAAAATTTTTCATTCATTCTTTTTATGGAAAAAAAACCTGACTTAAATTCCGTTTTATCTAGTACGAAAACCAAAAAAAATGTTTGGGAAAGAGTAAGTGAAAGAGTATAGGAGAAACACTTTGTTAGACAAACCTGCTAAATCATGAATCATTATTGTGTACCTGGGATTTGCATTTATCAAATAAATGAATGCCATCATCAATTTAGATTTGAAACTTCCCATCGCTGATACATACAGAGATTGTAATACGTGTGTGCAGTAAAGAGAGATTGTTAACAGTATAAGTCCATGTTCTTTGATTTTCTTAATTAACCTCTTTTCACATAGAAAAAATTTCAAAAATAATAATTGTCTGAGCGAAGCGAAGTCTTTATACTCAGAGATACGTAACGATATTAAAAGTCAAAAAAATTCTTTCGTCAAGCAAATCTCAAAAAGTACTTGTCGGATTTTGATTCTGTTTGTACCAATAGGTACCTATGAAGCTAATCTGGTGAATGCACTACATACGAAAAATTAGTTCCAAATAGTTTAAAAGTTATATTTAAAAAACTGATAAAAAAGCACAATTTATTTGCATACATCACAGAAACTTGGTGTGCGTCATTTTTCACTGGCTGGATATTTTCGTAGACAACCGAATCAGAGTGCATGGAGTAAATAGTTGTCTTGACGAAGAGAAGACATAATACATATACTAATACACATAGTACGTAACGATATTAAAAGTCAAGCATAACTCTTTCGTTAAGCAAACCTGGAAAAATACATATCGGATTGCGATTTTGATTGTACCAAACGGTACCCATGAGAGTAACCTACTGAATGCACCTACTTTCAAAAATTAGTTCCAAATAGTTTTAAAACTATTTTTAAAAAACTGATAAAAAGCCCAATTCATTTGCATACGTCACAGAAATATTGTGTGCGTCATTTTTTACCGGTTGTATATTTTCGTTAGATTCCCAAATTTAAGCACATGGAGCAAGGAAAATACGCAAGCAATTTTTAAGTACAATTAATTATATTTAAACTTAAGAAACAGACTGAAAAATAATTTTGTTCTTGTTGTTAATTTAAAAGAAAAAAGTCTTAATTCTTAGTAACTTAGTATTTGAGATTTTGCGATAATTTTTATAATAGCACTTAATAGCCGCCATTAGCATCTTTTATATTTCGCACCTTCGCACATGCAAATTGGAAACAATTATGTCGTGTTTAAATAAAATATGTGCTGAAATAAAATATTGGTACTTCTTCGTTATCGTGTGATCAATTTCGCCAAATTGTACATATTCACATATTTTTTTAATTTTAAATAACGAAAGAAGAAATAAATTAGTGAAACGTTGATAAAAATACAAATAAAAAGCGGTATAAAAAATCACTTGATGATGTTTTAAACACATGTTTACATTGTTTAACGAGACATTGATTGGCATTTTATCTTATTGTTTGGCGATAATTTTTTGGTCTACAAGATAATCAAGTAATATCAAAAAAGGAACTATAGTTGAAGCGAAGAATAAACAGTTATAAGTAATAAGCATAATAAATAATATGATAAAAAATAAATATAAAATAACATGAATAATATGAATAAAAATATGAATAATAAAAAATATGAATATAAAAAACATGAATATCACAATAAATCGTAAATCGTAAAACACTTATAGCAATATTCAAAAATAACGTTTTCATCAATTTGGCGGGAAAAAAATCGCGCTAACATGTAGCTTATATTTTTACTCATAAATATGACATCTGTGCCATATTTACGAGTAAAAATAAGCATAAACGATCATCAGATTTGAAATCTCAATTTCTGAAGCCCAAACTGGACCATAATTTATAAAAACGCCTAGGTAAAGATCAAGGCTAACTTATCATAATATCATTAACTTATCATAATATCATAATATCATCAAGGCTAACTTATCATATTATCATATATGATATTATGATAAGGGGGCCTTGGTAAAGATATTATTTGAAAAGTATCATGAAATTAGAGCAGAGATATCATATACGCATCGGGTTTGGCACAAATTTTGCGAAAATCATTTTTGAATGAATTTCGATTATTTTAAAAAGTAAGTAACAATTAAAAAAAGCACGATTAAATTTAGGTTACATAAATATAGAAAAAAATAAGCAATTTATTAACCCTTTCCGGCACGGGCAAAATCTGTTCGTAAATTGAGAAATTATCGACTGACACCGGAATTCACAAACGAAATTTTTAAGTATTTTAAATTCTTTAATTTACGCTTATATTGTAAAAGCAAAATTTTACGAAAATATTATTGGTACCGTTTGCAAGTTTAAAATTAAAATTAGGTATCCCAGAACGGGCACAGTGGGCTGGAAAGGGTTAATAAACAAACAACAATAGCCAGATCACCATGCAATGCAAATAATGATATTTTGGCGCTAATTATATGGAAAAGTTCCATATCCTGTTCTAAATTTTTTGGCGAGCTTTTTTTTTTTTTTTTTTCTCTAAACTTGATTATTTCGTAGACCAATTGAGCCAAACTACACAAATCGCCAAACTGTTTGTCAAATTACATAAATTGACCTAATTTGTATTTTAAATAACAGAAGAATAAATACATTTTTAAAATGCGATAAGAAATACACATTAAAAGTTGAATTAAAAATCACTTTATGACGTAACAAGCACGCGCATCATAATTAATGACAAGTGAAAGTAACATTTACTATTATCCAGTATTGGCATGTAACCTTATACTTTGGCGATAGTTTTTTGATCGACAGGATAACCAAGAAGTACCTTTTCTTGCTATTAAATAAATCGATGTGGTTGTGATCTTCAGCCTGTGAGGTTGCTTTTTTTCTGCACTTTCCAACAAAACTGAAAAATATTTATGCATTCGGTTTGTCTATTCGTCTGTCCACACTCGAACATCCGTAAATATACACCGATTTATATGCAATTGGAAACCTTATTTAGGATCTCCTAGGCATGTTTGATATTGTATATGAAGTATGTGGGATTAATAGTTTATTTACAGGGGCACCCAAAAGATTTTCATTGCAGTATGGTCTATTGGGGGAAATCCTTTGCAGAGTATTTTAATGACATTACGCTATTGCAAATTTACGAAACTTATATAAACCACTGGATTTCATTGCGATTAAGTTATAACAGGATATTCATAGCATTTTTAATCCAATTACAAAGACACACAAAAGAAATCGGTTACAATACTATTTTTGAGCAATAATTTCTGGAAATGCGTTTTCAATTTCGGCGTGCGCTTTTAAATTTAACTGCTTTTTTAGGTGTGTCCCTAATTAATATAAAATATTTAGTAACTATAGTCGCCGTCTGATCCGTTCGTCTGTATCTCCACATATAACAGCACAAAAATTATCCTACGGAATCGTTTTAAATTTTAAATATCTATTTGTTGTCGAATTTTGTTGAGTCGTTGCAAATTTTAATAAAATCGGATAAATTTGAAAACAGGGACAATCAAAAGTACTCCGTTACATTACGGCCAATGGTATGAAATAGTTCCAAGCTCTTTTTAATGATGTTAAACCCATCGAAACATAATGAAATAGATATGAATTTATGAAAAGCACTAGAATACATATTTTGTAGAACATGCCACGCAAAAAATATTTATTATTCATTTACACGTCACCACAAAAGAATTCCATTATAAAATAGTATGAGGAGTGGGGTGGGACATTAACTTTTCAGCTTTACTAATCTGGAAATTTTATCATAGAATCATTATCTCAATTGCCACTAGCAGGCCTTTTAAATAATAACCTTTTTCCGGTAAAACGGCGTAATCGAGTTCACATTGGCGTATTTCAGCCAGCATGTTATGCTGAAAAAAATATGTTCAGATTTGTAAATCACTTGTGATGACACTTTGACGGCTCAAAGCTTATACAGACGAGAAATTCAGATCTCGTTCATATCTTATGCTATTGTCATTGCCAACAGTGGGAGACAGTGGGAACAAATAGAGAATATACACTCTAAGCAGAGAGTATACGCTCAAGTTATAGAATATATCCTAGAATGTATGTACTGCGGCTTTTTGAGAAAGAGGGCGAGGGAGATGAGGTGATTCTTAAAAAATCCAGAAAGTATGCGGCGTATACCTCTGTAAACTCTCTACTACATTCATGATTGCCAATTCGTTTTCTTTTATGTATGCTAAAGCGAAATACAGCTCAATTTCATGGGAATGGGTTTAAAACGAAAACAAATCAGCGTATGTAGTGGCCAGCAAGCACGACCCATTTAAATCAGATTGAGCATATCTGAAACACACACGAAACGACAGATTGTATTCCTTTGTTGGCGTTTTCGGGATTTTTATGTATTTTTTTTAAGTGAGAATACCCCAATTTTTTATCAAAAACCTCATCGCATACATTGAAAACAGATGTAGATATTATATTATTATATTAATTATTTTGTTCTACCTATTTAAGGGCACTACACACCATATAAAAAAATCCCCCATTCCACTCAACCATCATGATTTGCGCCAATTTTAGGTACTAAAATTGATGTGTATATTCTTTACGCCATTTCAAAGAGTTTAAATTCCGATATAAGATATTTTAGCGCTTTGTTAGCTGCATTCTTCAAATTTTATACTTATGCGTGACAGTTTTGTATAGTTTGATTTCCCATTTTTTAACCGTGTATAGGAATTTGTATGTAATATTTTGCAAATGTAACATTCACCTTGCTCTTTTTTATCATTTCAATTTGTGACAATATATAATCAGTTAAAGATAGAATCTCTTTTTACTTTTAGCATATTATTTTAAAAACTCTGTTCTAAGCAATATCGCTCAGACTAATCCCTCTGAGGGAAGTCCTAGTATTTAGGTACATCAACAACTCTTTTCTTCATAGTTTTATATGTTCAATGGTACCCCATCACACGGAGTTCAGTATTAAAACTGTTTACTCAATTAGGCTGAAGAATTTGAATTAAACAAAGCTTATAAACTACAGTTATCTTTATTTAAATGTTGAACAATAAATCAAAATTTTAGGGATACAAAAGTGTCAACAAAAATCTTACAACTTTATTTTCTTAAGTTTAGATTCAAGAGGGAGAAAAATATATAATTTGCTTAGACAGTACTGTGCATATAAAATGGTGCAGCTTTGTATACTAATTGAACTGAAGCAGTAGCAATGTATTGTCATAGACATTTTTAAAAAATAATTTATTTGAAGGAAAATAATTAGCGTTCAAAGGTACCCCCAGTTCAAATGTGCCCCCTCTCCCCTACTCTCCATAATTATTTTTCTGAAAAAATCTTCGTAAAGCGACCAACAAAAAACGGAATTTCTTTTATTTTCTTTAATGAGATTGGTTGTTCATAGAGGGAATTCAATTGGATGGTCTTTAAATGGAGGTAAAATTAGTATTGAGCCTATGGAAATAAATTTTGTTCCATGAAAAAATGGTAGTTGAGGGAGGTGGTGGTACAGGTAGATTTCATTGTAATAAATTTTGTAGCATATGATATGTGCACGAATCAATAATTCAAGAGAAAAAAGTTATTCGTCAAGCATAAAGTTTCAATTTTAAGTATAGAATATTTTGCGTAGTATCTGCAATCATTATAACCGGAAATACAACATATTAAAAACTCATTAAAACAAGCAAATATAAATAACGTTAAATGCAATCAGGAAATAATTAATCATTATCGGATATATATAATCATTAACCAGTTGAAAACTAGTTGGATGTGCCAATCCGAAAACTTTCTTCTATCTGATATGTGCATTTAATATTTCAAAAATTAGTTACACATTTTAAGACTTTAATATTATTAATTTAGTACTACATCAAATTTGGTTTTCATCTTAAATTTCTGCTTCAGTCAATCAATCGGAGTAAAAACGAGTTAATGTAAATCATGATGATCATTAAATCAGTAGTTTTTCCTTATTCTGTTATAATCAGCTGTGTGATGATAATCACGGCTTATCATGACGCGAGTTCTCGTCTCTGCAGAGCCGATGAACAATAGAACGACAAAGAATCGAGAAAATGATACAAAAATCGCTATCACAATCTCTTTTCCCACGGAATATTTCCAAATTCAAGGAAGATCTGCTGGCCATAGCCAAAAACATACAGAAAAAACTTGTTCAATTCTATGCATAACTTCATGCACTTTTAGGCGGTACAATATTGAAAATGGCACAAAAATTGCTATTACAGCGCCCCCTTCTGGCGGATTTTTTATAAATTCAGTGTGGACCTACTAGCTATAGCCAAAAACTTACACAAAAAAATTATTTTAATTCTATGCATTACTTCATACATTTTTCGGTTGCAGAATATTGAAAATGGCACAAAAATCGCCATTGAAGCGCCCTCTTTAGGCAGAATATTTCGAAATTGAAGAAACACCTGCTTGCCATAGCCAAAAAATTGCTTTAATTCTATGCATATCGTCATACACTTTTTGATGGTAGAATGGCGACATATGAACACACAGACACACATTTTGTAAAAAGATGTTTTTTGGAATATCTGACCCCTAAAACGTATAAATCCGTCGAAAACCGGAAGTCGAAAAAAAAATTTCGATTACAATACTGCCTTCTATTGAAGATAGAAGAAAGTAAAAATATACCAATATTTCTTTGACCAATGAAAGTAAAAATATACCAATATAAGATCATGGAGCTTCAATTTAAAAATAATAATAATAAACTTTGTTTCTTTTTTAAAAAGATCGTGTATTCCAATTTTATAATGTGGTTACAGGAAAAGTTTTATTTACAGTTAATCATTTTCAGTAAGAAATAATTTTGAATATCCTCACATTATTATAATATAATATCGTTCATTATAATTGAATAATTTTGAATATCCTCACATTATTATAATATAATATCGTTCATTATAATTGAATTTAACATTTAAGAAATTTAATTTTGGAAAGCTAATGAGCAGACATATCAGTTGATTGAAGTTATAGCATTTTTCATTTGTAATAGGAAGCATTAATAAAAGAAGTATCATGATATACTTTCCTCTTTTATAGAACTCTTTATGTTGCCGCTTCTGCCATCTGTCTGTCAAAAATATCTTACGTATATCTCTTGAAACAATGTTTTTAGTGGTGAGTGGGAAAGTAATCAGATAGATCTGTTAGTTCATCGCCTGAGCTAAGTGCTCTGAATGAGTTCCAACAAAAACATTTGTCTCGAGAAAAATTGAAGAAATTCGTAACTTTTGCTGAAATAGCCAACTAGTCCATTTCTTATAATAATATTGATAGGAATTTATTGCTGGGATGTCATGACTATAGTCTTTTCTAAAAGTTCCTTCACCTTTTTGAGAATCATGTGTTACTGTTATTGTGAAAAATTCATGTATTGCATATGCTTTTAAGGCCCAATGGAATCACATAGGAATTTGTGAGGTGTTATTGATATTTTGTATTTCGGCAAATAATTTTGACAATCACAGTTAATTATCTTATCAAATATATTATTCTGTGTTCATTTGAAAGTATATGTGGATCTCATAAGTGATATTATTGACATGTACAGATTTTTATGCAAAACTGGGGGGGAGGGGGGATGTTGGGACAATTCAACAAACCGTAAAAAAAGAGAGAATTTGAAAACAAACAAAAGATAGAGAATAAGTCATTTATTGAGTTGGTGTTATGCACCATTTCGTTAAAAAGCCAGGACTTTTTATCCCTTCATTCCCATCCGATACCACATTACCTAAAAGACTTGTTAAACTGTCTTCTGATTACCATTTTACTTTAAGTGAATTGCAGCTTAGTTAAACAGTCACGTTTAATTTGTCTTTGGAAAGCGCACCCCTGAGGGAAGCTAAGGAGGTTGAAGCCCCCCCCCCCCAAACCACGAGACTAGACTAACTACTTAAAGTGTTCTATAATTACGAAAGTTTATTATTTTTAATAGGTCCTGCAAAAAAAATTTGAAAAACATTAATCTTTCCACATTTTTTTTTTTTTTTTTTTTTTTTTTTTTTTTTTTTTTAATGAAATTTGAAAGATTTGCAATTTTAGCACTCATCAAAGCAATATTTTCTTTTTACCTATCAAACAGGCATAAGTCTTCAGTATTAACCCGATCAAAAATTTTCAGAGCCTCTCCTCCAGGTTTCGCTGAGTACCTCCTCCCAGCCCGCTACCACCATCCAGTCTTCGCTCTATGTGAACTAAGCAGAAAAGAAATGTATGTCCGGGCTCGACTAATCGCATCTATTCGAAATCAAATGTAGAGAAAAAAAAATTAGGCCGAGCTCGTCCGACATTTCAATCAGAAAAATATAGTCCTATAAAATATGCTAGCTCCCTCCAAAGCTTAACCTGGGTGCTCCATTGGTTATTGTGAATCAGTTTTCATCCCAGGCTGACTCACTATTTGTGAAACTTAAAGGGATCACAATAAAGATTGAGAAAGGGTTGTAAATTTGGGCCATTTTCCTTGCAATGAGCAACAACATGTCAGTGGACTCGATGGCTCTCCATCAACAAATCTGAAAACTATGTCACTTTCCTTAGCGGTGGCTTTGTTATTATATATACTCGTTTGTGCATTCACTAATTGTAGACGAACGAGCTTATATCTTCGGCTGCAATTTGATAGTCTCGAGCATAAGACATTTGAGCCAAAATGTTTTGCAAAGTATTAATATCACCTTTATTAATTTATTATTTTCTTAACGGCCAAAGCAGCAATCGGCTGCTGCCATCGAATCTATGAAATATAAATGTTCAAAAAAAGAATCTTTAACATTTCTTGGAAACAAATCCGAAATGTTTCAGTGAATTTAATTTTGTGTTTTAAAGTAATGTGGACCTTTGTCCGGAATCTCCTTTTCCGTTGCTCAAAATAAAATAAGAAAAAAAAAACTGTGATTTAACAAATTATTACGAGCATTTAGAGAATGATGGTAGAGTAGATGGTATTTTCTGAGGCATATGAGGAAATTGCTTCCTGAAGGGCTAAATTTGCTTCGGGCTGATTTCTAAAAAAAATCTGTCACTTAATTAACAGTTCCAAGACAGTTTCGGATGTCAGGAATAAAGCATGTTGTTGGATAATGAAAGATTTAAGCAATGGAACACTATGGATGGTACAAACCTAATGTTTCAAGAATTCTGATGAATTCTAGACTGGACCTCCATTAACATGTCCAGCCACATTGGCTGCTACGTCATAAATCTGTGCGAATCATTTAGACATGTCAAGACGTAGTTTTGTTACTTTTGTTCTAGATGTAATTTTAATTTTTGTTTTCAACATTACTTTTGTTTAATTTTCGGCAGACAAGTAATTTAGGAAAATGAACCTAAAAAATCTTCCCGAATTATAGAGGATGGGGAATTTTTTTAAATAGTCCACATATAAATACAAACAGAAGACTATGCTTGAAATGGCCACAGTTTCATAGGCAATGGAGCTAAAACAGATCGTAGCATTAATTTTGATTATTTGTTCTTTAGTAACCATATCCGAGCTGATTTGAATGATTTTTCATTCTGAATGTCTGGTAAGTAGCATTTCTACTACTGTTTATAATATGTTGTTTCAATTCATCAACTCCAGACTTTACTTTAAACCTTAAAAGCGCTCTTAGCTTACCGTCTTTTATTATCGGTTTTTCTAACGTTAAAGGACCGCTATCACTATCACCTCTCATGATCGTATTCACTATCTATCTCAATTTAGAAAACCTAGGTCGAATGCTCAAATGAAATTCATGATAATATTTGATTGGACATTATCAAGGAGATGTCCAATCAGGATTAAAGATGAATACCGTTTGAGCTTTCGACCGAGGTTTTCGTTATAACTTGGGATCGAAGTAGTCGCTGAATACGAGTGTTAGTGACAATCCTTGTTCTGTACAAGATAAGACTGATCTAACTATTGTTCTAAGGGTTGCTCCTAATTTCTTTTATTGAAGCTTTTTGTGACTCCAACAGTGAGATAATGTCTTTCTGTTTTTCTAAAGAAATATAAAGAAATTTGTTTGCAACCATGAAATACTGTTTGTGGTAATCTAATTATATCTGTTTTAAGAAACATATTTAGATTTTTTCCAATTTTTGAAACATGTAGAAATTAGTCTTCCTAATTTTTCATGACTTCCTTTACCTGATACAGAATTACATTTATCAAATTTTACTGTGCATAGAGATATTTAAAATTGCGTTTTCAGAAGAACTTGTGTTTTTAGCGGTAGATATGATTAAAGAACAATTTATCCCAAATAGTAAGCTTCTTTTTTGTATCCAACTTTATGCAAATGGTTCGAAACTATTTTTTATTTGATGTTTAGTTCCGCAATGATGTCATACGATGATACGTGTAAATCTGCCTTAATTTGTTTACGAATTTCAAAGAATTTTTAAAAGACTGGATGATAAGAGCACGGCGCGTTTTTAACTTTGAAATTTAAAGAACAGAAATGAGCAAAATGTTTTTATGCTGCTTATTTTCATAAAGCACCTTTCCCATAAAATATACCAATTTTTTTCACAAGCTTGCGAAGCATTATCGCTTTGGTTGAAACGATATTTTTAAAAAAAGTGAACTTTTTCAGAACCCTGGTTTATTTTAAAACACAATAACTTTCGACTAAGTAAACAAATGCCACAATGTTTTTGTTATTGCTGCTGCTGCTGTTATTTTAAACTTCTACGGACAATTGCTTTTCAGAAGTGCTGTAATGTAGTTTAATAGGATTAGTATTACGCGATTCGAAAGCCATCTATTTTTAAAAAAAACACCATGAACTTTTTCTTTGGCATCATACTTGTGATATTGATAAATTATACTTATTATATTATATTATTTTCTCGAATTTTTTCCTGATGCTAAATATGACTAATCTGTTGAGATTTTGGAATATTTATAGAATAAAATTGTATTCGTTAAGAACCTGGGTGTTTTATTTGCAAAGCTCTTTTACCTTTACCAAAGAATCTTCTTAACAAACTGACTTATTATAATTTGCTTCTTTATGTATTGCTATAAAAATATTTACTTACTAAAAGAATAACGGATGTTTACATAGACCTCAACCTTGGAAGAACTCATTAACCTATAAATCTGGTTTTACAGCTATATCAGAGTAACAAAGACATAACTTCAAAAGTCTCATAACAATACTGTGCATAATAAACGTATACTTTTGCATATTATAACCTTATATTTTTTATGCAAGGTAAAAATATTCTATGAAAAAAAAAGATAAAAAAATATTGTGGTAATTTTTTTTTACTATTTAAAAAGTAAAATAAATCAGCGAAAACCAATAAAATAAATAAATGAAATTTCTCAATGATAGCAATAGAAAATTTGCATGAAAATAAAAATGGTTAAAAAAAAACCCACTATGAAAATTCAATGCTCAGCTTGAAAATCATGCCTAATTTAATGACTGCATTTCATGATTTTTTTCAAAAAATTTCCATTACAATACATTAATTTGACGTAGGCACCGAACTCGATTATGGAAAATGCATCGCTTTTTTGTGCTATATAAAAAGCACAATCAAGTGAATTTATTAAAACTCAACCTTGTAATTCTTATAATTACAGCATTTCAGGAAATGGGCTAAAACGCAATTGCAAAATTCCATCTTTACACACAAAGACTAATTTGAGCTAAACAAAATCGTTTTAAAAAAAATGTCTACTACAATAACTCATTCCTGGAATAGTATTAAATATTTTATGTAGTTCTTCTTTTATCGGGAACATGTCACTATGCTTGAAATCTGACAGGTAAGTGAAACTTCCATGCAATACATAAGTAATGCACATTACTTTTTCAACGTTGTTGTATTATTTGTATCACATACTGTGATGGGAAATGGGAAAAATAAAATGTAAAATATTCACTAGAATAATAAAACATAACGAAACAATGAAACAGGATAAAATTATATGCATATTTTCTCTATATTTAGACAATTATTCTTCATTCCATGTTTGATCCCTTTCATTTCAAAAAGTTTTCATTTATTTTAATAATAAACGTCTGAGCTGACATCTAATAATAATGATAAGTGTTTCTGGAAGCAAAGATTGACAAAGGTGTAGGCTAGTTAATACTTTTTCGACCATAAAAAGAAATCGAACCTGTTTTAGGAATTAATTAAGGGTAATCTTTACAATCTGCGAAGAAACGCATTACATGTGTTAGAATAAACTGCATATAAACCAAAAAATATACAGAGCATCATTAATCTGAGATATACAGTCAGAAGTTTTGAAAATCCAAAATACCTTAATGAAGAATGATCGTTGAAAATATTCTATTGAGTACTATTTTATCAAACCATTTTTGTTTAGCTTTTCACAACAAGATTAACTATTAATCAGATGCTGATTTATATCAGGGTGTTTCATGCATTTTTAAAAACTAATGTATTAAATTATAATTAATTTCTAAGCATATTAAAATGTTGTAATTGTCATCAAAAACACATCTTTCAATGTAACTTTTGTAATTATATCGTAAGTGTATTAAAAATCAATTTCAAAATTCCATCTTTACCACTTTGGGTTAAATAAAAGCACATAAAAAATGATTCCTATAATAACACATTCCTGAAATATTAAATATTTTATCTAATCCTTCCTTTCTCGTGAACCACTATGCTTGAAATCTGACAGGTAAGTGAAACTTCCATGAAATACATAAGTAATGCACATTACTTTTTCAACATTGTTGTATTATTTGTATCACATACTGTGATGGGAAATGGAAAAAAAAATAAAACGTAAAATATTCACTAGCATAATAACATAACGAAACAATGAAACAGGATAAAATAATATGCATATTTTCACCATATTTAGACAATTATTCTTCATTCCATATTTAATAACTTTTATTTCAAAAAGTTTTCATTTATTTTAATAATGAATATCTGAGATGACATCTAATAATAATGATAAATGTTTCTGGAAGCAAAGATTGACAAAGGCGTGGGCTAGTTAATACCTTTTCGACCATAAAAAGAAATCGAACCTGTTTTAAGAATTAATTAAAGGTAATCTATACAATCTGTGAAGAAACGCATTACATGTGTTAGAATAAACTGCATATAAACCAAAAAATATACAGAGTATCATTAATCTGAGATATACAGTCAGAAGTTTTAAAAATCCAAAATACCTTAATGAAGAATGATCGTTGAAAATATTCTATTAAGCTAGCATTTTAACAAAATTATATTTGTTTAGCTTTGTACAACAAGATTAGCTATTAACTAGATGCTGATTTATATCAGGGTGGTTTCATGCATTTTTTAAATACATCATATTCAATTGAGATTAACTAACAAGGAATGTCTCCATAAGGGCATACTCAGAAAAATCTGAAAAAATATACAGAATTTTCTTCTCATAGATATGTATGTTACCAAATTTTTTTTTTTTTTAAATCGGCGGACTTTGACAGAGCATCTGTAAAAAATAGTGAAATTTTCTTTTATTTGACGGTTTATCACCGGTTGGCAATATTAAGTGGCAATAAAATAAAATTTTGAAAAATACACTTTTTTGTCGAATACTCTTTAAAGAAAAAACTTTTTATGTTGAATTGGTTAAAATAAGTTTAATTTAGATAACTTTAGTTTGTTATTTTTATTTTGTTTTACCTATAGTTTTGTATTTATCATGAAATTTAACTATCACATTTTACGATTTAAAGTAAAATTTTAACTTATTTAAATTGTTTCAAGATCAAAACTAGGCCTAATTGAACAGTGTCGATTTAATTTTGTTACTGGAAATAAGTTATTCATTATGGGAATGTGCAGGGAGGTCATAAAAAAAACTTATGGAGCTCCAGCGGCCAGTCCTTTGAACCGATCGAGGTGAGATTTCAGATATAGCTATTCAGAGGTATGAGCACGAGATTCTGTGAACGACCCAAAATTGTGCTCACGGTTATATTTATAGTTACATAAACTCGAAAATTTCCAATAGCAACGCCCATTTATTTTCATCGCAAAATATTAAGCGCATGCGAAAACCTTAAAGAGCTTTGGAACCGTACTTGTATCGCAATAAACGGACGCGTTATGCTTGCACAAAAACAGCTCTGCAAACGGCCCTCCGAAAAACATGACCAGGGCTCACGAAGATAATTTAAATATGACAGAGACAAGATACCAATCACTGAACACCGTTTGTGAGATAGTCAGCGTAGAAAACGGATAAAAAAAATGCGGTAGGAATGTTATGTTTTACTGTCGGGAGCTCGCAGATGCCAACAAAATGACTTCGTTCTTGGGTGAATAGCTTAAACTCTATTTTCAAAATGGGATGAATGCTGCGAAAACCTGGCGTGTTTACCATCGAAACCATTGCCAAATACGTGACCTATGCAATCTACAAGCTGTTTGTGATTTAGTAATGAAATTCGAAGAAACTGGCTTCACCTGTGATAGACCGCGATCCGGACGATCAACTGTTCCTGAGAATACTGTTATGGAAGTGATCACATAGTAACCACAGGACACATGAAAACTAGTAGAGGTGCATCTCGTGTATTTGATATACCAAAATCAATGGTTCTAAAGTTACTGCGCTCTGTAATCCGCATGTTTCCTTACCAGTACCAGCGCGCCCACATATTGCAAGTGAGAGATCATCAATAACGTATAGACTTTATTAATGAATTTCTTATCCAATATGATGGAGATAACGACTGGACTCTTCGCATGTTATGGACGGACGAAGCGCATTTCACCTTAACTGGTAACGTCAACGTCAACTCCAAAAATTGTGTGCATTGGGCAGACATGAATCCGAACGATTTGACACAAGTATCTTTACAGACGTCAAATTTACTGTGTGGTGCGGCATTGCAGGCACAATTACTCTCGAGCCATACTTCTTTGAGGAAGTAACTACAATGAGATTTGTAACTGGTTCTGTAACAGGCTTCCGCTATGCGGCAATGCTGCAAAATTACGTTATACCAGAATTTTTGCAGCGAAATGCATTGAATGATTTCGTTTGGATGCAAGATGGTGCACCACCTTATAGAGCGAAGTCTGTTCGCAGAGTCCTGGAACAGCATATTGGCGACCGTGTCATCTCATGCCATTTTCCATTTCAGTGGCCTCCGCGATCCCCCGACCTCACTCTTATGAATTTCTGGTTCTGGGCTGCTCTTATGGATTTTTTGACTGGCACTGAACTTTCCACTTAAGCTGCCTCTTATTTAAATATAAAATTCTCTAATAAATAAAAGTTTAGTAAATTTTAAATGAATTTTCAATAATTGCTTAAAACAATATTTTTTAAAGCTTTATATCATATTTTACACTATCAGACACCAGTTACTGACGCAGTCTAAACGGAAAGTTCAGTGTCAGTCACCGATGACAAATGTGACATTCAACGGGTTAATGCTTACACGAAACAAAAATGCATAAATATCTTCTATTTTATTTTTTAAGATGTTTCATCATAGAAAATTTTTTTCGATTTTCAAAGAGAATAAATACAAGCTTTTCTCTACAAAAATCGTTTTTTTTTTTTTTTTTTTTTTTTTTTTTTTTTTTTTTTTTGTAAGAGTCACTTATAAAAACTTTAATGCAACGATGGTGCTTCTTTTAACTGATAGTTTGACGTTTATATTTTTTCTTGAATATAAAAGAGACAAATTGTTAACTTTTAATGTGAAAGGAAGACTTTACAGCCCATGATATTGAGACACAGAAAGTAACTTATTTATGGAAATTTTTAGGCATAAAGTTATTTATATAACTAAAAGAAGGCAAAAATATGCATCAAAATTGAAAAAAATATTACATAATTCTGTTGAAAAAAAAGAAAAAAAAAGATTTTTTTATGCGAATTATTTAAAAATCCCCATATGGGAATTCAGAAAAATTTCTACCCCCTCCTCATCCCTTGTGAATAGCAAAATTTTATCGTCCCCCAAAATTAGCTGTAGTTTTGGACGCCGAATCCATTAAAGACCTCATTATTTTTGAGAAA
This sequence comes from Maratus speculifer, assembly GCA_964019185.1. Taxonomy (NCBI): domain Eukaryota; kingdom Metazoa; phylum Arthropoda; class Arachnida; order Araneae; family Salticidae; genus Maratus; species Maratus speculifer. Next base: position 296,965,208 of record OZ025291.1, read on the forward strand.
TTGTATGGTAAGCAGGTATTATCATCTGTCTTTTCAAAATGCCTTCTAAAACTTCGTGAAGCACCTACGACATAGATGAAATTTATATTTCATGTAGTAATTTATATAGTTCTGTTTAACTAGTACTATCTCTCCCTTTTTGTTGTTGACTGACCCCTCCCCTCTATCTGGCACTTAACAAACCTCAAATAATTTAATTTTCCAACTGTTGGCTTATGGAATGCTGACGGGCCTAGAAATAAAACAATGAGTTTAAAGATTTGATATATGCACGTAACTTGCATTTATTGTAATCTCTGAAACCCACTTTTCCAGGGTTTTTAGTGTTAAGATCGCCAAGTATGAGTATTTTCATTGTGGTAGACCTCTATATAGAAGTTCTGCTTGGAGTGGCAATGCTGTGTTTGTTGTATGTGGTCTCAAAGCTTCTCTTATTAAAATACCACAATTCCAATTCATTGAAACCACTCCTACTGTGTTAGATCTTCTCTCCGTCCCTCATCTTCTTGCAACTTGATTGCAGCTACCTGTTTATCATCTCGTAAGATTGTCGTATGCTTACTAAAGATTTTTCAAATTCAAAGTGCTATTTTTAAAATTTTGTTACTCAGGGAGATCATAATACACCAAGCCTCTGTTTCTCTAAGACATGATGCTCCAATATTAACGGCCCTTGTCATCGCTTCAATACTTATGGCATGAAAACTCGTTGCCCATGCGACAAAATTCTAACTCTATTATTGATTTTACAATCACCCGCCATGATCCCTTCCCCTATACCTTTCAAAAGGTAAACAATTTGTCTTCAGATCACCTTCGGGTTGTGCTTAGATTCGACGTGATCAACAATGAGATAGGCATTCACAGACCTTTTCTGTCATTGAAATGACTACGCCCATATTCTTGAAGACATGCAGTCACTTCCTGCCGAGTTACACTTTGAGGATTACATAACAACTTCAATTCAAGCATTTGAAGACACTCTTCATAATTCATTCAAAGAAGTTGTAAATCATCGACAGAGTGTGGTTCATATTTTTCGACTACCTTAGTATATCATATATTTGAAAAGAGACAGAAATCGTTTCAGACGGGAGTGGCAGACGACCAGTTTTACATCCCCGCCTCCTCGTTTTAAGATCTCATCTTAATCGTATGTATCATCAATTTAATGCTGAAATCAAGGATTTCAGTATATCATGTTGAAACACTTATGCTGAGTCTTTATCGACTTCTAACAACACAATTTGGTCGGCAACAACCGGTATTCACACACACAAACAAAAATTCCAGCCTTTAAGGACCCCAATGACATGGTCTACTTTAAAACTGAAAAGGCTGAACTCATTGCTGACATTCCTAGAAACCACTTTAGATTTAATCGCGTCTGTCGTCATCCAGGATGAAAGACATTATTGATTCCAAAGTTGAAGAGATTCTAAACACTAAACGTAATAACACTCTTAACCCAGCAATTCTTTCTGAGGTTGTGATCTACATTGAGAAAAGAGCAAAGCTCCCAGCCTCGACTGCATCTTTATCAACTTCTTAATGCATCTATCCTTAAGTTTTTTTTTCTAATTTTCTTATCAACACTTTGCTTAAACTCCGCATATTCTCTGACTGCTGAAAGAAGGCGTTAATTGTGCCAATTCCAAATCCTGGACAGGACATCCATGCCCTTTTGAAATTCTGGCCTATCTCTCTTCGTTCTTGTCTGTCGAAAGTCTATGGATACTGATAAGCCATCTAAAGGAGTTTGTGACCGCCAATTCGATAATTATTCCCGATCAGTTTTGGTTCTGGCCCAAAATCTCGACACAACACTAACTTTGGCAGGTTGCTGAACTTTTTCAGGAGGGTTCCTTAGAAGATAAAAAACTGAAATTGTATTTAGGCATTGTCAAGACATTCAACACAGTCTAGCATAAAGCTTTCATCTATAAATTAATCTTACTAAAAGCTTCACCTTAATTAATTCTCATCATTTGGAACCACCTAAATGGTAGAAACTTTTCTGTCAATGTTAACTGTTTTGTCTCTAATCAGTGCAATATCAACACTGGCACCTCTCAATAAAATCTTAAAAGTACTTGGCTATTCAACTTATATATCATACAAAAAACTGTTGGAACCAGAGAGATAAGTAGAGCTTGATCTAAAAAATGTTACAGTAAAAATTGGCAAATATTTTCAATCTAAAAAAGTGCGTAGAAAAGAAATGGAATCGGATTATCTGTAAAGCTCAAGGAATTACCCAAATTTTTGTTAGCTGAAAATGTGGACTGAGCTTTACTGTTGCCTTAAAATCAGTCAGGAAAAAAGAGATATTTTTAACACACATCATATTCCAATCATCCATAATCAGTTTAAAAATTTGGATTCATAACAATAAGTTACAAGTTAATGTAATAAAGAACGATGACCTGAACGGTCCGTTCAATACAAAGTGTGTACAAAACTCCATTCCAAGGGAGGGGGGGGGGGAATAAGGAGAGAGATCAAAACTTCAAGTAAATCCAAAACCTTAAATATATACTATTCAACGATATACTAAATATTATTGTTCAGAAATATTTCTCTATACCAATTTCTCAACAGCCTTACTATATTAATGTTATACTTTAATTATTACTTTATGGTTTATATTCGTTTAGCGTTGTGGAACTTAGCTGAATACATTCTATAAACTAATTTGCCTTATGGTTCAAAGTATGATTCTGAATATGAGGCACCAGTAAAGCTCAGTCCACATTTTCAGTTAACAAAAATTTGGGTAATTCCTTGAGCTTTACAGATAATCCGATTCCATTTCTTTTCTACGCACTTTTTTTAAATTGATAATATTTGCCAATTTTTACTGTAACATTTTTTAGATCAAGCTCTACTTATCTCTCTGGTTCCAACAGTTTTTTGTATGATTTCACAACTTTTTCAGATTCTTTCAGGAACTTGATCAACCAACTTCAACTAACAAATCTAAACTAATATTACAATTAGTTTAAAGTTATTAGTAGACATAATAGTTTGGCGAAATACCAAAAATACCCAAAAGTTGGTATCCCTTTTGGGAAATAATTTTGTTCGCCAAATCTGGCGATATATCGTCAAGCTGGCGGCATTTTGCGACAAACACTCTCTCCCCCTGATGGTAATCCCCCTACAGTTTCGCAGTATCTATACAGATTAAAATTTTTCCATTGGTATCTACTCAAATTTTCTTTGTTGCATTTCCAAATCGTTATTTTTTTATATATGTATAGATGGATTTTTTTCTAAATTATCTTTTTGTAGTTGAAATATCCGTATTATAGTAACTATTTTGACTTCGAAAACATTCCAATGAAGATGCGATGTTGATTTAACACATATGTAGTCACTATTTATATATATGTTTATCATAAATATGTATTTTCTGTTTCGAATGACGTCAATTTCAAAAATGCAAAAAGTTATCGCAGAATCTAAATTTTTATTGACCTGTGAAAAAAAAGAATACGTGTTATCATTTCTTTTTTTAATTATCGTGTTGTTTTTTAGTTGGTGGCATCTCGAAAAAAATTATTGAATTAGCAATTAAAAAGGAGAGATTTCTATAATGTTAAATTATGGAAGGTATAACGTTATGTAAAATTTAAATGGGTGCCATTTCCTTAATTTTTGATATTTTTTACCGGACTTTCGAAAGGCACATCCCTAAATTAAAAGCTTTCAAACAAGCTATTACACGTCGCTGAATGTTTCCTGGTTCGGATTATAATTGAGTTGTTTCTCTTTTTTTCTTGTTTCACGAGCAAAAAGTGACAAAACAGGGGTGCTAGATCTCCGAAACTAATCGGTGGATCTGGATGAATTTTTGTAAACTTTGAGATCTAGAGTAGGACACTTCCCCTTTTCAATTTCGTTGCGATCCGATGATTAGTTCCGAAGTTATTAAGAGGCAAACTTTGAACTTTAACATTAGAGATGCATCTGAGCTTTACTATACGGCATTATCGTGCTGTATGATAAAAATGATATCCCAAAGATTTCTCACATCATTTTATTATTGTATGCGGATGACATGATCATCGTTTACAGTTTACAGTAACAAACAGCAACTTCAACCATGTCTTCAGGTTCCTTTTATTTGGCTTAGAAATTGGCGCATCAAGGTTAGGGCAGCAATAAGTGCCGCCATGATATTTTTCAGAAATTCTATCTCTCACTTGACACTAATTCATATTGAATACATCCCCTGGGTCACCTAATATAAGTATCTAGGAATATATCTAGACTTAAAATTAATCTTGGCTAAGCAGATCTCAGACGCGCTCATTAAAACTGCCACAGCCCGAGTCTCCCCCAAGTCTCTTTTAGCTAAACATGGATGTTTGTGATGCCTAGCTGTTTGCTGCTATATAAATCCTTTATCAGATCCACTATGGCCTACGGGCAAGTTGTATAGTGATCTGTCTATGAAACAGGGATGCCGAAATTCGAAATTGCTTAAAATAAAATCTCACGTCAGATTACAAATGCAATCATTTTCACCCAGAACGACATCATTCATTACAATCTCAACATTCGCAAGTGTTCAAAAAGCTTGCTCAAAACTTTCATAGAAATCGTATTCCAATATCCAACGATGCGTTGTTGTCTATTAGTATAATATAAACAACTCTGTCGGTTCGAGAATTCCACTTGTCATCCCAAGTCGAAATGACGGTTTCGCATCCCCTTCCAAAAGAAGGAGGAAGAAGGAAATACTTAAAACATATCATTGAGGACAATCTAAATTCAAAATAGTTTTTTGCTTTTTTGTTTCTGGCACTGTATTTTCAATTTAAAAATTTTTGACTCTGGTTGATGTCCCTCAGACCTTACATTTGGCACCCGTTATAATTCATCTTCTTAACACTTATATTTTTATATTATTTCATAATTTATAGATTTTTTATTTGATTAAATTTTATTATTGCTTTAATTTATATAAACATTAAAAAATTGAATGGCACTGACGGTTTTTACCCCTTCACCGAGTATTTAATTGACAAAACCATTGCCAGTGCACGAACTTTGCTGCAAAGTTCACTATCTGCTGAATCCATCTATGCACTCATTCATCGACTCAACATTATCCAAGTGAAGTTAACATTCGACCTGCGTAGGGATTCAAGTTTTCTGCTTTGGTCAAAGGTTAAAAATAAAGTTAGCAAACAAAAAAGAATTTTATTATGCAATTTAACTAGGCCTTTTGATCTTTAACGTAAAACATACTTTAAAATTCCTTACTTAAATGTACAGAGTAAACCAAAAGTGGTTGACACATTTCGAAATTCAAGTTAAAAAATCAAATGGTTGGCGTGCAACAGTGCAATTTTGACGAAAATGCTTCTTATGACCAAAAGATTTGTTTAGTCAAATTTCAGTTCAAAAAATTGCTCACAAATAGTAAATAGTACTATATCGTAAAAACTTTAAAAAGAGAAAAAAAAACAAGCATTTACAGATAATTTATTTTGTACAATCTAATACGATATTTTGATGAATGTGCTCTTTGGACTTATTACAGATATTTGCAGAAACCCAAGGCTTCCCAGTCACTGAAACGGGCTCGGCCCATATTTCTTTCATAAAGCACAGACCACAGGATTTTATTATTATTATTATTATTATTATTATTTCATTTTATTTTTATCGCTGAAGACTCGGGAATGGCCAAACTCAGGTCTTACTTTGTATAGAGACTCAGGTCATGTCAAGCCACACATTTTGGATGTCTTTTCTTCTTCGAGACCATGTTGAACTGTCATTTTATTTTTTATTTCTGAAAAAATCAGTAGTGATATAGCATACTTGTTTAATGAACTTTTGAAAAAATTAGCTTGATTTAATAAATTAGAGAGAAATATTTTTAATTTATGTTTTTAAATATTTTTTTCCTTGGTAGAGCTTTAAAATTATGATTGTCTTTAACCATCTTTTTTTTTATTATTATTCTAAGCTGCATTTTTTTTTGGGGGGGGGAGGGGGGGGGGTTCTGAATCTTCATTTGAGTGCTATTGCGTAAGACATTTTTTATGAGTGTTTATATTGCAGGAAAGGATTTTAATTAAACTAAGTTAATATGGGCTTTTTTTTAAGTAAAAGTTAATTTAGATTAATTTAATTTTCTAAATGATAAAGATTTACTTTGGAAGAATTTAATTCTAATTTTTATTATATTGAGTAAGTATAGGTTTTATGAATGCTGTTATTGCATATTTTTACTTTTTCTAATTCTGAGATTTAAGCATGTAGATATTAAACGTAAAAATCTGGAAAAATAGGATTTTTTTTTTTTTTACTTATTTTTCATTTTTTATTTTATTTATTTATTTATTTTTCTTTGGAAGGGAGGGCACATATACACAGATGTTTGTTTGTAGCAGTTAAATTCTGAATCCAATGTGTATATAAGAAAAAAAAATTTCTGTGGCTATGCCGTATATCTAAAATCAGCTTTAAATGAGGCATCTTTATTTTTGAGCATTTTTCTTAAATCTTTAACAATCAGAAAAGTTCAAAATTTGAGGATGGTAACGCAAAATCCTACTGATAAATTTCAATTTATATTTTTCAAAGAAAAAAATGATCCGATTGAAATGTTTCTTTTTTTTTATGAGACGTACAACACAACTTCGGATTTTTCTTTTTAAGCATACATTTAATTCTGAATATCTATGTTAATAAAACAAGATTTGTGGTTTCTATGTAAACATATATCCTCTCACACTGTGATGGATAAAGTTAGAACCAGGAAATCCGAGCCCGGGGTTTTTTCACCCACTGGGAAAATTTCATCAGTTATAATTCATTTACCGATTGATTAATCGTGTTATAAATTAATCTATTATAAATAAAAAGATGTTAACTGCGCCGCACCCTTTATTATAGAATCCAAATACAATTCAAATATTGCTTCATCACTTATGAACAGATGACAGGCATGAAAGTTATCTCTAATTCATAGGTTCCCAACGGGGGCAGTACCGCCCCCCAGTGGACGCTGGAGCCTTCCTGGAGGACAGTGACGGGTCCAGAAGAAAATGGGGGGCGTTAAGACAGTCAAGGGGGGCAGTGACGCCATACCTACTTATTTAAAAAATTAATATAATGAAACTAGTTGGCCCGTATCTCCGGTTTTGTCCGGGCATTATAAAAATCTTAAATATAGATTTAAATGGAAATCTATGAAAAGAGCCTAGACTTGGGATCTGCTCTCACCTGTGGCAATTTGCAGAGAAGGAGACCTTTTTCGAACTAATGGCGTGCGACTCTTTCTTATGCCCTTCACTTGTGATCAGGTGGTATGCTTTTTGGAAGCTTATGCTCTGAACGCTGTAATTTTTTATTCTCTCAGTGACGAAATAATTTTATTTTGTAATTTTTGATGATATAAAAATGTAATTTAGCCTTCTGATTTAGTAACAAACAATTGATCGAAATATTAACTCTATCACTAATGCAGAATTTGCAATATTAAGCTCACTAAAAGTTTAATAACTAAAGCTATATTTTAAAAACTAGTATTTCGAAAAATGTGGGAAATACGGCGACTTATGCCTGGATAGAGATTTCGAAACGAAACTATAGTTTGAATCTGCTCCAGAAATTAACACCAATATATTTAAACTGTGGTAAGTTTTGAATTTCGAAATGCGTGAATCTAAGAAGAAATGCCCTCAGTATAGTATTGAATATTTGAAATATGGATTTACGCATTCTCCAACAAACCAATAATTACACATGTGTTTAATTTGGCAAAAGGTTTTTTCAAATAAAGCCATGAAGCCTTCTAAATTACAAAAAACATTTTAATAAAATGCATGCTGATAAAAATAACAAGGATTTATCGTATTTTCAAGGTCTAGAAAAAAATATTTAAAAGAGCAAACTGTATCAAACTTTGATTCTCTTCTAAACAAGAAGATTACGAGCTACGAGCTTCATATAATATTACATTACTAATCGAAAAAAGCAGGAAAACCATATATAGTTGGCGAGGGATTAATCTTGCCGGCAATCAAAGAGGTAATAACAACTGTTCTTCATTTTAAAACACCGTCAAGTACATTAAAAAATTCCTCTGAGTATTAATTGTGTACAAAGATGAATAGACAGTGGCGTAGCTAAGGGGGGGCAAGGGGGGGCGTCCGCCCCGGGCGCCGAGGCCTAGGGGCGCCAAACTGAGAGAAATTGTTATATATCTATATTGGGGTGGGGGCGCAAAATTTCTTGCTGGCCCCGGGCGCCAAAAAACATGACAGTAGGTGGCTACGCCACTGTGAATAGATGAAATGGCCAAAGCCATTGACATATCATTATGCAATTATTTAAAGATTTGCAAATTTTACGTTCTACTCCATGAATTAACACTACCAAATAACGAAATGCTACTCTTACTACATGCCTGATTCATAAAAGAAAAAAAATGTCGTGTTATTATTTGCTAAAAATTTGAAACTGATACAAAAGGAGAATCTATATTTAACAACATGAACATGTTTCTTCTAAGAGAAATTCCTATTCATAATAATTTGTCAGCAGCTACTGATAGTGCTCCAGCAATGACGGGGTGTCATAAGCGTTTCATAGCGTATTTGAAAGAAGCAGTACCAAATATACTCGCTGTACATTGAGTTATTCATCGTTAGTATTTGATTGCCAAAAACCTGAATGAACGGCTGCATATGTCGCTTTATTATATTATTACAACAGTACATTAAGATTAGAAGCAATTCTTTGCATGACATATTATTTGGCCAACTTTGTAGTGAAAATGATGAAGATTGCAATAGCTTGCTCTTGCATACAGAAGTTCGTGGGCTCTCGAGAGGTATTTGTTCAAATCGTTTTTTCAATCTCTTTGACTCAGTACTGGATTTCATTGAAAAAAGCGATGAAAAACTGTACGAAAACCTGATAATATCCAAAAATGACATTGATTATTTGACAGACTTGTTTAGAATATTCAATGAAGTCAATTTACAATTGCAAGGTGATGAGTTAAATTTAATAAAACAAAAAATGTCATAGATGCTTTTGTGAGGAAACTTGTTATGTTCAAGCAAAATCTAGGTAGAAGTGAATACAGCCATTTTCCTGCATTAGCAGCAGTCTCTGCAAAGCAGGACGATTTACTTACTTACTGCCAACACTTGGACTCGCACACTTAGACTCTCTTCATACAGATTTTATTGAGCGATTCCAGAACATATTTTAAACATTAACAAACCAAGTTGGGTTTTAGATTCCTTAACAAATGCAGATACAGTAAAATCATCAAATTTAGAAGAGGAACGCATAGAATTCACAACTAATGAAGAACTAAACGTAAAATTTGGAAGTGGATACCAAGTGTTCTGTCTTCAAAAGTCTATACCAGATTCCTACCTTGAGTTGCGAGCAAAAGTAAAATAAATAAATAAATAAATAAATAAATAAATAAAAATAAATAATAATTGCATTTCCGTCATCTTATTTGGCTGAGCATAGGTTAAATGTAGTATTTAATTTAGTAACTAAGAGAAGAAATAGACTGCACGTCACTGATTTATGACTGATGTTAACAAAATTGGAACTCGACATTAACAAATTGTTAAAATTTCATAAGCCTCAGCCATCTCATTTATATTTTTTATTTCTTATTGATTTTATGTTTATATCATTAATTTTATCTTCTTGTTGATTTTCTATTTATTCACATTATTACTTGTGGAACATTTAATACGTTAAAGTTGTCACACATCTAAAAGATGTTGCTTATAAAAGCACAGTTTTTAAAAACTTAAAATATCTTCTTCGAATGTTTTCGATCGAAACTCGATTATCCTAGGGGCAGCTTTATTTACATTCGAATTACGTTAGAGTACGAAAAGTAATTTCAGTACATAAAGAAAACTGCTCTGAGGATGATGAAGTTCTGACCGAAAACGCTCGATATATAACCCCTTGGGGACGAACGACATGTATAAGTGCCGCAAAAAGGCTTAAGAATACTTGTTTATCCAACCAGTAAAATTATATTGTAAAATTTGCTTTATTTAATCGGAGCACTTTTTTCGTTTTAATAGGGTACAAATTTCTGTTTTTAAAAAACCGGTAACAAAACATTTAAAATTTCGTAAAAAGCACCCGTCGCGAAGGGGATAATATTTGAAGTTTCAAGCTTTTCAAACTTCGTTTTTATATATAATAATATATTTTAGATTTATGATATCTTTAATATATTAAATGCAATTTTTTAGCAAGTTTATTTAATTTTATTTTGTGTTTATTTTTAAAATTTTTATTGAACAACTTTTTATTAGGTTTGGTAGACGCTTTAATTATAATTTTTACTTTGTGTTTATTAATAAATAGACAAAAAGAAAGGTATAGATAATATGCAACAATATTTCGATTGGTAAAATTAACTATTATGGAAGAGAAGGGGGGGGGGCTTGGAATATTTTTTTCTTCTAAGGGGGGCGGTGGCCCATAAAAGGTTGGGAACCTATGCTCTAATTCTAAGCCTCATTCAAGTAAATGCCTGTAAAACTAATTTTACAGCAACAATTGTCACCCCACAGTAGAAGCAGATAATGCATCAGGCTGAGTAGGTTGAAACCTGAAATTTAGGGTCCTCAAAGGAAAAGAGACTGGCCCCTAAGATTTCTTTCAGTTTTTTGACGTCACATGGGGCTAATATTTTATGTAAAAGAGAAATGGTGTGCAATATTTTTTGTTTCACTTTTTAACACTTTCCAACAAAGTTGAAAAATGTTTAACACTTTCCAACAAAGTTGCGAAGTGTTTATGTATTCGGTTTGTCTGGCCGTCTATCCACGCTCTAACTCCCGTAAATATACTCGGATTGCTATGAATTTTTTACATGTTATTGATGTTTACCCTAGCACAAACCCTATTGAAAATGAAGTTTCTACTATGATTAGTTTATTTACAGAGATAGTCAAAAGTTTTCCGATACATTACGGCCTATGGGAAAAAATCGTTTCAAATGAATTTTAAAGGTGTTACATCCTGTCAAACCTATTCAAATTTACATGGATTCGCAAAGTGCACTAAAATATGCATTCTGTAAAGTATGCAGTGTAAATAATAGTTACTATTCATTTACAGGGCAACTCAAAAGAATTCCACAACGAATTTAACAAAGAATTACACAATAATAAAGGGGGGGAATTGTTTGCGACATATTTTAATTATGTTAAACGATTTCAAGTATCATAAAATTGATATACGCCACTGAGACTTAATATTTAACTCATAATAGGAAATGCATAGCATTTACAGGGACATACAAAATATTTCAAATCTTATATTCTTATCCGAAGTACTGTATAGTATCGATGATAGCTGATGAATGGATGAAATGCATTTTCAATTTTGATATGTGTTTTTAAGTTTCACTAAATGTCTGCAAATTATATAGTGTGTATAAATGTTATAGTTGATATACAGGGTTACACAAAAGAGTTCATAAAGGTTGCTGAATGTGGGGGTAGTTAATTTAAAGGTTGTTTTTAAATACGTTATGCATTTTTACGTTAAACTGCTTTCAGTTTACCAATAAATGTTTGTAGAATGTAAATAAAATGACATACAGGATCACGCAAAGAATTAGCTACATAGTCACCCATTAATGATAATTTCCGAAAATGTGATTTAAGTAGTTTTAAGAGCGTTTTTGTTTTAATTAAATTTTGACAAAATACTGGCGTGTAATAAAAGTACGAGGAAAATTACAAGACTGAATAAAAGTATTCAAGTATACTGCATCTTTAGAATAAAATGCTGAAAAAGAAATTTCAACCATTTAGGCAATTTCTTGCTAAACTAAATTTTCCTATTATATAGTATATAAATATATATATACATATATATATCAACTGACGAATCAAATACAGGGCTGTTCAAAAGTATTGTAATACTTATTTGGCTATGGACAGTAGCCTCTTTTTCCCTAAATAACAAAATTTGTAAAAGATTTCAAGAAGTGTTGGAAGTTCTTCATAATCTATGCTTAACGCATGATTTTTCTTACTTGTTTATTGAATCTTGTAGATAATTAACTTATATATGATATTCGAAATGCTGCTCTTTTTTTTAAGTTTATCGAAATTCCTAGGAAGAAAATATTGCATTCTGAAATTTTTCGGCTTCCATTTTGTCATGGATTTACTTAGAGACGCATTCTGTAGGCACAACAATACTGAGCAAGATTTTCCCAGTCTCTCTACTTATAACTTATGATATCTTTTAAAAACGTTATTAAGTTTTAATCAAACATTTTGTCGATTTTTCACCTCTTAATTTTTAGTGTCTTGAGCAATGACCCAAAATTGCCAACTTATTTTAGTAAAATTCATTATTAAATTAAGAAAGTTCTTTTGCAGCTAGAAATTATATATAAATGTTTTTGTGGAAAGATATTATTTTTTAAATTTAATTACTCTAGATCTATTTTTAAAGAAATGTATGCAAGTGGTTCAAAACTATACGAATTGAATGTTTCCAACTGGACTAAAAATTACCCAGACCGGGAATCGAACCCTGATCATTGGATTGCAGAGCCAATGCTTTATCGTTTAAGCTAACTGGGCGATAACCGATGGGCACTTTTCACTCACATAACCTGATCAATTATTCTGTCGAGCTGTCTAAATGACAGACCAGATGTTATAACCATTAGGGTTATCTGAGCGAGAAATGCCCGTCCGTTATTGCCCAGTTAGCTTAAACGGTAAAGCATTGGCCCTGTAATCCAAGGATCTAAGTTCAATTCCTGTCCGAGGCAATTTTTCGCTCAATTGGAAACATTCAATTCGTATGATAAATTTACCAGTCAGTTTCACTGTGTAAAAATAATTGTAGATTCAAAACTATTTTCAGAATTGTGTCATCTAATTGCAAAACCGGCCAACTTCTCAAAATTAGACTAGTCGATGTGGCAATACCAAATATTTCTTCTATCTTAAGCATGTTAATGCTTCCTGAAAATTTTAACACATCATCGCCATCGACTAGGTAGTTTAAACTAAACTCTAATCAGCAAAAACTTATGTCAAATTATAACTGAATATGAAGTTTGATGAAAATCCTTACATTAGTTTCTGAGCTGTAGTTATTGCAAAAAACGAAAAATGAGACCCTAGAAAGGTTAAATGAAATTAGAAATATTTAAGAAGTTGTTGTTAACTGAAAGCAGCGCAAACTGGCTGAAAAATAGATATATACGGGTACCAGCGGACTAAATTCTTTGTTTAGTGGGAATAAGTTCAAGAATCGCGGACTAACTGTAATCAGCAAAATGTTATAACAATTAATTGCAAATTTTTAAGTTATTTTTCTTTAGTAAAACCGTAAACCCTTTTTCTTGAATTGATATTTTATAGTGCGCCATGTAAAATAGCTTTCTTAATGGATCAACCAATCAACATGTCTTTTTTTGTTTGGAGATAAAAGATTACTTATTTTGTAGAGCCATGAGCCTTTCATATAAATAATAATAATAATAATTTTTAAACCATTTTGAAATTAGGGAAAAAGCAAATATATATACCTCAATTTTGAAAAATGTAACTAGAAATAAATTAATGCTCCCCTCACCCCCACACCAAATTCAATATGTTTTCTGAAAAAAATGATTTTGTTTGATTCAGATGACTTGAACTGGGCATTTCACGACACATGTGATCAGCGCACAGCATACCCATATGCAATTCACAATATTTGCATAAATTTTAATAAATGTTGTATTAATAAAAATATTTTTATAGTAAACACTATGAATAACAAGCCCTTAAATTTAGTATTTGTGTTATTTTATTCCTCCTGTGAAAAAGTAAAATAAATATTCTCAATATTGATCTACTTTTCGGATCGATGAACAGTAATTTCCCCTTAAATATCTATATCTATATGTATATATATATATATACAGGGTGAGTCATAAATATCGAAACAATAGGCTATCTCCTTAAATATTGCCCCTAGACCCATACTTCCAATTGCAAAAACTGATAAAAAAAGTTGAAATTTCTGATAATATAAGTTGCAACTCCATGGGGGGTCTAGTTGAAAAAATACGAAAATTAAATTTTTATACGGCCCCCGTAGAGCAAAGTTCCCAATTAGGAAATTATTCCTTATCCATTCCTAAAATGAACAAAAAAAATTTCATCTCCCTATCTGAAAACCTGACAGAGATATCAAAATCTAAAATTCTCAAAAATTCGTGACTTACACCACTTTACCATGCCTGTAAACGAAGTGTTATTCATCAATTTTCAAAGCAAATAAGGGATCGTCCGCAAATTGCAACGTTGTTATATATCGGTTTAAGACCGTGCCTCTTATTTGGCCATAATAAAGCAGTGTATTAATTTAAAATTGAAACTTGTTTCTAAAACATGTTAATCGTTAGCACTGGAAGTCTGAATAAATCGTAATATTTAGGTCCGGTCCTAGACCGACCCATAGGGAAAGAAGTTCAGCCCGGCATGAAATAATGTTAAAATCATAATCCGGACTAGCCAGGAACAAAGCTTAAACCATAGCCGGCTCAGCCGTGAATTTCTACATAGTTTTTTACTTCAGTATAGTTAAAAATTGTTTTGCGTGGAGGAGTTCTGACCAAAAATACTTAATATAGAATTTCGTTTTTCATATTTATACTTTTTATTAGTAAAGAGGCTCCAAAGCCTGTGATATATTTGTTTTATCAATGAATCTATGTTTATATGTAAATGTTTCACTTATATTTTATTATCGCTAATCCATATCCCGTGCGTTGAAGAATTTGAAAAATGTTATACAGTAAAACCTTTTAAGACGGAATCACATACGAAAGAAAAAATACGTAATAGACAAATGTATTTCCTATGAAGGTTAAATGGAGTTTATTTTATTCTCAGGTATTATTGTATTTATTTTGCATGGATCAACACATTTTCTGTTTAAGACAGAATTCCGTCAGAGGCAGATTTTTTTTCTCTGGTTTTATTTTGTTTAATTTTTTAGCATTTAAATATACTATTCTTAAAAAAAAAAAAAAAAAAAAAAAAAAAAAAAAAAAAAAAAAAAAAGTTTTTTTTTTTATTGTTTTGTAAAATAAAAGCGGTTTTAAAATTTATACGGTTTTCGTAAAAATATTGATTAAACCAAATTTTACTTATTTTATGTACGTATTAGTTCTGTGATTTAATTATGGATTGTTCGAGACCGTGATTAAAAATTTCGTCCAGTGCAAGTCTGGGAAAAAGGAAGCAGCCACCTCCGGTATGAAAAATACATTAGATCCGGATAGGCGAATCTTCAGAAAAAAGTAAGGTCTCGGTCCTGATCTGACCTGAGCCCAGAATACAGATTTTTTAACAGCCTCTACCGGACGATAAAAAGCTTGAAGTTGAGAGAGCTAATTTTTTAAAAAGGACTTAATCTGCATCTCAGAAAATTCATTCTTTTAAATAACTAATGGGCAGTAAAACAGTACATTTCGTTTTTCTGTATAATGAATTTTTTTCGACTACTTCTTCTTTTTAAATTATTAAAAGTTAAGAATTGTTAAAGAAAAAAGTACAAACTTGAAACATGTCATTTTTAATTATTTTACCTTTCTTTTGTTTTAAAAAATGAAAAATCATTTACTTTTGAAAATATGATTTTTTAAAAGTTTTTTTTTAAATAAATATTTTTAATAGCTCTAAAATAAATATTGAAAAACAAAAACCTCGAAACAAAACTAAAATTAGATTTTTATTTTTAGTTTTTTTAGAAAGAAATTGAAATCCGATAAATAATGTTTGGAGTTATAACGATTTTTAACTATCACATTGAAACCAGTACTAACACTATGAAATTTTTTTAATTTTATGATAAATTTTAGCATGTGATTTTCTTAGCAAATTATATGACTAACCATCACAAAAAAGGAAAAAAAAAATCAAAATTCTAACTTAAAAGATAGATTTTTTACGCGTTTCCTACAACTGTTACAGTAACATTGTCTTTTGAATTGCGCGCATTTCAATTTGTGTCTAATCCCTTAAAACCTGATGAATTATTCAAACGGTTATAACTCCGCGAATTTTTAAGATATGACGATGCAACTTTTTGTGTATTATTCAGGACTGGATAAGGAAAGTTTCCCTAATTGGAATTTTTATCCTACGGGGGCCGTATAAAAAGTTAATTTTCGTACTTTTTCAAATAGACCCCCCATGGAGATGCAACTTATCTTATCAAAAATTTCACCTCTTTTTATGAATTTTTGCAATTGGAAGTATGGGTCTAGGGGCAATATTTAAGGAGATAGCCTATTGTTTCGATATTTATGACTCACCCTGTATATGTGTGTGTGTGTGTGTGTGTGTAAGGTGTTCTGGTGTAATAACGCCAGGAGGGGTAATAACGCCAAGTGCTAATATTACGCATAATTATGAAGTAATCTGGAAAATGGCACCTGTAGGCTCTGCGCAGAAGGGCTCTAAGTCATATAAAACACAAACAACAGCTTAAAGTTAATTTGTTCCGTTTGTAGGTCTTATCGCTTTTAGAAGCAACTAAAATTAATGCTTGATCTAAAATTTGCAAGGAAAGTTCTGTGATGTGAAGACTATATATTTACCAGGAAATATTTTGTTTACTATTTAAATATGTAGTGCATTTCATGTACTTTCAAAATGCTGTAGAAGATTTTTGATATGTTCGCGAGATAGTTTGTAGTTTAATATGAACTGCTCAATAAGTATATCGGGGTAATAACGCCATTGTTAATACCCCAAGTTGATTCCTTACAGTGGCGAAACTACATCCAAAAGGGGTTTATTTTTTACTTTACGTATGAGACAGCATTACTGTCATTGTTAAAATGGTTAGATTAAAGGGAAGGGAGGGGGGGGGGGGTCCGATAACCACAACTGATCTTTCTTTTTAGCACTTTCCAACAAAGTTGAAAAGTGCTTATGCATTCGGTTTGTCTGGCCATCTGTCCGTCTGTCCGGATGGCCGTCTGTCCGTCTGTCCGTCTGTCCGCGCTCTAACTCCCGTAAATATACTCGGATTGCTATGAAATTTTTATACGTTATTGATGTTTACCCTAGCACGAACAACATCTACAGGGAGAATCAAAAGATTCCCATTACATTACGGCCTATGGGGAAAAATCGTTAATATACTCGGATTGCCATGACATTTTAGGACGTTGCTGAGGTTTACCCTAGCACGAACCCTATTGAAAATGAAGTATCTACCATGATTAGTTTATCTACAGAGAGAATCAAAAGTTTCCCATTACATTACGGCCTATGGGGAAAAATCATTAATATGCTCCGATTGCCATGAAATTTTAGGACGTTATTGACGTTTACCCTAGCACAAGTCCTATCGAAAATGAAGTTTCTACCATGATTAGTTTATCTACAGGGTGAATCAAAAGTTTCCCATTACATTACGGTCTATGGGGAAAAATCGTTAATATGCTCCGATTGCCATGAAATTTTAGGACGTTATTGACGTTTACCCTAGCACAAGTCCTATCGAAAATGAAGTTTCTACCATGATTAGTTTATCTACAGGGCGAATCAAAAGTTTCCCATTACATTACGGCCTATGGGGAAAAATCGTTAATATACTCAGATTGTCATGAAATTTTAGGACGTTATTGACGTTTACCCTAGCACAAGTCTTATCGAAAATGAAGTTTCTACCATGATTAGTTTATCTACAGAGCGAATCAAAATTTTCCCATTACATATTTTAAATATATTAAGCTTTTTCATATATAATAAAATTGATATATGTCTCTGAAGCTTAATATAAATTATACGCTACTGTCTTGCATAATATGAAGTACATAGCATTTACAGGGCCACACAAAAGATTTCAAATAGTATATTTTTTCCGAAGTACCGTATATGTGTCCGATGATGGCTGATGGAGGGATGAAATGCATTTTAATTATGATATGCGCGTTTATATTTCCATAAATATATGCACATTATATGGTGTGTATAAATGTTATAGTTGATATACAGGGCTACCCATAAACAGCTCACCAACGTTACTGAATATGAGCGTAAATTATTTAAACGTGGTTCTTAAATAATCTATGCATTTTTACGCTGAGCTTCATTCAATTTACTGAGAAATGTTTGCAGAATATATATAAAAGGATATACAGGGCCACGCAAAGAATTTGGTACATGGACGCGTATGAATGATGATTTATGAGAATGTGATTTCAGTTGTTTTAAAAGTGTTTTAGTTTACAATAAATTTTAGCCTAATGCTGACGTGTAATAAAGGTACAATGTAAACTACAGGGCTCAACAAAAGTATTCAAGTATGTTTCCATCTAATAGTATGAATTGCTGAAAAAGAAATCTCAAGCTACTGGGTATTTTCTTGCTAAGCTAAATTTTCCCATTATATGAACTGACATATGAAATACAGGGCTGTTCTAATGTACTGGAATACATATTTGGGTATATTTGGCTATACACTATTATTTCCCCAAATAACAAAGTTTTGTTAAAGATTTCATTAAGTGTTGGAAAGTGCTTCATAATCTATGCTTAACGCATGATTTTTCATACTTGTTTTAATGTTAATGTAAAAACTATTTTAGACTTTTATTAATAAAACGATACCAAAATGTTTCAGTATTCCAATTTATACATTTACAAATTCAGGTTTCTATAAAATTCCCACTTGATTGTTCAATTGAATTCTAAATTTTAACTGTCTGCTTTCTAAGCGTTCTCTTTTTCAAAATTTTCAAAATTTAACCTTTAATTGATGTGATGTAAATTGTAACGTAACTAATGTGAAGAGGTCTGTGAGAATGTAAGTTTAAAATATGAATAAAAGGCATGATTAACTCATAGGATGGTATTTTGTACTAAACGTTTTGTATAAGACGATTATAGTTAATATGCATCTATTTAAAAGTGTCTGGTAACAGTACTAAAGTTCAAAATGAAAAAAAATTCTGGAAGTGTTTGTAATTAAACTAAAAATTACAAGTCAAACTATAAAAATTGCAAAAAGAAATGGTCTGTGAGACCAATAATATTAGTTAAAGGTTTAAAGGCGATCAATGATTAAAACTCATAATATAGTACTATTTATGCACTAAACTTCTTGTACAGGATTAAGTTTGATTAAGTTTAATCTATTTAAATATTTCTAACAATAGTACGAGGACTTCAAACGGAAGAGAATTTCAGTTGTACTTATAGTTAAATTGCAAACTACAAGTTAAAATCTGAAATTTGACCAAAACAAAACCAACCTTTAGTGAGAGCGCTAACAGCAGTTAAAGGTTAATTTTGTTGCTAATATAGAGATAACGAAATATAACCACATGAATCGTGTGTAAAATTTAATAAGGGATCTCACAGGGATATTGATAATAGGAAAATCTTATTTAATTAATTAAAGATACAAATTTATTAAAGAATGTTTAATATAACGCCGACATTTTAACTTTAAGTTTGAGCTAATTCACATTAGTGTTGGGTTTAACAGGTTAAAAAGCATTTAAAAACTTCTATAAGGGTGATTCTACGATAAGAGGTAATTTGTACGGCAATCCGTTTAAAACAGATTTTTTATTCTATATGTTGCTATTTTTTACAATGAATCGCATCATCTTAATATACTTTATTAAATAACATCACGATTGAATGCCTAATTAAAACACATTTTTCTGAAATTTCTTACAAAGTCTAAAAAGTCCCCTCCCCTGGCATGTCCCCTTGCCGATTTCAATTTAACTTTCAAACAATACATATATTTTTTCCGCCAGATGCTTAGCTAAAGTATGTTTAATTGGAATTTAAGTAATTATACTTACGTATTATAAAATAAAAAATAAAATAATTTTGTTAATTTCAAATAATTTTTAAAATTAACTTTTGTCCAGCTTTTTTTGTGTCTCTCCCCTGTCAAATTTCGTTCCGCTGAAACAAATATAAATTCAAGGATGGCTATATTGGAAGTAGTGCTTAAGGAGATCTATTGGCTTGAAGTTAGCTATACTAAACGCGCAAGCCATTTAAGAGCCTGCATCAGTCAAACGGAAACTCAAAATCCTATCACAAACCTATGCGTGTTGCCACCAGGAAGGCGTATCCCGAACCCAAAGATTGACACTTTAAAAGACCAATGATATTTTCCAAGCTTGTAATTAATAAGAAAATGGTCATCTCACGCCACCCTTTACCTCCAGGCGATAAAAAGGGGATAAGATACCCCAGGAAGAAAAAAGTCATTAGCAAATGCTAAAAACTCTCGCACCTTTTCAATACTGATAGCCCGAGGGATATGTGATTTTGGATAGTTTCTTCGAGATAATTTCTGACCAAAACACTCGGATCCATTTTAAAACAAGTCGACATTGACCTTTTTTGTTAGATAGTTTCAAGTGAAATTGAATCATTTATATGTAATTTTAAAAGACAACATACAGATCGTGCTTATTATGTCAGAGATTGCACATTAAACATTTTCCTCTACATTTTAATATTTTTAAATGATTTTTTTAGTATTGAATAGCTGAGATCATTGAACTGTACAAAGACCGTTTTATATTTTTTCGATTTTGTTACGAGTATTTTATAGTGGCTTACATCAATAGAGCGAAATCCCAAGATAGAAATTTTTAAGATATCTCGTTTGTATTTTAATATTTTTAAATGATTTTTTTAGCATTGAACAGCTGAGATTTTTCGGTATAAAGACCGTTTTGTACTTTTTTGATTTTGTTTACAGGTGTTTTAAAGAGGCTACTTAAGTCAAGTGAAATCCAATGGAAGAAATTTATAAAAATATCTCTTCTACATTTTTATATTTTTAAATTATTTTTTGGCATTCGATATCTCAGATATTTCGGTACAAAGACCGTTTTGTACTTTTTCGACCTTCTTTAGGGGAATTTTAAAAAAGCTACTTCAGTCAAATGAAATCCAATGGAAGAAATTTATAAAAATATCTCTTCTACATTTTAATATTTTTAAATGAATTTTTGTCATTAGATAGCTGAGATCTTTCGGTACAAAGATCGTTTTGTACTTTTTCGACTTTGTTTAGGGAAATTTTAAAATATCTACTTCAGTCAAGTGAAATCTAGTGGTAGAAATTTATAAAAATATCTCTTCTGCATTTTAATATTTTTAAATTATTTTTTGGCATTCGATATCTCAGATCTATCGGTACAAAGACCGTTTTGTACTTTTTCGACTTTGTTTAGGGGAATTTAAAAAAATCTACTTCAGTCAAGTGAAATCCAGTGGTAGGAATTTATAAAAATATCTCTTCTACATTTTAATATTTTTAAATTATTTTTTGGCATTCGATATCTCAGATCTTTCGGTACAAAGACCGTTTTGTACTTTTTCGACTTTGTTTAGGGGAATTTTAAAAAAGCTATTTCAGTCAAGTGAAATCCAATGGTAGAAATTTATAAAAATATCTCTTCTACATTTTAATATTTTTAAATGATTTATTTGTCATTGGATAGCTTAGATCTTTCTCTACAAAGACCGTTTTGTACTTTTTCGACTTTGTTTAGGGGAATTTTAAAAAAGCTACTTCAGTCAAGTGAAATCCAATGGTAGGAATTTATAAAAATATGTCTTCTACATATTAATATTTATAAATGATTTTTATGTCATGGGATGGCTGAGATCTTTCTGTACAAAGACCGTTTTTTATATTTTCGACTTTCTCTAGGAGAATTTTAAAAAAGCTACTTCAGTCAATAGTCCAGTCATTATAGTAAGTTCACCTCGGAATTCGAGATACCAAGCTGTAAGTCTGTAAATACTTGTATATTGACACCCTAAAAGTTGTCTCAAAACCTACATATGGTAGGGTGTACGCAACTATTAAATTCCAAGGTCAAAGGTCACAAAAATCGGTTTTTTTGCGCTTTTTTGTAAATATCTCATTTCCTATAGGTTTTTTGCTATTTGTATTTATTATCAATATTGTAGAATACAAAATTCTCTACAAATTTTTTTTTAAACATTTTTCATACGTCGAACCGTTTTCGAGATAGAGGGCGGAGAGCGCGCGGTCAACAGCATCACTTCAGGTCAAACGGTGCCTCCGGTCGAAAACGCGCCATATATCATTTTTTTCCTAACCTATCCACTTTTTATTCAGTATTAATTTATTTAACAACAGTTACCTGCCCATGTAATTGCAGAATTGTTAATGAAAATATAGGAATTATATTTGAATTTTAACCTAATTAATATAATATTAATAACTTCTTACATGATGAAAAAAAAACAAATAAATTATGAATTAATCGTTTTATTAAAAAATACTATTCAATACATTTATTTTTATTAAAAGTAAAAAAATGGAATAAAGGGTACAAAAACTATAATTTATGTTTTTAATCACCTTCTTCCTCTTCATCGTCGTCTTTCGGCTGCTGGTAAATTTCAAACTGGTCTTCATTATCGTCTTCAACGACATTTGTCTCAAGTTGTTCCATGATTTCGGGGTCAAAGGTTTCATCTTCGTTAATGTCGCTCTGATATGGTTCTGCATTGAGACAAGCTTGCCCATTACATTGGCCACAAGCTAAAGAGCATTGCAAGCCCACTTTCCTGCATCCGCATCGCGAACCACAACCACTCTTGCAGTTGCAGAAAATTGTATTTAGCAAATCTTCTGGAGCAGGTGGTAAAATTGTCATGATAGGATCCAAGAAATCGTTTTGCATTGCCCAACCCCATACCTGGGGTTGCAAATCATGCCCTAAACAAGTTTGAATTTGATAATATACACATTTGAAATGTTGATGAGAAGCTGCACTTGTTGGTGGAAGAACTGAAAGCTGCACAGGTTTATTAAGTTTTGTAGACTTGACGTAATGCATATAACGAAGATGATCGAGACTTTTCACAGATTTCGGAGCATTATAGACTGCCAATAAGATTTGAGTCCACTCTCTAATAATCTGTGGGCCGAACTATTTTCTTCCTCAAATGCTGCAGCTAGTTCATCCAAATTCGTCAGTTTCTCAAAAACTTTTAAAAATGATTTTTTTCCCTTTTTAAAAAGCGCAGATGTTGTGTCAAAGACACTTAATGCATGCAGAAATAAAATATGTGTTTTGGAATGAGGATAATTATCAAAACTTTTAGTCTAGTATATCTCCGTTTTTACATTTCCTTTCCCAACTTTTTTAAAGAAAATTTCTTGTTCGTAAGACAGTGTATGCCCAATTAAAATGACAAGTAAATCAATATCTTGTCCTATTATAACTGCAGTTTTTTCAGACTTTGATTCTTCAATTGTAGTTTCAACAATAAGAACATCCGCATCATCTCTGGCTTGTTTAGTAGTAATATTTGCAGCTTGTAATTTTTCAGTTAAGGTATTAATGAGCATATCTTTGTTGTTTCAATTTGATAAAAATTTTTCTTGACTAATTGGTACAACCATTGTTTCATCTAAACAGACAGTCGTAACTATACTATACAATGCATAAAGAAAAAGATAAAATATAATATAATAGTTAATAAAAATTGATAAATATATA
Source organism: Maratus speculifer (assembly GCA_964019185.1). Taxonomy (NCBI): domain Eukaryota; kingdom Metazoa; phylum Arthropoda; class Arachnida; order Araneae; family Salticidae; genus Maratus; species Maratus speculifer. The sequence continues at coordinate 296,988,798 of OZ025291.1, forward strand.
TAATCATTGATTTATCGATAGTTCATCAACTATATATGGCGCGTTTTCGACCGGAGACACCGTTTGACCTGAAGTGATGCTGTGACCGCACGTTCTCCGCCCTCTATCTCGAAAACGGTTCGACGTATGAAAAATGTTTTCAAACAAAATTTGTAGAGAATTTTTTATTCTACAATATTGATAATATATACAAATAGCAAAAAACCGATAGAAAATGAGATATTTGCAAAAAAAGCGCAAAAAATCGATTTTTGTGACCTTTGACCTTGGAATTTAATAGTTGCGTACACCCTACCATATGTAGGTTTTGAGACAACATTTAGGGTGTCAATATACAAGTATTTACAGACTTACAGCTGGGTATCTCGAATTCCGAGATTCTTACCTAATTTAAGCTTAAATGACTGGACTATCAAGTGAAATCCAATGCTAGAAATTTCTAAAAATATCTCTTCTACATTTTAATATTTTTAAATGATTTTTTTGTCATGGAATAGCTCAGATCTTTCGGTACAAAGACCGTTTTGTACTTTTTCGACTCTGTTTAGGGGAATTTTAAAAAAGCTACTTCAGTGAAGTGAAATCCAATGGTAGAAATTTATAAAAATATCTCTTCTACATTTTAATATTTGTAAATCTTTATTTGGCATTCGATATCTCAGATCTTTTGGTACAAAGACCGTTTTGTACTTTTTTGATTTTGTTTACAGTTGTTTTAAAGAGGCTACTTCAGTCAAATGAAATCCAATGGTAGAAATTTATAAAATATCTCTTCTACATTTTAATATTTAAATGTTTTTTTTGTCATTGAATAGCAGAGATCTTTCGGTACAAAGACCTTTTTTTTTTTTTTTTTTTTTTTTGTTTTTTTTTTTTTTTTGTTTTTTTTTTTTTTTGTTTACAGCCGTTTTAAAGAGGCTACTTCAGTCAAGCGAAATCCAATAGTAAAATTTTATAAATGTCTTTTCGACATTTAAAGATTTTTAAATGATTTTTTGTCATGGGATAGCTGAGATCTTTAGGTACATATACCGTTTTGTATTTTTTTAATTTTGTTTACAGGTATTTTAAAGAGGCTACATCAATCAAGTGAAATCCAATGGTAGAAATTTATAAAAATATATCTTCTACATTTTAATATTTTTAAATGACTTTTTTTTTTTTTCTTTTTTGTCATTGGATAGCTTAGATCTTTCGATACAAATACCGTTTTGTACTTTTTTTAAATTTTGTTTACAGATGTTTTAAAAAAGATACTTCAGGCAAGTGAAAGCAAATGGTAGGAATTTATAAAAATATCTCTTCTACATATTAATATTTTTAAATTATTTTTTGGCATTCGATATCTCAGACCTTTTGGTACAAAGACCGTTTTGTACTTTTTAGACTCTGTTTAGGGGAATTTTAAAAAAGCTACTTCAGTGAAGTGAAATCCAATGGTAGGAATTTATAAAAATATCTCTTCTACATTTTAATATTTTAAAATGATTTTTTTGGCATTGGATAGCTGTGATCTTTCGGAACAAAGACTGTTTTGTACTTTTTTGATTTTGTTTACAGGTGTTTTAAAGAAGCTACTTCATTCAAGCAAAATCCTATAGTAGAATTTTATAAATATGTCTTTTTACTTTTAAAGATTTTTAAATGATTTTTTGGCATTCGATGTCTCAGATCTTTCGGTACAAAGACCGTTTTGTACTTTTTCGACTTTGTTTACAGGTGTTTTAAAGAGGCTACTTCAGTCAAGTGAAATCCATTGGTAGAAATTTATAAAAATATCTCTTCTACATTTTAATATTTTTAAGTGATTTTTTTGTCATTGGATAGCTGAGATCATTCGGTACAAAGAACGTTTTGTACTTTTTTTAATATGTTTACAGGTGTTTTAAAGAGGCTACTTCAGTCAAGTAAAATCCATTGGTAGAAATTTAAAAAAATATCTCTTCTACATTTTAATATTTTTAAATGATTTTTTTGTCATTGGATAGCTAAGATCTTTCGGTACAAAGACGGTTTTGTACTTTTTTGGTTTTATTTACAGATGTTTTAGTATGGCTACTGCAGTCAAGTGAATTCCAATGGTAGGAATTTATAAAAATATCTCTTCTACATTTTAATATTTTAAAATGATTTTTTTGTCATTGGATAGCTAAGATCATTCGGTACAAAGACCGTTTTGTACTTTTTTGCCTTTGTTTACATGTGTTTTAAAGAGGCTACTTCAGTCAAGTAAATTCCAATGATAGAAATTTATAAAAATATCTCGTCTCTATTTTAATATTTTTAAATGATTCTTTTGTCATGGGATAGCTAAGATCTTTCGGTACAAAGACCGTTTTGTACTTTTTCGACATTGTTTAGGGGAATTTTAAAAAAGCTACTTCAGTCAAGTGAAATACAATGGTAGAAATTTATAAAAGTATCTCTTCTACAATTTAATATTTTTAAATGTTTTCATCTCATTTGATATTTTAGATCTTTCGGTACAAAGACCGTTTTGTACTTTTTCGACTTTGTTTATGAGAATTTTTAAAAAGCTACTTCAGTAAAGTGAAATCAAATGGTAGAAATTTATAAAATTCTTTCTTCTAGATTTTAATATTTTTAAGGGATTTTTTGTCATTGGATAGCTGAGATGTTTCGGTACAAAGACCGTTTTTGCTTTTTTGCTTTTGTTTACAGGTGTTTTAAAGAGGCTACTTCAGTCAAGTGAATTCCATTGGTAGAAATTTATAAAAATATCACTTGTACATTTTAATATTTTTAAAAGATTTTTTGTCATGGGATAGCTAAGATCTTTCGGTACAAAGACCGTTTTGTACTTTTTAGACTTTTATTAGGGGAATTTTAAAAAAGCTACTTCTGTCAAGTAAAATCCAATGGTAGAAATTTATAAAAATATCTCTTCTACATTTTAATATTTTTAAATGATTTTTTTGTCATTGGATAGGTAAGATCTTTCGGTACAAAGACCGTTTTGTACATTTGCGACTTTGTTTAGGGGAATTTTAAAAAAGCTACTTCAGTCAAGTGAATTCCAATAGTAGAAATTTATAAAAATATCTCGTCTACATTTTAATAGTTTTAAATCATTCTGTTGTCATGGGATGGCTAAGATCTTTCAGTACAAAGACCGTTTTGTACTTTTTTTAATTTTGTTTACAGGTGTTTTAAAGAGGCTACTTCAGCCAAGTGAATTCCAATGGTAGAAATTTATAAAAATATCTCGTCTACATTTTAATATTTTTAAATGATTCTTTTGTCATGGGATAGCTAAGGTCTTTCGGTACAAAGACCGTTTTGTACTTTTTAGACTTTTATTAGGGGAATTTTAAAAAAGCTACTTCTGTCAAGTAAAATCCAATGGTAGAAATTTATAAAAATATCTCTTCTACATTTTAATATTTTTTAAATATTTTTTGTCATTGGACAACTAAGATCTTCCGGTACAAAGACCGTTTTGTACTTGTACGACTTTGTTTAGGGGAATTTTAAAAAAGTTACTTCAGTCAAGAGAATTCCAATAGTAGAAATTTATAAAAATATCTCTCCTACATTTTAATATTTTTAATTGATTGTTTTGTCATTGGACAACTAAGATCTTCCGGTACAAAGACCGTTTTGTACTTGTACGACTTTGTTTAGGGGAATTTTAAAAAAGTTACTTCAGTCAAGAGAATTACAATGGTAGAAATTTATAAAAAAAATCTCGTCTACATTTTAATATTTTTAAATGATTCTGTTGTCATGGGATAGCTAAGATCTTTCGGTACAAAGACCGTTTTGTAATTTTTCGACTTTGTTTACAGGTGTTTTAAAGAGGCTACTTCAGTCAAGTGAAATCCAATGGTAGAAATTTATAAAAATATCTCTTCTACATTTTAATATTTTAAAATTATTTTTTGGCATTCGATATCTCAGATCTTTCGGTACAAAGACCATTTTGTACTTTTTCGTCTTTGTTTAGGGGAATTTTAAAAAAGCTATTTCAGTCAAGTGAAATTCAATTGCATAAATTTATAAAAATATCTCTTCTACATTTTAATATTTTTAAATAATTTTTCTGTCATTGGATAGCTGAGATTATTCGGTGTGAAGACCGTTTTGTACTTTTTTGGTGTTGTTTACAGGTGTTTAAAGAGGCTACTTCAGTCAAGCGAAATCCTGTAGTAGAAATTTATAAATGTATCTTTTCTACATTTAAATCTTTTTAAATGATTTTTTGGCATTGGATATCTGAGAGCTTGCGGTACAAAGACCGTTTTATATTTTTTCGATTTTGCTATGGGGGTTTTAAAGGGGCTTACTTCAATCAAGCGAAATCCTATGAAGTTTTGAAGTTCATATAAATATATATATTTCTCTTCTACATTTTAATATTTTTAAATGATTTTTTTAGCGTTGAATGTTAGAAATTTATAAAGATATCTCGTCTACAAGTAAATATAAACTGATGATTACCTCAATCAAGTAAAATCCCATGGTAGAAATTTATAAAGATATCTTTAAGATCATTTAAGAGTCATTTCTAAAGATCATTTTAATACTTGTAATTTTTGTTTCATTATATAACTGATATCTTTCTTTACAAAGAACGTTTTATATCTTTTCGACTTTGTCGCGGGTATTTTATAATTACTTACTTCAATAGAGCTAAATCACATTTTAGAAATTTTTAAAGATATCTCGTTTGTATTTTAATTGTCTTTAAACTTTTTTTCGGGGGGGGGGGCATTAGATATCGGAGATTTCTCTGTACAAAGATCTTTTTACATTTTTTAGATTTTTTACGGGTATTTTAAAGTGGCTTACTTGAATAGAGAGAAATCCCATTATAGAAATTTATAAAGATATCTCGTCAACATTTTAATTTTTTAAATGATTTTTTTAGCATTGAATTTCTGAGATATTTCTGAACAAATACCTCTTTATATTTTTTTCGATTTTTTTTACGGGTATTTTAAAGCTGTTTACTTCAATGAAGCGAAATCCTATGACAGAAATTTATAGAAATATCTCGTCTATATTTTAATATTTTTTTTTTATATTGAACAGCTGAGATCTTTCTGTACAAAGACCGTATTACAATTTTTGATTTCGATACAGGTATTTTAAAGTGACTTACTTCAGTCAAGCGAAATCCCATTGTAGAAATTTATAAAAATATCTACATTAAAAAAAAAATTATTTTTTTTTTCTCTTACATTGAATAGCCTTTACGATTTCATTTATTTTAAAGAGGCTACTGCAGTTAAACTAAACAATGCCTTCGCTTTAAAGCTAATGCTATGAAAGAAATTTATAAAAGTTTATCGTCTGTGTTTTAATAGTTTTAAGTATTTTTTTTTTCTTACTTTGCCTAGTTGATATCGATTTGCACAAAGGCCATTTTCTATTTTTCGATTTATTTTACAAATATTAAATAAAAAAAAAAAAAAAAAAAAAAAAAAAAAAAAAACCTTTAATCAAGCGAAACAATTTACTAGCTTATAATAATTCTTTCGACGATAATCCAACGGGCGAAATTTATAAATAAATCTCGTCTGCATTTTAATATTTTTCCCCCTTTAATAGCTCAGAGCGATCTCTTCAAAGGCCTTTTTCTACTTTTTTAATTTTCTTTACAGGACAGTTTCATTTTCGGAACCGTTTTCAAAAGTGATATTATCCTCATATTTAAAATCTACAATCAGTATCGAAAAAAGTAAAAAGGGGCCTCTATACTAACCATCGTCAGCTATACTATGCAGAAAAAAAAATAATTAAAAATTGGAATGAAAATATGGCATCTTTATAAAAATCTTCCGTAGGTTTAGTGTAATTGAGTTTGTCTTTTCGCGTGACTGAAAAAACCGTTATTCTAAAATTTAGATCAGTTAGACTATGACAAGCTTTGGAATATATACATATTATTTAGTTAAAATAGTACAAGAACTTTAAAAATCATTCGTTTATCTTTCTGAAAGGGAAAAAGAAAGGAAAGACAATTTATATACAATAAAGCATAAATATATCATTTACGGATGTGAATTTTACCGCAACAGAATATATTTGCTAAAGTATTGTAAATTAGTCATAATTTTCGATAGAAGTGTCAAAATAAATATATTTCTATCTTTTAAATTAGTGTTATCCAATTTAATCATGAATTGCATAATAATTACTTTATATTTTAGAGTGGGTATACTGCAAACTTTTATTGATCAAAATAGAAATATTTATGAAATATTTATGAAAAAGAACATTTAAACTAATTCATTAAGAATTGTCTAAAAGAATGATACAAAAAAAAAAAAAAAAAAAAAAAAGATATAGAAAAATTTAATACAAATGTATTTATTCGCGAATATATCTATTCATTTTTAATGTCAGAACCATTGTTATTTTTTTTTCTGCCCTTTCTTCTTTTCCCTTTGTCGACTGCAGATGACAAAAAGTTAATTCTGTTATGTTTTATGAATTAAAGAATATATCACTTTGATGTTGTACGCAATTAAAGAATCTTTTTTAGAAATTAAACTTCAAATATATGGAAGAAAAATAATAAAAATGGTAAATCTGTTTTTATTCGAAATCAATAATGCTTTTAAAGTACATTTGATATTAGATGCCTAGTTAAACAAACTTTTTGAAATCAACATGTATTTACATCATTTCTGAAATTCATTTCTGATCGAACTTCTTGCGTGAGATATCATGCATTCAGAAAAGGATGTTTTTATTTTTTCATCCTAAAGCAGCAAACAACATTTTACTAATAGCCACAGGCAAGATTTTACACCTTCGTCCCTGTAAGACTCCCTACAGGGTAAACCCATATCGTCTTTCACCCTAATTACTCTTAAGGCGTCTCCCTTTTAAAGGCGGAGTTAAACACCATTTTCGACTCTTTTAAATCAAAGTGCTTCAACTTTTTATACAAATAGCATAGATTAATTTTTTTTAAAAATCAAAATAAAAAACATTTTCTGAAAGCTAAATAATTAAACTCTGCATGCTGTTTTACCAAATTTTAAAATGTCAAACAGATTTTTCGTAATAAGACATTAAAGGTGAATTTTAAAGACTATAAAATAACGCACTTGTATCGCCTTAAAATTAAAAAAAGAAGTAAAATTTCAGAATGACGTGCATACTTTAAACCTACAGGTTTTCAAAACAACAAAAATTATTAAATTTGAGCAAAATGCAAAGGAATGAAAGCGATAAATTTCTTCCATTGAAATAACATTAGCCGTTCTATCTCGGAGCGTTACTGATGTAGGGCCTTAAGCGTCGCCATTTTTAGTTGTTGCGACGCGACCGTGTTTTGTAGTGGTTTCGCACGGTCATCGTGTATCTCCCCTGGTAAGTCATAAAACTTATAATATTCATTTAATTCAATTGCATTTACTGCCCTAATTAAACAATACGGTAATACTTAAAGTGAAATACACAATTAACTGAAAAACTAATTCAGTCAGTTAAAAAGATTTAATTTACACGAAAATGTCTCTCCCCTGCCGTATTTCCCCTGGCACGATAACTGCCAGGGGAGCGAGTCACTGACCAGAAAAAGTTATAAAATATGTATAAAATGACTTGCCCTTATATGAAAAAGTAAATAAATGGAACAAAAATCATAATTTAAAGGTTTTTGATCAAACTCAAACTTTTCTTTTTGGCCGAATTCTCCATGTTTATGAACCTCTTATCATAGAATCACCCATAACAGTGTTAATAAAATATTTATTACACATAACTCTAGTTATTATAAAATTTCACATGATATAAATATTAAAGTAAGATTACCAATAAGGTTAAAACCGGGCAATGTTTTTTTATAATTATATTTAAGCGGGACTTTTTAAGTAAACAGAAGCTCAGGGTGTTATATACTGTAGGTGTAGATGCTCTTCCAATCTCTTTTTCCTTTCACTTTCACGAAAAATTGAATATTTTCTATCGCATAGAATGCATATATGTGAACATAACTGATTTAGATAAACACAGTTAGAACCGTGCAATGTTTCTTATAATTTTATTTAAGCGGTTCTTTTTAGGCAAAAAGAAGCTCAGGGTATGTTTATTCTTTTGCCTCCCCTCCCTCCTTCTTTTTCTTACACTTCCACAAAAAATTAAACATTTTCTATCTCTTAGAAATTGGTTGCCTGTAAAGTCGGTATACGGGCGAAAGTTTTACGTGACAACGACTTTGAGTTGTAAAATAATTTTAATGTGAATATTCATTCGTATAGTAGGAAGAAGGATGAAATAATAGTAACAATTTAAAACATTTATTTATACAAAGAATTATATTTAAAACATTAATTTATACAAAGAATCTCGCACTGAATTTCATATTAACAAAATTTTATTTTTACCTTTACACATACATACGTATTTATATACAAATATACATACAATAACTTGCAATACACTGTGTTTGTTAAACACATTTTACTTCATGTTTATTAATGTCAAATGTTGAATTTTGTAAACAGCATATTAAAGAATTTTTCAATGAGCAGAATATAACTAAAGTAAAATGGCTTTCACTAATCACATATCATTAGTTTTCCATAATATACCACCGAATTACGAAATAAACTACACTTATTTTCTTTGTACTTTATACTAATAACTAATACATAACGTATTTCGTCTTAGTTTGATACTATCTAAAATTCCTATTAAGCACCGCCCCTTCCTTGCAGCGAATTCACATTCACGTTCAGAAAATGGTCCCACAAGTGACCGGAAAAAGTTAAGAGAAAAGTGAGCGCGTATCGTGAGCGGAGCGTAACGTAACGTAACGCAGTTTCTTGAAGTGTCTCCCGGCAAACCAATTTACAAGACGTTGTCACGTCAAAAAAAAATTGTCAACAATTTGTCAATTTCTAGGGCTGTAGAGTTATATATTTAGAAATGGGCAATCTACATGGGATCATTCCACCTTATTTTATAGATTTGTTTGCATGGCGTTATTACCCGCATAGGTGGGTAATAACGCCAAATAGCATTGTTCAAGAAATTACGCCATTACATTTTATGAATGCATATCTATTAAGTATTTTTTTCTATAGATAGGCAACGAGTTGCTATATCAAATCCTATATTTGTTTGAAAAATACAATCTAAAATTAAGCCGTGAAAATTCGTAGAGCCTTAACGTGGCGTTATTACCCCAGGGGTACCTTATATTTCAAAATATTTTTATTTGATTTGTAAATTGGCAGCTATGGAATTATAAAGGCTTATTTCTTTAAGTGCATTTTTCCAGCTGAATTAAAATACAGTATTTTATATGATCTGTAGTGTTGTGGTGTGAAGAAATTATAGTTTCTACTAAAAGCGATAGATACACTGTTTAAAATATTTTCTGAGAAATTACAGAGAATATGCGGGTAATCCATTACCTTAAATCTTATGTTGGATTACAGAGATTAGAAAAACAGTGATTCTGTTTAATAATAGAAAAATTATTTGGAGAATTTACAATAGACTCTGAAAATTGACATCGTTAAAAATTCACAAGACTCTGTAAATTTATTTTTAATGATAATAATTTAATTTAGTTTTCAAAATCAGTAAATTTATTCAATCTTCAATGAGCCTGAAAGAATTTGAATTCTTTGAGTAATTTTGAACTGCTGTATCATTTATATTTTACATAAAAACAATTTGATTCTGGCCATCCTGGGGTTTGAACACAAACAAACTTCTCTTGACAATGGAAGAATACCCTACTGACGAAGATTTATGGGTAATAGGAGTTTTTGTTATTTTGTTCAATATATGTCTTTTATGATTTAGCGAGTAAAAATCTATAAAAATCCTACTAACTCCGAGGAGATGATTTTATCCTTTCTAAATTAATGTAACTTAAAATAAAAATAAAAAATTCTTTTTTAATATTTCTAATAAAATCGTAAAATAATATTATAAGTAAGTATTTTGAATTATAAGTTTTAAAAGAAAAAAATATCTTTACATAAAGACGAAATCCTTACGGGGATTTAAATATAATACAAGGAAAATGACAAAAAAATGATAAACGAGAAACTCGTTTGAATGCATTTAACCGAGAACTAGTATAAATTTACAGACAGTTTCTCTTTTTTCTGTGTTTTTACAGAAATTTTTAACAGTGTAAGAATTGGAATACAGTCGACTCTCGTTAACTCGAAATCGGATAATTCGAATTTTCGTTAATTCGAACTAAATATGAAGTCCCGAAATTTTCAATGGCAGAATAACGTTAGAATTTTTCATTAATTCGAACTCATTTTCTCTTGACTTCGTTTAATTCGAACTCATTAGAATTCTGATTTTTCATTTTTCTCTTCTTTCTTACAGATTTCAGATCATTTAAATAACTTTCTTTCTTTGATTTTTGAGAAAATTGTTCCGAACAAGTATACATATAATCCAATGCATTTGATATCCATTTTCTTAGTGTCCTGTCTGTCCATCTGTGACGCTTTAAATGTTTCTTCCATCGTGCTTGTTTCTAATCTTTCAATTAGTTTATGCATTTATACATTCCAATTTAATATTAAGTCATATTCTAATGATAACAGACGAAATAAATTTAAAAAAAATTATAACATTAATTCCTTTGTAATAGTACCATATTAAGCATGTTTTCATTTCATATTCTCTATAATTCGAACTTCGGATAATTCAAACATTTCTTGTGGTCCTGACGAGTTCGAATTAACGAGAGCCGACTGTACATTGAAATCGCTGAGCAGGAGCTATATTACTTGCAACGTTTTTCAGTCATTTTATAGTCTCACGAATTAAACAAAATTTTATTTTTCATATAAAAGGCTAAAAATGGCTTCCCTATATGCGCATTATTATTATCGTTATAAAAATAATTTTTAAGGAATTGTGAATAATAAATACTATTTACTATTCACAAATAAATTATATAGCTTGTTCAGAGATCGTTTTTCACCGTGTCAGAAGATGTAAACCACAACAATATTTGTTTATATATATTATATTACTTGAGACAGATGTTACAAAATTAAAAAGAAAACAACATTGACATGTTTCGGATCCGTCTAATAAGATCCATAATCATTATAAAAATAAAAATAAAATGCAAAACATTTCACGGTCAATACAAATGACACGCGACAATGGGATATATTATACAACTTTATATTATATCTCATTGTCACGTGTCATTCGTATTGATCGTGAAACGATTTGAATTTTATTTTTAATATGATTATGGATCTTATTAGACGGATCCGAAACATGTCAATGTTATTTTCTTTTTAATTTTGTAACATCTCTCTCAAATAATCTAAAATTTTTATTAAATTGTTTATATAAAAGGTGAAATTCTTAAAAGCTTGTGATTTAAAAAATCGAATGGCTTTAATAAACTTTTTATCACAACAATGTTTTGAACGTGTTTAAGAATCTTTGTGTTTTCGTTTTTCATTCTTTTTAAATTAAATTCTTAATAAATTTTCATCTCTGCAAATTGGAGGAGTACAAATATATAAATCGAAAAATTCCCTGCTTCGTCAATGCATTAATAATTAATCAGTTATAAAAAGAAAAAAAAAATGTGAAACAGTAAAATCCAAATATGAATTTTCAAAAAAAAAAAGAGAAGAAATACATTCGAACATTCAGTATGCTATACAACAAAAACCTAAAAATCCTTTGCTTCAGTTCTTTATTCAAAATTTTTATTCTCGAACAATTAAAGTTTCAGAGTTTTTCGTTTAACAATCGTTAAATTCTTTGCTTTCAGTAAGATTTTTTTTTACTACAACATTTAATAATGAAATAGTTTTTCATCCTAAACATGTAAGTAATGAGATCATCAAACAAAGAAAAAAACTTTTTCGAAAATATTTTCTCCCAAAAAAAGCAGGATTCAAAGTTGTTGCAAGAACATTTAGAGTCGTGAAAAGGAAAATGGAAGGAAAGATGAAATAATAAGGATTCTCCCGTTTTGTATCTATCATATATCATTTCAGTGATTAGTTAAGTGTGGCGAAATATGTTGCAACGTTGCATTATTATTGTCATGGTATACGAGAAAAAACACTCGTCCTTTAAAAGAAGATACGTGTATACTCAGCTATAAATTGAAGGAATAAATTGAAAGAAATACCGAAAAAGAAATATTTGTAAAAGAAAAAGATGAAAATAAACATGATGGATTCAACAAATTGCTTCTTAAATTTTTAGATGCGTTTGTAATTATGTAAATACGTAGTACCTATAGTTGTCGTTCAATCCGTCCGTCTGTCTGTTCGTCTGTTCGTCCGTCCGTAAGCATATAAGAATGCAAAAACTACGCAACCGAATCATCTGAAATTTAAAATGTATAGTTATTACATAATTTTGTCTAATCATTTCAAATTATATGAAAATCGGATGCATAGATCAATTACAGGGACAATCAAAAGGATTCCGTCACATGACTGTTAATGGGGAAAATAGTTTCAAATGCATTTTAATCGTTTGAAATATAAAATATATGATTATTACATAATTTTGTCGAGTTATTTCAAATTTTGTGAAAATCGGATGCATAGGTCAATTACAGGGACAGTCAAAAGTATTTCGTTACATCACGGTCAATGGGGGAAAATGTTTCAAATGCATTTTAATGGCGCAGCACTCTTTCGAAAAAGCACTCATTCGAATATAACAGAGTACATGAACCTATGAAGCATATATGTATTAAAATATACATTCTGTACAATATGTGATGTAAAGAATAGTTATTATTAAATTACAGGTCCACACAAAAATATTCCACCGCATAATGCTATCAGAAAAGCATTGTTTGGGGCTTGTGTTAATTATATTAAACTATTTCACATTTTATGAATATGATATACGTTGTTGAGGTGTAATAAAAGTTTCTTACTGTATATTTACAAAAAAAAAAAACCCAAGAAAGATTTCGACCACTATAATATATCCGAAGTACTGTCTACTATAACAGCAAGATCCGAATATTTTTAAAGCTTCGTTATCATACGAACACACCCCATTTGCTACGCTTCAGGTGCAATTTCCAACTTGTTTAGCATTGTTTGATTTTATCGTCAACTTAAATTTTCAAAACAAATGTTCAAATTGTTTTGTATGCAAAGTTCAAACTTAAAACAAACGTTACCAAAATAAGTTTAAAAATTCATACTTTTATCAAAAGAAAAAAAAAAAAAAAAAAAAAAAAAAGATTATTTTAGATGATAATAAGTAAATCTCAAATGTGTTTGTTTCTTTAGTAAAAATCATTTACACATTTATTTGAATATAAATATTTGGAACAACTCATTATTTTTTCTCTTAATTTTCTTGATAATTAGAAAATTTCAGTATGAATGTTCTCAACATAAATTTCTTTAATTTGATGTAGAATTTAGCTTTTATTAGCCGAGAGATAAATAAAAGTGCTATATCTTTATATTGTAATATTAATTTACAAATTTTGAAAAGAACCATCAAATAATGAAGTTCTAGCTGCATTGTTCGTCAAATTTTAACAAACTGTCTGCTTCTCAATACACATTGCATGTTTCTTACACATTTTAAGGTGTTAAAATTTTTTATGGATCTAGAAATTTAAGAAAATTCGGCATTGTTTAGCAATTATATTAATATTAGAATTTTAATTGTGTTTAATCTTCGAGCTCATTGATATTAGTAAAAGTTGGTGTGATACAATAAGATCAATAAGAACTTTTCAAAACACCATAAAGTATAGAAATGCACTGTGTCTTTCAGGGGAAAACAGATTTCTTCATCAGAGCAAAAAACATGTGTTTCTGCTTTGAAAGCCATCATCAACAAGCAAATCATCAAAGCAGGAAAAAATATCAAATGCATGTGCAATATGTTAAGAACATTCAGCCTTGAAATGCAGTCCATAAATCCCATAATTACTACCTGCTCTCATTGGCTGGCTACTTCGTTGCCGAGGATTGGTAGCGAGCTGAAAATAGCCTCTAACCTGGCTGCTGCATTGCCGTGGATTGGTCGAAAGCTACAAATATCCTCTTACCCAATAAGTTTTATTTTTTTAATCTAAAGTAAAATTTAAAAAACCGGCTGCGAAGTGCACTTTCCGGTGTTAGCATCCATACATGACAAAAATTTCAGAGACCTAGGTGTTATAATTTCGGCGTTATCCGCGGTCAGGCAGGCAAGGCATACAGATATCTCTTATTATATAGAAAGAGATAGATATAGATATATATGAAGTTAAGTGGTTAGCTACATAAAGTGTTACAAAGTAGCATTAGTGGTGGCGTTTATCCTTAAAAATGGAATGCCTGCATATCGTTCTTAAAATTTTCGCATTTTGCTGCCAGTATTTTAAATAAAAATTCCTCGTGGTAAATTTTTTTTACATATATAATAGAATTATAGTATAGCAAAAGATTATCATTTTAAATAAGTAGTAGCAAAGTGTGAAAATTTTAGGAAAGCTGCGAGTCCTGAGTTATGAAATTGTAAAAATTCAATTATTTAGAGGGGAAAAAAAAGCTTCAAACAATGAAATTGCTATGCGACAATTTTTCGCTTCGGTTCTTTCAAAAATTTTCGGTGTTCTCATATCTTTTTTTCTCTCGGCAAAATTGCACTTTTTCTTTTCTCGAAGTAGCAAGCTTGTTTGTTGCCAAGCAACAACATTTAATAATGAAATATTTGTGCATCCTAAGTATATAAATAGCGAGAATAAAAAGAAAAAATTCATCTTTTTCAAACATTTTTCTCAAAAAAATAGTCTTCAAATTTGTTCTAGAATATTTATTGTTATGAAATAAAGAACAGGGTGTTTGGGATAAATTTGATAGTTTCTAAATAGCATGAAAATGTGAGTTTATTGTGAAAAAAAACATATTCTACATTTAGCACGTATGTTATACTCTTTTTATTACGAAGGGAAAAGTGGAAGTCATTAGAATATTGGAGTAAAGTAACCTATATCAGGATTTAAAAAAAAAAAAAAAAAAAAAAAAAAAAAAAAAAAAAAAAAAAAAAAAGCTAAAACATCAGATTGATCCAAGATCAAAAATTCACATCGTCCAGTTTATTAAAAGTTAATGTATGGTGCAAATTTGCTTTTACCAATTAAAAATAATAATAATAAACTTTGATAGATCAGATGGTGTAAGACATATTACCAGTGGCGCAGCCAAGAGGGTGATTTTGGGATTAAAACACCTCCCACAGCTAAGAAAGATTGCTATAATTGCCGCTTATATGAATCAGAACAAAATTTAATATTTAAACGTTTTGGCGTATTTCGGATTCCGCCAATTTATTGAATCAGATTCCATTTAATAAACTGATTCAATTAAATAGCGAAAATTCTACTTAAACTGAATATTACATGGATTAGTTAAATAAAAGTTGGTCATTTGAAATAAATCACTTTTCTGAGACGTACTATGCTAAAAGAATGATGATTTCCTGCCACACAGATGCTCTTTCAGTTTAAGTATTATACAGTGAATATTCTAATTGGTACTTATTTTATTAACCGGCGATTCAAATAACCGACAAGCACTTTTATCAGAAATTCACCCCCCCCCCCCCAGAACAGAATTCTGGCTGCGCCACTGCATATTACTAACATGATTTACGAAGTGCACAGATATGCACTGTGTGTTGGTTCAGGGATGATTTAGGCATGTTTTAATACAAAAGGAGAAATAAGTTTGAATTTCACCAAGAAAGAGATGAACTCTTTTGACTATCAAGATATTCTTGGTAATAATTTTGTTCCACTTAACATGAACTTATGAATCATAATTTAGTTTTTTTTTTTTTCCCTCAAGATGCGCTTCTGTTTATAACCTGTGTCGACTTAAGATTGAGTTACCTGAAAATAATATTAAAACTTTGGTCTTTCCAGTTAAAAATCCTGACCAAAATCCCAAAGATAAGTTGTGAGGAATTTTAGTTCGTCAAGTTAATGCCAACGAAAAACAGTTTGTTGGAAAGAAAACGTTTGTTGATACTTACTACAACTTCGATTTTTAATTAAAAGCTGCCATTTCAGAAACATGGAAACAAATACCCATTTCCATATGCAAAAATCTGCACAAATCCTTGCAAAAGAGTCTTTTGGAAGTCATTTGTACTAAGGCAATACAAGCAAAAAATTAAAATTAATGCAACAAACAAATCCTTTTCATGTATAATTTAGATGTTAATTACAGTGGTCCTAAACTTTTTTCCACTAATTTGTGTTATATAGAAATTATTTTTTTTAATAGTGTTGCAATTTAAAACAAATAAAAAAACTTGCTTAAGTTCATGTGTATAATTTTTCAATAATATTTGTTTTCCGTTAAAGTAAAAACTTTACTGGATTTTGGCGGTCCTAAACTTTTTTCGAGCACTTTTTACCATATCTGGTGCTTGGGAAAAAAAATCTCTTATCCTCAAAAAAAGTAATACCTGCAGATTCACATATAAACTAGTACGGTAAATCGAAGAGAAAATGAAAGCGAGAGCTTTAAAGAATAAGGAAGTGAAAATATTATTAAGGAAGTAAAATGTTGTTTACTCTTCCGGGCTGTTCACTTGAAAGGAGGTCGTGACACAGATTTAACAGGAGCACATTAATTTATTTATAGCAATAATAAGGGTATTAGCAATGGAGACAGGGTCGTAGCTCGTAGCTCGTAGCTAAGGGGGTGCTATCGTCAGCTCAGCTCCTCCTAATAATTTTTTAGCCCCCCCCCCCCCTGGAAAAAATACCAAGGCCACTAATTGAATTTATGTTCAAAAAATCCAAATGAAATCCTGTTCAAAAATCTAATTTAATTTTGTGATCCTTTCACAGTTTCGCAAAATTACTAAATTGTATCTAAATTAGGTGTTTTAACACTCGCTTATCCTATTTGCACGTATGAAGCTAATATAGTGTTTAATTTTAACCTTTACAGAGGGGCTGTGACAGCATCTGTCCGGGAATACATGTATTCTCAGGTAGACACTGAGCGAGCCCCTGCATAAAGGTTAAACTAGTTATTCCCTCAAATTTTTCATCATCATATGCTTTCTTAGCATAAAATGAAGTTGTTATAACAGTTTAATAAGAAACATAGTACCTACAATGATTCTAAATGTACCTAAATGTGAATATGCACTAAATTATCTTTTTGCGTCAGAGAGAGAGAAAAAAAAATATGAGCCCCCTACATTCTCCTGAGCACCCCCCCTATATTCCCTTGAACCCCCCCCCCCCTATTGTTCACTTCTAGCTACGGCCCTGAATGGAGGGTGTGAATTACAGACGATCAAAAAAAAAATAATAATAAGCTCGATTTTATGAAAGACTGAAAGGAAGAAAAACATTTTCCAAACTTATTAATTTAAACACATTTAAAGTAGTTCCAACTGTCTGTTCTGCAGGAACCTAAATAAAAGTCCTTTTAACAGATAATATCATTATAAAATGAAACTCCGTGGATTCTATTGACTCTCTATTCATAATGAGAAGCTACGCGCCTTATCGAATTGGCCAGAAATTACAGCTGAAAACTTTATCAAAAGTTAATTGCAAACTCCGCTTGAACTCGACACGTGGAGAACTTGAATATACGATGGTAGGATGCGTTTTAAATCGAGAATTCTAGTATTTGAAAGTAGGGTGCATTCAAAATATATAGCAACTATACAACCACAGTTACCTAAATGACATAACATTATTACAAAAAATAACCATGACAATCAGACATGCGGTTTACTCTTTCAGCCATATTCGATTGTGACCAACAAAGCACTGTAAAAATTGGTAGAATCTTAGCCCACAGAACCTTAAGGCGCCTGTCCTCGCTCGAGGAAACGCTCGCGAGCTAATGCTATTCCTATGGGGAAGCATTTTTCTAATAACTCTTTCGCATTTTGACATTTTTGAGTAATTTTTTTTGCATTGGATAGCTGAGGTGCATGCCGACAGCGCACCTTTTTTACTTTTTCGATTTTGGTTGCAGATATTTTTTACAAAGTTAGTTTCACTTTCAAAACCGGTTTCGAAACTGAAAGTGCTTTTTAAAAAATATATCTGCAACCAAAATTGAAAAAGTAAAAAAGGTGCGCTGTCGGCATGCACCTCAGCTATCCAATGCAAAAAAAATTATTCAAAAATGTCAAAATTCGAAAGAGTTATTAGAAAAGTGCTTCCCCATAGGAATAGCATTAGCTCGCGAGTGTTTCCTCGAGCGAGGACAGGGGCCTTAACCCTTTACTGCACGGTGTGCCACACTTAGCACATACCTAAAAAAACTGTATTTTTTATTATGTGACATGAATTTAACCAATATGATCTATGTAACTGATCAAGAACAGTCCAAAGAAAGAAATAAAATGTATTTTGTTGATGCCAGACGGCTGTATTTGAGAAAAACATTAGAATTTGTTCTTTGGAAACAAAAGAATTTTCGATCAAGTTATTAAGGCAAATTTACTTTTATTACTTTTACTGAATACTTAAAAATATTTATATGAAGAAATTTGCAAAGTATTAAGCAGATAGAATTAATTAATTTAAGCCCATTTAATTGCAAATGTTGCAATACAGCATTTAATAACTCTAATTGTGTATATAGGATTCACGCCATAAAATATCAAATTTTAGCTGAAATTTTTAAATTTATTTTATTTTATTTTGTTTTTATTTTTATTTTTATTTTTTTATTATTATTATTATTTTACTATTTTCCCCATTATAAGACCATAATAAAGATTTCAAATAATTAATTTCATAAAAATAGAAAAAATCGTGCAGTGTAGAGATAAAAAATATCAGACACAAAACAAGGCTCTTGATCGTTAACCAATTTTCTTTCAAAATCTTTTGCTGCAAAATGGGAGTTGAATTTGGATAAGATGGTACATAGCAGTAGATTACCTACTCTATTAAGACTTGACAGTGAGGAATTAGATCAACGAACACAATTATAGGAGATCAAGTTAAAAGAGCATAATAAAAAGAAGGGAAGCTACAGAGGAAGAAGTCTCGGTATAGAAAATTGTTGATCGAGTCTTTTATAAAATCACCATACCAATTATTATTTTTATTTTTTTTAAGTTCATCAAATGCTCTTGAAATTCACCAATGTGAATAGCAGCATCAGTTGGAATAAAATATACGCAACACATAGCTTTATCTGTCTTGTGTAGAACGGTCAAATTAGACGTTGTTCTGACGAGCAGTAATCAGTTTTTCATCGCTTTCAACTAAGCTAGTTTCATGAGTATTGCAAAATGGATAAAACTGAAACGGGACTTATTATACAATAGTTTAGGGAAAAAGGTTGGAAGGCATCAGAAATTTTTAAAAGTATGCAGGATAATTTAGGATCCATCATTTGCGAATTTGCATAAATGGGGACAGAATTTAAACATGGCTGTAAGAGCCTAGGAAATGACCCGCACAGTGAATTATTAAAACTGCCACAATGTGTGAAATTGTTGATATGTTTATCCAGAGTCATCGATAAAAGGTCTCAAAAATTGCTGAGGATATAGGCAGCTCAGATGAAAAAACATTTCATATCCTCATTGTAAAATTATGGATAAAAAACTTTCGGCAAGTGGATTGGCACGTATTATATTGATAATTGCCAAAAACGTCAAAGAATGACAATTTGTCAAGAGAGCCTATACCTTTTTTAACGCAAATAAAATCGAATTCATACAATTCTGATTTGTTACAAGAGATGAAACTTGGGTTCCTTATTACATTTCTGAGTTCAAACAGCAGTTACAAAGATGGAGACATAGTTGTTCTCCACCAATGAAGAAGGCACTGTGGCGTAAGTCTTTTGGGATTCTAACGGAATATTTCTGACTACCTGCCTAAGGTTCAAACAATGAACGATGGATATTATACTAAACTTCTAGATCAATTGAATAAAAAATTTCGTGAAAAAAAAAAAGACTCTTGATTTGCCTAAGAAGATAATTTTCCATCAGAAAAATGCAGTCCTCCATACTATACAGTGGTTGCAATATGAAAGTTGAATGAACTGAAGTAAGATCTGTTGCAACTTCACCTTTTTCACCTGATTTATCGCCTTCTGACTTGCATCTACTCCTACGACTAAAACATTTTTACGATAGAAATCGATTTTACAAGAAAGTAGAAGTAATATTAGCTATCGACAAATATTTCGGAGGTCTTGAAGAATCGCACATTTGACATAATGGCTTTGGAATATTGTTGAATGAAGTTCGTTGAACTTTAAAGAGATTATGTAAAAAAGTAGGGGCATCACTCCAAGGTCCTAGGTATGTTGCCAAGGCACATAGCATGTTGCCTTGGCTGTAGACTCTTGTGCCACCGATCCAACACTCCCATGCCACTCTTCATGGGGTTCCAATTCGTGCTACACGTCCGTATCACCCCTGACGGATAGCCCGGTCTTCTGACTGCGCACAGTCAGGCAATCCTGACTCCCAAAGAGGAGAATATCCACAGAATCGAATTTTTTTTTTGGGGGGGGGGAGGGGGGCGATATTGATTAATATATAATGAACACAGCCATATTTTCTGTTGGTGAAATCATTCCTTTCAGTTAATTACCAAATTAATATGAAATAATTAATTCCGATTTGAAATGCTACACAGTCAATTATCACTCGGTTAATCAACCACCTTATTCTATAATTCCTTCTCTCCTCAAACATGGCTTATTGTTACTTAATGTGTCGAAAAATTAAAAACGTTAGAATAGAATTTATTTATTAAATGCCTTTTTTTTCTTCTTATTGATTCATTCAAAGAAGAGGTGAACAGAAATATCAAAGGAGCTTAGCATCCTTGAAAAGTCAAAATGTGTCATCTGTGCGATGCGTATTCCTATTTATAATCTCCTCATTATTATTCTATCAAAGTTAACATTTGTCACTGAAGCTCAGGTCTGTTTCCACAGCGTCTCTGCAAGAAGCAGAAAGACAACGAAAAATTATAAACCAATCAATGAGAAGTTGAGAAGCTTGTCAATAGAGGAGCATTTTCGGTTCAAATCGTCCAGATGGCCTTTCATTAGGTAAATATATAAGGGAAAAATAAATTTACCAAGATGGTTTTTAAGAAATTAACATATGATATGTATTTTAGCTTTTAATGACTAGAACATATTTTTTTTTTATTCATTCCTCAAATACCCCTTAAAATTTACCAATATAGATAGCAACAACATTTTTTTTTTTTTTACACATTAGTGGCTTTTTTCAGAAAACATTAAGGGTGTATTTCGATTTAAACTGCTTATTTTCCGATTTATTTTTAAATTCATTTTTGCTCTCATATGCATCAAACTGGGAAATTGTCTTATTTAGAAAGTACACAAGGGGCCGTAATTGTCGATTCTTTGATAAATTTCAAAAATATTGCAAAAAAAGGCAATCAAAACCGGCATTTTGAACAGATTTTTCCGAAGCGGGCGATATGTGAAAGAAAAAATGGGTCATGCTGAGAAGATAATTGTTTATAAATCAAATTCTAATGAATTGAGCGTAAAATGACATCACACGGCACCTTATACGTCTCTTCAAAAATCCCCTCAGCAAGTTATATGATTCTACTTTTAGAAATTTGTCTGAAATTGTATCGGAAAATTTCGAGCTGTTGAAGGTGGAAAAGCGTTTTTTCGAATACACCCTTAAGATGCTTGAAGTTTTGAAAGAACCATTCTTTTTCATACTTTCTTTGGAAATTGCTACGAATCGTATTTTTTTCTAAAACAAAGGAGCACGTTTCAAAAATATCAATATAAAAAAATTAAAACAGCAGCTTCTTTGAAAAGTTAAAAAAGCTTCCACACTTTAAAGGGATCCAGATAATGGTATCAGTTTTCTGTTGTAGAGATTCAACAAAAGGTTCACGAAGTTGTATCGTTCCCCAACTCAAAATGCCAAAAATTAAGGCGCCATATGTCTTTTGAAGGACATAATTCTGTTTTGTTCATTAATTGCCGAAATCTCAGTGAAACTTACCGTTGACACCCGAAAATATTTTGTTTTTCGTTTGTCTGTCTATTCTGTGAAAACTGCCATAAAAAGTGTCGAATTAGGTTGATATTTGGTAGAGATTCTCGTATTTAGTTTTTGGAATTTTGGTTCAATTATTCAAAAATACAGAATATTTCTTTTCTTGTCATAATGTTTTCCTATGCCGCCAATTCAGGGGATTTTCAGTTTTTCCATTCATTTAAAAGAGAATGCTGCATTTGATTAATAGATTTAAATGGTAAATTATAAGTACAAAAATTTTCCAATGAGAATCCAAAGTTATTCCAATTAACATGAAATTTTGTTAATACCTTTACCATATTTTTTAAATTAAATGTCTAACATTTAAAAGAATTTTATTCATTGTTCGAAAAGACATACATACAAACCGAATTCATAAGCATTTTTAACTACGTTGGAAAATGTTAAAAAACGCTCTTTTTTTTCTATACTACAAAGAGAAAAAAGCCTAAAAGTATGCAGAAAACACACTGCTCAAAACAGTTAGTGGAGCACATGGTTTAAACGAAATTACGCAAATACTTACACCGATAAATAACATAAAATAAATCATCCATAATTTAAAGCCTAGAAGAAAACAGAAGAAGAAAACTTCATATGGAAATCAAATTTTATGACGTCAAAACCCTAAAAAAGAACACAAGGGCAGAAATCGGGATGTTGCAGAAGCGACTGTTTCACTACCTTAACTGTGAAATTCAAGTGTGAATTGAGAATATCTCAACAACGTGATTTATCAGAATCAATGGCATGGCGTAATGTAGCAGTTTAGAATCAGGGCAAACACAATGAAGTGTCGCGAACGCTGTTGGAGTCGCCAGGAGTGGCAGTGCAAGACTGTGGAATCGATTGCAAGAAACAGAGAATGTTAGACGTCGCGTCGGCCACACACCACTAAAGCAACTGATGACCGTTGTTGTTAACAGCTCGTCGAAACAGAACAGGCAATGCTACTCAACAGCAAAGACAGTAGCTCTTGGACCGTACAAACTCGATTCTTATCCTTCCTAGGAGGAATCCAGTTTGGTCGTGCTCTTCGCAACAGAACGAAGGATATCCAGCCAAACAGTTCGTAATAGGCTTCATCAGGAAGGTCTATGCACGTGGGGCAATGGTCTGCATTCCGTTGACCTCAAGCTACCTTGCGGCCCGAAGAAGATGGGCTGCTGAACATCGAGATTGGGAGCAACATGACTGAAAACAAGTGCTGTTTACAAACGCATCCCGATTCAGTCTGGAGTGTGGAACCCGACATGTTTCAATATGGAGGGAAGGAAGCACTCGAAATAACCCCACATTCGTCCATGAAAGGTCACAATACAGACAAGATGGTTTGATGATATGGGGTGGAATCAGCATAATTGGAAGTACGGAGATACTGCATATCTTTCGGAATGGTAAATTGACCAAAGATATGGAGATGAGATACTGAGACCTCATGTCATACCTTACGCTGCAGCCATTGAAGATAACCTTTGTTTTCCAGCATGATGAAGCCAGACCACATACAGCTCGTCTTGTGGCGAACATGCTTGAAGCTGAAACAATATAGCATATGGAATGGCCAGCATGCTCTCGTCCGATTGAGCATGTTTGGAAAATGCTCGGATAATGTATTGCTGAGAGACCAAGGCCTCCTTTTACTGTCCGAGACTTGGAGAATGCACTCCTTGAGGAGTGGAACAATATTCCTCAAATTCATATTGATAACATCATCGCATGCATGGAAAACAGGTCTTAGCTGTTCGAGGAGACCAGACGTCATATTTAAAATCTTGCATCATTTCAAAACAATACTTTTTTTTTCACCATTTACATGTAACCAAATTTTTTTACTAAATCATCTGTTCATGTTTTTACCATCTTTTCAAACAATTATAGCTTGATTATAATTTTTTTTTCTGTATTGTTCATTGATATGCGGGTAATATCCATTTTATGAAATACATGGCTGTCTCTCACGGTTTTCTTAACTTCTTTGCTTGCTCCTCTAATTTTTTGAGCAGTGTACAATATTTGAAAACTCCGAGAGTGATTTGGAAAGTTCGCGAAATTAATCACAAATGACAGCGTCAGTTGGAATAAAAAAATAAAAAATAATAATAATTTAGTTTAGAATACTTTTGAAGCTGTCTAATAAAAAGTAGATTTGTGAAAATATTTCTCTGACATTTATTAAGGTGTTTCCCAGAACAAAAGGACTATTTTTACACACTCTTCTGAATTCATTTCTTTTTGAAAATGCATAAGATTGGCAGGTGTTCTCATTAGAAACTATTTAATCGAATGATGTTATTAATTTTTTGATAAAGGCAATGCATCTTAGATAAAATAGTGTTAAAGAAAGCGTTTTGAAACGAATTTTCAGTTGCGACGTCACGAAAAAGGAGGAAAACCTGAAGCCGTAACAAGAATCCCTAATTGCCAACCTTGTTTAAAAAAAAAAAAGTGGGAAACGCTATTGGATTCAAAATGGCTTATGTGTTGTTTAGCAATACATTTGACCACCTTGCGATATATTTCCAAAGATTACTTTAGCAGAACACTATTGTTTTTAATATTTTTACAAAACATGTTGCCTGCGCTATACATCCTGAGAACAATTAAAATTAAGTACAGTTCCAACCCGTCTCGACATCATTGAGAGAAAAAAAAAAAGCAAACTTTATTTCAGCACTGCACGAGTTTGCTAAAGAAAAAAAAAATTAACTCAGACACCATGCCTAATGCCGACCTCTATGGTGGACATGCTACATTTCTGTATTGATTTGTCAAACTAGCATCGGTTCATGACGAACATTTACACTTATTCTCGCGAAAATCGTATTCATTGAAACTAGCCAATATTTTATGGGTTATGCTTGCTTTTTTACATCGAGCCGGCAGGCCCGCTCATTGATAAAAATGTCTTAATTCTGCCGACCCGGCCCGTTTGAAATTTTTTTTATTTCGCCTGGCCGGGTGCGGGCCTCGGATTAAGCCCGGACCCGTGCAAGTCCCTTTCTTGTACCCTAAGATATGAAAAACATAGACGACTGGGAGCAGGAAAGTACAGTAATAAACCTTCCAGTTGACCACTAAAATAGAGTTTTTTCAAGTTGTTTCCACCAAGTTATGACTTTAGCAGATCAGTTGCATTTTAATATGATAATTGAGTTCTGTCCTATCTTAGAATTTTAGCCACAAACTCAATGAGGTGATTGCCAGTGTAATGGCTTTCCTGTCCAATAGGAATGAAGAACATTTTTACTCAATTTTCCTTTCGTCCAATAAACAGTCTTTTTCGGACGGTACATATTCGCCGAAGTGTGATTGCTGCTACTCCTGGGTTAAGTCCATGCACACAAGTAATATGACTATCTTCACCGAAGTCATCATCATTTTTAATGCTAGTTGATCTACTAGAACCCTACTAATCTATTGCGGATTCTCAGAAAAACTAGTCTTTCCAGAATTTTTTTTTTTCAATTTATTTTCAGCAGTCATGCGAAGTCGAAAAATGGTGAGGCAAACTTCGGATTTTCGGAAGAAATTCTTTAGAGAAATACTAAGGATTGGTGTTTTTTAGTGTATGTTTTAAGTAAAACATTTAAAATTGGAAAAAAAATCGGGTGTTTTACAGTTGTATCGATTGATACTGACTGCCTAGAATTTGCCGACTGTCATCGAAGTTGCCGACATTAGGGGGGCGAGACGCCCCCCCCCCCAGTAGCTTCGCCCCTAGAATCAAAAAGTGTTCACAAAACAGACGTATCTGCTTTTCGGGAGTGTTCATTGTGAAAATCTTGTTGCATAGGGATTTATAACCTGAAAAAAATATCTTGGAAATTATTTTGGAAAATCGAGTCAACACAAATCCTACCAGCAAGAGCAAAATCCAATCTGATGCAGAACTCTAGGCCAAATTCGTAATATGTGTTAGAAGTGTTTACGAATTCGGGCCTGCCTCAAGCTTTGAGTTCGGTAAAATTTTCGCTCATTAAGCTCTTTGAGAGCTGAATTTTTATCTAAAGTCTCAGGTCGGGCTAAAATAAATTTTATTTTTTGCATGTTGGCCCATATAAGAATTTCATTCTTCCAGGTACAGGTTTGGGTATTTCCTTTTTTCTGTAGATCCGGATTGAATTGGTTCTGTATTTCATTCTTTCGGAGCAGCATCCGATGAAGTTTCTTTTTTTTCCACGACTAATATGCTTGTAACGTTCCTCCTTTATTAATAGAGAAAATTATCGACAAAACAGCATATCTTTGTTTGTTTCTCTTTTTTTTACGTGCTTTTTAAATAAAAGGCCCCTTGCCAAAGGCCAGAAATGCGAAAAAAATAGACAGGCTGGACCAGAATGTTATACATTTGCAAGGATCATAATACGGAAGGATAATATAACGGAAAATACGCAGGTGTTTAGCTTTTATAAGGGGATGGGCGTACAACAGTTTTTAGCTTGATACTATGCTAATTTGAAAAATAACATAAAAATCACTCTTCATTTATCCATTCATTTATAAAAATACTCTCCATATATTTTTTAATGAAAAGGTTGAAGTAACCAGATTTCGCATTGTATTGTCTTTTCTTGAACCTCATTTTGTACAGGCGCATAAAGATTGCGGTCAATTAAATAAACATTGAACAGAAATGAAAGCGAGTTCTAGACAAAATATAACGTATTCGGTAACATCGAGTCATTTTGACGTTTGACGACATAATGTGCGACAACTTATGGCTGAATTCTTTCGTCTCAGACTAATGAGTAAAATTTTAAATTTTGAGTAAATTCGTAAAAATTTGATGTAATTTGGATATGGTGAAAAAGCGATGCCTTCAGCATCCCACGTGTTTGTGCGTGGGATGTGTCTTTTAATCCCTGAAAATTGGAACATTCCGCATAAATCGGGACATTTGGCAACACTAACTTCATATACTACAATAATTTATATCGCTCATAGTTTTTCAATTCAGATTACCGTAATTTTCAAAAAACGTTTGACCACAAGTATGTATTGGATGAAAATAAATATGTATTTGAAAATGAATGAGTATATTCAATTTATTGCATGATAAATAAAATGATAAGTAGTGTGATAATATATAATCATTTTTTACAAACCATTTTTTCTTGTTTCGAAATATGAAAAATGATACTAACTACCGTTTCTAATACGAAAAAGCATTAGGCAGCACCGCTGCCGGAACACCCATGTCATTTGACAAACATCTGCTTTAAGTGTGAATATTTCAGGTAATTGGTGTTTTTTCTATATTTATATTTTTGCCGAGATGGGCAAATCAAAGTGTAATTTTTCATATCTTAATGAAACATAATCAAGAAAAAATTGACGGCTCAATATTATTTTGAGACCGTAGAACTCTGCGAATATTTAAATAAAAAATATTTAAAAAATCCATATTATACAGAAATAATGGAAACGTACTCTGCAATTACTTTTCTTGCATTAATCAACAATTTCTTATGTAGAAAAGTCAATATATCTATATATTTACTCGTTGACACTTAAACAATATAGTTTCTCATTTTTAAATATATTTTGGAGAATCCTTTGAAAAATCCGGTGAACTCGAATCCATTAAAGTTAACCCAAATCGAAAAATAGAAGTCAATCTGAACCTCTTTGTACAACTATCCACTTTATAAAGATAAACTCAAACAACCAGTCGTTTTTTTTTTTTTTTTTTTTTTTTGTAATGACGGCCGTTTATTTGCAGTAGAGATATGCGCCCAAATGCCCTCGGTTCTAATCTATATTTACATAAGGTTAGAAGAAAACCATGGAAAACTCCGAATGATCAAGCCGGCGGGCGCGATTGGGTTCAAACCCAGAACCTCTTGGCTACAAGCTTTGAGAGCAGAACCAATCAGCCACTGGTGGGGCCTTGTCGGATTGGATTAATTTGTCCAACTCGATGCAAGACTCTACCCAAAACGAGATCTGATCCCGACAAAAAAATTTCGTTCTCTACATACCGACATGAATCCGAAATACTCCAAAGTCAACCAAACCCGAAACCTAAATGATGAAAAAAACGTATATATGTAAGAAAATACAAAAAATCAGACCTATTTATTACTTTTTTAATAAATCGCCCCTCAATGTGGATACGGGCCCCATGACTAATAATCACGGGTTTTACAGGGCAACAAGAAACCTAAGTTTATCGTATTAATTTAAGTAAAACACATGGCCTTTTTAACTGGTAACCTCTCGGGAGATGAGGAATTTCAAATATACATCTACGCACTTGGTCTCCAGAACTCATGATGTAAAGACTTGCGAAAAGATTTTGCTATGTTTTAAATAAATCGTAATTAAAATTCATCCCCTTGAAGTCTGTCGTTTTATGAAAATGCGACAGTATTTCAGAGTCGGCAGTATGATACCTAGTGCGGGAAAATAATCTACGAAATATGGACATCATTAAAAATACCGGACCCACAAAGGAAAGCAAAGAGAGTGGTCATTCTGACTCGAAACATCGAAAGAGGCCCTGAAAAGGAGCTAATGTCTCGTCATGAGTTATCATCCAGCAAACGCATTCCATATTGGAATACTTAGATGCTATTTTCCACTCGGTCGGGCTTTGCCGCATCCTGGACACTGGATTTCTTCTTGAGCGGGACTTCAACTATCGCCGTTGCCCCCTCCTCCCGTCTGTCGTGCCATGAATCAGGCCGGTGCTCCGCAATTTTGTTTGTGATTTATTTTTATGTTCATCTGGTTTCATCGAAGTGTGATGCCGTATGTGTTTATTCTTCGATGGTGATAATGAGTATCCGAATTCAACAGTGGTGTTTGCTTCGTAGTGAGTTATCAATAATCTTCAAAAAGTGCTACTGCAATTGCTTCATTATTTATCTAAAAGGAAAGAAAGAAAACGCATAGTTTTTCATGTGCGCACACTAAAATTGCTTTTTTTTTATTTTTTGCTTGAGTGCATGTGTATACCCTGGGGTTGTTATTATTTATATATGATATTATTATTCTTATTGTTTTTATGATGTTTATTAATATAAGTAATTAAAGGTAAGTGCTATTTGTAGTGATATTGTGTTTAGTTTTATTATTTCTACAAACCATGGTTTTAAGTGTAATTATATTTTAAATTGAAAGAAAAAATGGATATCCATATTTACGTCTAATTATTTTATATAACTAATTCTTTTTATTTATTTCATTTCCCAATTCTATGCAGATGCTTGTATTATGTTGATATTAGTATTATTTTTTTGAAGGTCATTTAGAATTTGCTTATATTTAGATTTTTAGGAAGTTGTCATAAAATTAATTAAAAATGGAAGCTATTAAAAAACAAAAAACTGTTCTTAAGGGAAAAATCACTCGCATAAAAAATATTATAAATCCCAAAATTGATAATGAAACTGTAACTCTTGAAGAGTTAGATTTATATGGTAAACAGGTTCAGGATATTGAAACCGAATTAAATAAACTCCATGAAAATGCCATTCTTCAGAGCGATGCATCGGAAAATCAGTCTATAATAGACGAATATGATGAGATTGCACTTAAATTGGATAATTTAACCATAGCAATAAATACATCACGTAATAAGTTAACTAAAAGTTTAAATATTCACAAGGGTGGTTCAGAAAGTCTAAATAAAACTACAGGTAATGTTTGTGTAAAAACTGTTAATCTTCCAAAATTTGAATTAAAACCTTTTCACGGAGAAGCTGATCAATGGCTTTCTTTTAAAGAGATTTTTCTTACAACTATAGATCAAAATTTGGAGTTGGGGGCGTCTCAAAATTGCAATATCTACTGGCTAGTGCAAAGGGTCCTGCTCATAAATTAATTTCTGGATTTCCTCTCTCGGAAGTCAATTATAAAAATGCATGGGACATTCTCTGCGCTCGCTATGATAAAACTAGGGATTTAGCCATAGCACAAATAAGTAAGTTATACAATTTAAAAACATGAAAAATTGCCTCTCTTCCTCTAAAGCTATTTTTGACATAATAGATACTTGTAATGAGTCACTTCGAATTCTAGAGTCTTTGAATTTGACTCAAAATGCTTTGGTGGATAACATGATAATTTATACTATAATTCAAAAACTAAGTGATAATCTAAAAGAACGATGGGAGCTCTCTCTTACTCATAATGATATGCCTAGTCTCACGGAATTTTTAAAATTTTTAGAGACTCATGCCAAAAGTATGCTAGCGTTGGAGAATCCAACTAAAATAGAGGTAAGAAATGTAAATTATTCCCGAAATTCTTCCGATAGATATAAATTCCCCAAAAGTCAAGAAAATACTAAATGCGGGGTTTGCCTTGAGTCGCATGCCACCCATGCCTGCAGAAAATTAATGAATATGTCCATAGATAACCGTTGGAGAATTGTCCAACTAAACAAACTATGTATCAATTGTCTGCGAGGTGGCCACTTTTCAAATAAATGTCCCTCCAAGATGAACTGTAAAAATTGCCATCGAAGACATCATACTTTACTCCATAAATATGATGTTCAGGGCAATGCAGGAACAACAATGAACCCCGATTTGGCAACCCATAGTAATCAGTTTCAATCACAAAATGTCCATGAGTATTCCCCTGATCAAGGAATACCCCATAATGCTTTATGACGATTTATAGTCCCGGGGTACATCAGATATAGGAATTACGATAATCATACGTATCCAAAAACTTGTCATGAGGTTCAAATACCATTTTTATTGGATAGCGGAAGTACCCTTTCCCTTATTCCGGAAAACTTAGTTGCAGCTTTGGATATGACGTCTATTCAAAGCTGTCATCCTCTTAATGTTAATCAAACCCAAGGACAAGTTCAGATTTCTGAAAAACTTCACGTACCCCTCAAAATAGGAAATATCAGGCAAAATAGCACCTTATACCTAGTTAGGTCATTCTTGCCATATGCGATACTGGGAACTCCAGAATTACAAAAATTCCATATATCGATGGACTTTTACTCGAATATTCTGACTCAGGATGGAGTCATTCTTAAGTATGATCAAAACATTTCCAATAAAATTTCTCAGGGAAACTCATTCAATCATACATTAACTTTAACGAGTGATATGAATTGCAAGAAGCCGCTTCGTTCTCCTTCCAAATCAAATCAAGAAATTTTGTCGCAACAAGGACAATGTTATCTTGATACTCAAATTCTCTCGGATTATGATGACAAAAGTTTTAGTCATTGTACTACTGAAGAGAACTCACAGTTGGAAGGGCTTCTAAGCGACTTCAAGGATATTTTTGCGCTCAATAGATATGACGTAGGTAGAGTCAGATGGGAACCTCAGCGGGTAACTCTCACCTCGGAACTTCCTATCTCGCTTCGACCTTACCGTGCATCTCCTAGGGACAATGAAGAAATTCAAAAACAAATACAAGAATTACTGGAAGCTAAACTTATTAAAGAGTCCTGCACTCCTTATTCCTCTGTCGTCACTCTGGCATATAAAAAGGGAGAAGGTAAAACGCGTCTCTGTATTGATTACAGAAAAATAAATGCCATTTGTAAGACTGACTCGGAACCATTGCCCCGTATAGATTGGCTTTTGGACAGACTTGTCAATGCCAAATATTTTTCCACGCTAGATTTAGCCTCTGGCTACTGGCATATACCACTTCATCCTTCAGACACAGAGAAGTTGGCCTTTGTAACCAATCAAGGTTTTTATGAGTGGTTGGTTCTTCCTTTTGGCTGTAAAAATGCCCCATCTCAATTTGCAAGAGCTCTTCGAAGAATCCTAGATAAACATAAAGTTAATTTTGCTACCAATTATTTTGATGATTTTATAGTTTATTCCGATTCCTATGCCAAGCATATGGATCACCTTAAAACTATATTAACATCTGCCGTCAAGAAAATCTAAAATTAAAATTTTCCAAATGTAACTTTGCTAAATCTCAAATTGACTTCCTCGGTTATGAAATTAGTAACGGCCAAATATAACCAGACAATGCTAACACCGAAACTATTAAAAAATTAATCCCTCCAAAAAACGTTAAAGAATTGCAAAGGTTCCTTGGTTCTGTAAACGTATACCACAAATTCATAGACAAGTACGCTAAAATTAAAGCCCCTCTAAATAAATTGTTAAAGAAAGATGCTCCTTGGGAATGGTCAGATGCCTGTCAACAATCATTTGAGTTGCTTAAAAACGCATTAATTTCTAGGCCTATTTTAAAATTTTTCAATCCTAACCTTCCATGCCATGTCTATACTGATGCCTCAAAGGAAGCCGTAGGTGCTGTCTTAAAACAAATGGATGAAAAAGGGAACTTGCATCCCATTGCGTTCCACTCGAGACAATTAAGGCCCTACGAGCAAAATTACGCTATCACAGAACTGGAATGTCTAGCAATAATCGATGCCCTTGACAAATTCCATTATTACCTTCACGGAAAACCTTTTACAATATATACTGACCATGCCTCCTTAGTATGGCTTAAGAAGGTGAAGCATTTAACAGGTAGGTTATTCAGATGGTCATTAAAATTAAGTATGTATGATTATACTGTAAAATATAACAAAGGATCCACCAATTTTGAAGCAGACATGCTTTCAAGAAATCCCACTTTTTCTGTAAATCCCCATATTCATTTATTAACGTCAGATGAAATTAAAGAACACCAACAATTAGATAATATAACAGGGCCTAAATTTCAAAAAGTTAATGACATTGTAATAATTCGCAAAAAGGGTTTTAAAAAAATTGTAGTACCATTCTCCTTGAGAGAGAAATTACTAATAAATACCCATACAGAATTTGACCATCCCGGAATCCAAAAAATGTTAAATTTAATTTCTCCACAATACTATTGGAGCAGCATGACCCACGATATTACACAATTTGTCAAGCATTGTGAGGTCTGCCAACTGAACAAAAAATCACACCAACCAAAATTTGGTCTTCTGGAGGCATTACCACCTGCAGAATTACCTTTCGATATAATTTCATTAGATTCAGTAGGAGGTTTTAACGATTATAATTCATCTAAAAGGTATATGCACATAGCTATTGATCACGCTACTAGTTATGTTTAAGGTTTTGCATCTAAAAATGTTACAACTGAAGTCTACATTAATATTCTTAAACAGATTTTTAATATTCAACTTCCCAAGAAAATTTTAACGGATAGAAATCCTGCGTTTATAGCGTCTAAACTTCGTAAATGGGTACATAAACAGAATGTAAAAAAATTACTTACTTCTTCTCATAGACCACAGTGTAATGGGAAAAATGAGCGTGTGAATCAGTCAATTTGCACCCGACTAAGACTTAAAGTAAATTCTACCCCTTCAAACGTCCCATGGCCCAAAATTCTGCAAGAAGTAATTAATGAGTACAATAACACACCTCATTCAGTAACCAAGTACCCTCCTGCATACTTAATGTTCGGCCAATTACCTTATCCATCTGTATTAAGCAATGAAAAGTATTACCCCCCTGTAGAGGAAGCCAGAAAAGAGGCTTTCCAAAGAACAAGTGAACATCACTTGAAAAATAAAGTCAGGTATGATTTAAAGTTTGTGGAAGCGCCTTTTAAACCTGGTGACCTTGTCATAGTGGAAGAATTTCACTATCCGAATACTCGGAAGTTAAGTCCGCCTTTTTCTGGTCCATATCAAATTATGGAAAAATTATCCAATGTAAGTTTCAAAATAAATAAGCCTAACTGGCTTACAAAAAAGGATTATGAAGTAATACACGCTTCCAAACTAAGATACTTTTTTCCTAGTAATCAATTTAAACTACTTACACCAACAAACTGAAATAGTTGGTATCATATGAACTGATATTATATTATATCTGATCTCGGTTTGCATTATTATGAATATTTGGAATTTTAATTACCTTTTTGATTTATTATGAATATTTGAATTTTAAATTATTTTTGCATTATTGTGAACATTGTGTTATGTGTAAAAGTACTATTTCTTGAACTATGTCAGGACAGTTCCATACAAATTTGAAAATGTAAATAACAGTTTCAGAATCCATCTGCAACATATTTCTTATTTTGATTATCTTATTCTATGTATAATATTTACTGAGTGTTTTGCATTTATTAATACAATTGTTTTTATCATGTTCAATGACGTATAGTGGTACATTTTATAACAGTGTTGTTTTTAGATATGATATTTGTACATTTTTTATTATTGTTATTCTATTATTTGTTAAGTATACGAAAGAAATAACTCATCTCCCATTAGCTCACTTAATGTAAAAATTGTTTGCCCTTTTCAGGTGAGTATCATGGATGGAAGCCGGCCCATCCCCGGAGACTTGTCTGGAAGGGGGCGAAATTGTAAGAAAATACAAAAAATCAGACCTATTTATTACTTTTTTAATAAATCGCCCCTCAATGTGGATACGGGCCCCATGACTAATAATCACGGGTTTTACAGGGCAACAAGAAACCTAAGTTTATCGTATTAATTTAAGTAAAACACATGGCCTTTTAACTGGTAACCTCCCGGGAGATGAGGAATTTCAAATATACATCTACGCACTTGGTCTCCAGAACTCATGATGTAAAGACTTGCGAAAAGATTTTGCTATGTTTTAAATAAATCGTAATTAAAATTAATTCCTTGAAGTTTGTCGTTTTATGAAAATGCGACATATATATATCTGTAGCTTCCGGTAATAACCAGGTATGGCACTTTTTTGAAAAAATTGAAATAATTTGGGAAAATGTAGCTTTAAAAGAGTACTTTCATCTGCCATAGTACTGGAAAATGAAAATCGAATACTTCCCGTCATGGGGCAACTATAAATTTTCATTTAAAAATCGAAAAAAAACAGTAATAATCGGATAAGTGCATAAAGTAACGGTAATAACTAGGTAAGATTTCTATTTATTTCTTTAAATCGTCTATAATTCTGTGGCTTCCAATAATAACCAGGTACGGCCCTATTTTAATATTTTGAGTAATTAACATTTAAAGTTTTCAAAAATGTCTTTTTATCATTATTTTTATCAAATAGATTAGAACTTAATAATTTTCACTATTAAAAAAATTAAAATTAAAATTTTATTTTATTTGCATTTATTAAAAATAAATGTAAAACGGTAATAACCAGATAAAAGTTACATTTTTAATTGGTTCTCAATTAATAAAAACCATTTTTATGTAACTATTTTCGCAAAAAAAGAGGTTTTTATATCCTAATTGAATGCAGTGAAAATTATTAAGTTCTAATCTATTTTATAAAAGTAATGTTAAAAAGACATTTTTGAAAACTTGAAACGTTAATTACTCAAAATATTAAAATTGTGCCTTACCTGTTATGGTAATTTGTACCTGTAATGGTTATTACCGGAAGCCACAGATATATATACATATGTACATTTCCCTATTCTAATGCTACTATGTAACAACAGTCTACAAATGTACCACAAGTATCGCGACCCGATGCAGCACTCTACTTACTATACAACCTGATCCTGAGAAAATAACTTTTGTTTTCCATATTCTTAATCAACCCAAAATACTTCAAAACAAACCGACTGCAAATCCACTATCGGTGGAAATAGATCGACAATTTAATGTAATTCCAAAAAAAAAAAAAAAAAAAAATTAGCACATATGATTATTACTTCAGTAAATATTGTACATTTTATGTTGGAAAAAAAAAGTAAAACGTCATCTACGTATCAAATATGTAGATTTTTATCTAAAAACATTTGAATTTTTTTTTTTTTTTTTTAATTAAGTTTATTTGAACTTAATCTTCAAGAATCAAAATTCAATCAAAAATCAACTCAAAGTTTTGCTAATCCGACTTCAGAGAAAAAAAAATGAAATTCAAAAGTCAAAATATTTTCCTTGACGACATTGAACTTTGACCCTGACGGAGGACAAGGTATGCCCGACGCCCGACTAGCGGCCGCCTTGGATGTCACAAGAATGCTGTCCATTTTGTGCTTAAAGTTTGAAGTAAACAGCGAAAAGTTCTCAAAAATGTAGATTTCGGTTGATTAACTTTGTATCGCTAACACCGGAAAATCTATGTGTTTCTCGGTTCTGAAATGTCGATTTGCAGAACCTTACAGGCGGGGGGGGGGGAGATCTGATCGCTCCATTGCCATGCTCTCGATCCACCATTGGACTGGTCTAAGTGCTTGATGATTCGCTTTTGCCCAGAATCATTTCAACAAATAAAATTTTATATCCTGTTATGTTGCCACTCTCATATCGAAGATCGAAGGAGGATTTTTAGCAGGCATAACGTTTTGTGCAAACTATGGCAAACGTAAATTCCAGAACTTGGCTATACATTCCGATCAGACCGATTAAATCAGTCAAACACCCACATGTTTATAAATAATAGTTTGCCGACATTGGCAAACTCACTAAAGCCTTTGGCAATTTTTGTTTGTCCAAAAATGTCTCAACAAATCTAATTTTACATTCCGTATGTCGCGACTGTCAAGTCATATCGTAAGTTTTGTCCAGGAGTTTTCTTAAAATGGACCATCAATGAAGCAAAGAGCAGTGTTGAATTCAGACTTTTTTTCCAGAATGGATTTCTGTGTCTGTGGGGGGGGGGGTGATATTTTAAATTTCCGATGGGGAAGCTTCACTTTTGTACACTAAAAATCATAATATTTTAAACCTTTCGGGTGGGGATTTTAATGTTCCGGGGGTGGAATGTCCTTCTCCCGGATCATCGTCTTAATTCAACACTGATAGGGGGACGCGAGGATTCTTTTTGTCTGAAAACTTTTATTTGATGACCAATTTTTTTTTTTTTTTTGGGACCAAAAATTACTGTTTTAGCAAATTAACATCAACTGTGTATGCTTTGTTTTAATTTATCTATCCATGACTTTTACAAGTAAAAAACACAAGAGCTCACTAGATACATGTAATCTTTATGAAAACTCAAGGCATTTAAAGTTTGAGAACCACTGCGGCTACTCTTTCAAGAATTTCACGTTGCAACATCATGATTGTTTTGTGCTGGACCTTCGATAAACACAACACAAGTATTACGTGATCAGAAATGCACTTTGGCATCACTTAAAATAGTGATCTCAATGTTGTAAAAAAGCTACGAGATAAGATGTAATGGGAAATGGGCTTTGATCTTAAGTCATATTTATTTTTATTATTAAATGGATGACTTTTTTCAGCCTCTTCATAATTATATTTCATATTAATCGAACTTTATTTTAAAAACAGTTTTTAGTACTTAATTTGTTCCATTGATGACGTTAGTGGTGAAATTATTTTGTAGAAGGTGTCATTTACATTGAAATGTCATATAAAATAGGATGTTTATGAAATAAAATCATTTTGCTGTATAAACATGAGTTATTTTCATGTAGAAATCATGGGTAAATATGAAAAAAATTTTCCTTAATCAAAATTTATAAAATTTGTGTGTTAACTACGGCTGTTTTCTTTAAAAATAAACTGCACATGTCAGCAAAGTTGGTATGTTTTGAATGTCTGTAAGCAGTTAGATTCGAAATGTTTGATTAAACTTTTATTTGTGCCATAAAATGATCGTATCCACTAAAATCAGATATTTATTTAACAATTAGAAATGTTTCTAGTAAATATAATACGCACTCTTTTTACCGTGTTTATCTAAAGAGGGTGTTTTCGCTATAAGTTCTGTCGAATATTACTATGCTTTTCCTATCACATTGAGCTATAATCGAGCTCACTAGCATCGTATAAAATTCCTTTTAATGTGGAATAATGTCTTATAAAAGAAGTTATTAAGCTTATAAAAATAACTTTGCAATCATGTGCATTTAAAGGGACATAATGTGATCTCTTCTGCTCTTCAAAAAAAAAAAAAAATTAGCTAATTTGAATGTCTAAAATTGTTTGTTAATTCTTATCTAGAATAGTTACATACTCATTTTAAATATATTTGTTATATGGATATTTTGGTCCTGCTATCAATTCTTTATTTATGACTGAAACATGAAAATTCTCTGTGAAATATCAGAGCTGCCAACTTAATGCAAATGAAAACCTACTTCTAATTTTATTAAAATTGGCTATTGTGGCAGTATATAGTTAATATTTTTAAAGTTATTACTTATTAGTCTGATTATTGCTTTCCCTTGCTTTTAGGGAAAAATTAATTTAAGATGTATACAGTAGAGCTCCAAAGTGACTTTCTGGAGGTTAATATCCATTGGTATTTATTATAGTGAAATATTGTTAATGAAATTGAATATTCGATTTAAAATCGCCTATCAGCAGGCTTCCCTGATTTAAATTAACTGTTTTATTAAAAAGTCAATTGATTAATTTTATTGAAATCAAATATCACATTTGAAAGAAAAACCTATTCAGTAATACAGAATCTTGACTGAAAAATTCTAAAAGGTTAATACACAAATTTATATAATTAAGAAATACCTGCAGAAGATTTAAATCTTCTATAAATGAACAGAAATATTTCAGTTTCAAAATGTACCCAGAAAACATGGGAGGCCTTCTGTGCTGATATGGAAAACTTCAGAATAAATACAGGTCTTTCAAAAGTATTTGCTATGATATTTTCATGCTTCTGTACATGCAAATAATAAATTCTATTCAGTATCAATTTCCAATGTAATTTATTTGTGAAAAAGTTTGAAAAATAAAAATGATTCTTTTGTTAATTAATACGCTTATAATATTTTTGAATATAATTTTAATTTCTTACAAATGCAAATTAATTAAGCACTTTTAAAGTCTTTAACCCCTTGAGTGAAGGAGGGGGGGTGTCTATGAAACTGCTTAATTTTAATTCCCACTGCCCACATTAGCACCATAATTTTAATAAAAATAATTTTGGTTTATTAGATGTGCAAAATATAGCTTTTTCTTATTGAAAAATAGTTGTTTTCAAATCCCGTGTCAGTTATAAATTTTAACACAAAAGTGCTCTGTGCCGCAAAGGGTTAAAATAATCTGATTTATTTATTATTATTCAAATAAGTCCAATTTTGATTTACTCTTAACTCTAACTCTATAGTCACTTAGAAACTTCTAAAGTTGAAAAAATAGTAATTTCTTTTTAAACATTTTAATGTAAAACTAAAGGTTTTTTTTTTTTTTTTTTTTTGTTAGAGCCATTGTAATTTATAACATATAATCATGATCATCTTTGTGTGTGTAATACATGCTCCAAATTCATTAAATTAATGATGTATTGTTTTTGTATATAAATATAATACAGATTAGATATGTTTCTATTTTGGATCTGTGTTTTTTATATTTAAATATTCATTTGTAACCATTTGATGTTTTGCTGGATAAAATTATTATATTCGTTCATATTTTAAAATTTTTAATATAAAAATTTGATTAAAACAAAAAGTTTTAGCCTTACTAATAAAGGATACGTATGGTTAATTTAAGAGGCTATTTCAGTCATGCGAAAAGACAGTGCTTTGTCACTAATGCCAGTACTGTGGAAGAAGTTTATAAACATATCTCAGTACATTTCAATATTTTTAAATGATTTTCTTGCATTGAACAGATGAGATTGATCTGTACAAAGGTCATTTTTTGTTTTTTCAGTTTTGTTTCAAGATAATTTTAATGAGGACACTACACTTTCATTTTATGAACTGGTTTTAAAAAAGATCTTCTGTCTGGATAGAAAATAAAAAACAGCCTTTGTGCAGACAGTCCGAGCTATCAATGCAAATAAAAAAATATTGAAATGCAACTGAAATATCTTTTTTAATTTCTTTCATATGATTAGTGTTAGCAATAGAGTCAATGCATGTGGCTGAAGTAAGATACTATTGATTCCCTCAAATCCTAACAGCTTGGAACCAGAGATTAGAATTTTGTGGATTTTTGGTCATTGTTTACATTTTTTGAACAGTAATTTGATTATAACAATGCAATTGAAATTAAAATGAATGCTTGCAATATACTAAAATATTAAAATTAGGTAAAGTAATAAAACTAAAATAATAAAAGATAATTAATAAAATTAATAAATTATCAAAGAAGTTAAAGTAAGTAAATAATATGTAATTTGCATAATCAAGATGAGATACATTTCTTTTTTCTTTTAAAACTTTATTTTTAAAGGTACCCTATTAATTCAAATCAAGGTCATAAAAGTAAGCAAGTTTTATTTAAGATTTAGCCAGTCTTAATTTAAAAAAAAGTCTGTAATTTTGTCTTTAGATCTTAACTGAAAGTTTCATTGGGTTTACATCTGTGATGTGTGGATTTTACGCACTTGGGAATTTGAGGAAGTTTACTGAATGTATTATACATATAGGATATTTAAAATAGTAATATAGGATATTTAGTAAATTGCAGTTAGCATAAGTAAGAGCTCATATAAACAAGAGTTTGTTTTTTTTTTGTTTTTTTTTTCATAATTTCTAAAATAATTTTTTAATTAAATAACAATTTATTTTGTTTTATTTTTTACCTGTACAGTAATTCCTTAACATTTGCGAGGATTAGATTCCTGAAAGCATCCGCGAATGTTGACTCTTTTCGTGCTTATAACGGGGCTGTTATTTTATTTTTTTCCTTTTTTGTAATAGAAAAGAGTTATTGAAGTTTAAAAAATACATTTATTAAGCATTGTGCATTAAAAGTAAATGCTTTAAATAGATTTTAATAATTATAAACATATTGTACAAAGTTTATTTGCTAGAGTATGGTGGAAAAAATTTAGTGATGTACGATTGATTGACAGAGCAGATCTTATGTTTATAAGTTTCCATGTAAGGAAAAATTTGCAAAAATAAAGAAAAACTCCTCACCATTCACCAGTGAATTTTAAAAATGATTAAATTACTAAAAAGTATAGCTGAAGTAAATAATGTATAAATAAATATGGGTACTTGCATATTAATGCCACCACAGCAGAAATTGCACTAATGCGCCAATAAAAGAGCAATTTTGTTGTTTGCATGCACACGCAGTTATCTTTTGGATTCCTTGTTGCCTTGTTGTTTGCTGATTTTTGGATGCCATTTGTTACAAAAATATGCGTTTGGGATTTGCCAAAAAAAAGAGACTGTTTTGAATCAATGTTAAACTCTATATACACTCATTTTCGACCGAAATCCGATTGACATCTTTATTTTTAAATAAAGTGTCTTAAATTTTGAAAGTGTTTTAATTTTAAATAAAGTGTTTTATTTTATCGCAAAAATTTTAGGTGCAGATTGGCGGTACTTAAAAACCGCCATATCTGTAGCTGTGGTGACGTTAATACATAAGTACCTAAATATGCATCATGAAGATTCATTTTTCTTGAATTACTCTATAAAACTTTCCTCATAAAGATACACTACTAATTCACATCAAAATCATAAAGTAAGGAGGTTTTATTTCTGGTTTACCCAGTTTTAATAACCAAAAATGCTTAGTTAATGCATCAGTAGACTCCCTCAAATCCGCACAGCTTGGGACCAGAGGTTGTGCAGATTTTAGAATTTTGCGGATTTCTGGTCATTGCTTTGTTTACATTTTTTAAAAAATAGTTTAGATGTAATTAATAATGAAATCAAAAGCATAATGAATGATAACGATATACTAAAATATTAAAATAAGTAATAAATTAAAATAATAAAAATTTAGATAATTTTTAAAATGATAAAATACTAAAAGCAAAGGTCAAGTTAATAATCAATAATGTACAATTAAATATCCATTATAAAGATTAAATATGTTTTTCTTAAATTATTCAATGAATCTTGCCTCATAAAGGTACATTACTAATTCACATCAAAATCATAAAATAATGGAGTTTTTATTTCATGTTTATGTTTAGCCAGACTTAATAACTAAAAAAGCTTGATTAATACATAAATATATTTGGTAAGATTGTGATTCCCAATGATATCAGCAATATGTTGATTTTTTCAGAAATAAATTATTCTTTCTTCATGAAAAAACATGAATTCAATAATCTTAACAAAAATTACAAATTAAAAAATATATGGAATTGATATAAAACTAAAAAAGTCAAATTTTGCACCTACATTTGAACTGAATGTTTCATTGTTTACATCCGTAAATTATGTGCGGATTTTAGAGAGTTGTGGATTTTAGGAGTGCAGATTTGAGGGAGTCTACTGTATTTGGTACAAAGATTGTGATTACCAGTGATATCGTGATTTTTTTCATTAAATAAATTTATACTTCATGAAAAACACAAGTTCAGTCATACTATCAAAAATTACACATTACAATACATATGGAATAACATAAAACTAAAAAAAAATCTGCAATTTTGCCCACCTTATATCTTAACTGAAAATTTAATTTTTTACATTTGGGATGATGTGCAGATTTTAGGTGTTTGTGGATTTTAGGATTGCAGATTTGAGGGAGGTATACTGTATTTAATAAATTAATTCACAACAAAAACTGCAAAATGTTTTTTCAGTCTGTAAAAAGACACTTGCATAGTTTAATTTTCATGAGTTTACATCAATTTTATGATAATATAATCATTTATTTGTTTGGATATGATTTTTTTAATTACTTTACGTCATGCAATAAATAAATATTTTTCTATAATTTTCTTTTTTTATTTAATAAACCACATTAAATAACATCTTGTTGTACAAAAACTTTTGAGACAGATTGTATTTTTGCCAATTGCAATATTTTAATTATTAATGGTATTAATTTCAGCTATTTAATTTATATTAATACTGATCGAAATTTTAATTAAGGTTTATTGTTTATAACAAAAAATGGTCTAGTTTTAAAAAGCAGCTACTAATGAAATTGTTATTCTTATCGGCCATTCACTACTATTGAAATATCCAAATTTTGCCCTTTATTTCACTACATGAATTAATTGCATATCATAAGAAGAGTAATTAAAGTTACTGCAGCACTTAAATAAAGCAAACTTGAACATAATTAAAATTTTGAGAAAATTTCTAAATTTTAATCTTGACAAAAACAAAGTTTACAAAGATAAATAAATTAAAAAACCCAGTTGAAGATTTTTTTCAATGTTTTACTTCATGTGGATATGGAGATATTTAGTGTAATTGTTGATAAAAATCTTGATTAAAACCCTAGATGTGCACTTATTTTCCATGATTCTCTAAATATTAATATTAGAATAATGCTCATTGTCAATTTAACTTAAACGTGTGTTACAGGTCCACACATTGAATTTGGCAAAAGAAAAAAAAAAAAAGGCAAACTAATTGGTAATGTTCTTTTTTTGTGGGAACTCGGATTTATGGCAACCATAGCTATTTTTCTATCTATCAAAAGTAAAATAATCATCATTAATATTTTACTGAATTATGATTTGATTTTCTATTTTTAGATGCTAAATTTATTAAAGTCAAGGCCTATTTTTGTTATTTATGTAATATTAATATTGCCCTTTTACTTCAAGAAGGTAATGAGATCATTTTAGTTTTGAAAGTTCTGCCATGTTGGTTTGTTTATATCTGTGTTTCAGATTGGCAATCAATCATATATAAAAACATTTTTTGACATGTTTTTGGGGAAAATTGAAGTTTAATCTGAGGATCTATAACACATCTGTTCTTTTTATTTTCCCAAATAAATATGCTTTTATGCATTGTATGTTGTTTGGTTTTTATAATATCTTTTCATTCTTAATACCAACACACTATACAGGTAGCTAGAATATTTGAAATACAAACATGTATTAATATCCATTTTAATGTACA
The DNA here is from genome assembly GCA_964019185.1 of Maratus speculifer. Taxonomy (NCBI): domain Eukaryota; kingdom Metazoa; phylum Arthropoda; class Arachnida; order Araneae; family Salticidae; genus Maratus; species Maratus speculifer. The sequence continues at coordinate 297,032,514 of OZ025291.1, forward strand.
TCAATTCAAACAAAAAATAAAACTGGTTAAAAGGAAATAATTTATACATATTTTTTGCTGTTTTAAATTATAAGGTATTACTTGGTTATCCCATTGACCAATTTCGCCAAATTATGCAAGTTGACATGATTTTTATTTTAAATTAGATCAAAGAACAAATAAATTAATAAAAATGCAAATAAAAATTACTTGGACACATGCATCGTGTTTAATGTTAGGTGAATGCGTCATTTACGGTCAGCCATTATTGGAATTTAATCTTATTGTTTGACAACTCTAGTTTTTTGGTTCATGGTATAATCAAGTAGTGTCACCTATAATATTAATGAACATTGGATTGTTACTTCCATTACTTAAATAGTTTATGGAATGGAAAAGTAAAGCTACTAGATTCAGTATGCAAAGTTACTATCGGGTCATTCCATGTCAGATCACCCACTATCACCAATTTTAATAAAATTCAGTGAATTTGTAGAACTTCTAATGCTGATTCCAAAAATATTAATTATATTGAAATTGATTGAACGGTTTGTGAGTTATGAGCTTTTAAATAGCTCTCAAGATGGCCGATTTGCTGCCATTTTGAATAGCACATGTGACAACATAAAAGTCCATAACTGCTTTCAGGTTTAAGCTAGAGCTTTCAAATTTTTTTTGTCTTGTTCAGAATAAAGTAAGCTTTCATTTAAACCAAATTGTGTGAAGCTAATTCCATAATAATGCTGTCAGAAAATGACTTTGTCATTTTTTTAATTAAAAAAAGGTGCAACTTCAATGGCTAATTTCCCCCAATGAACCCCCTTCAATTTTCATCTAATTGCATAAATAGGCACCTCAAAGAGTGTTTTGATGACTGATAAAAAAAATTTAATAGGCGGTTCACAGGTTCTTACTTAAAAAATAAATTCAATTTTAGTGACTTTCTCGAGTAACAGAAAACACACGATAATGCTGATATTTCTTTTATTACCAGATACCAGAAATATCATACATATTTACATCTAAAAGTTTGATAAGGTTTTATATTGCGTAAATATATATATTTAATGTGGCTAAAAAAAGGGAGAATCCCATTGGAATAAATGAATTTTTGCAGTCGATAGAAGTGAAAAGAAAAGGAAAAAGAGAAGTTCCTGACAAATGAAATCTATTGCAGTTTCAATAAATTATAAATAAAAAAGAAATAAAAGAAAAAATTCTACAAATAGGTACATTGTCTAACAAAATTATATACTAAACATGATAAAATTAAAACTCTTAAATAAAAAATACAGTACATAAAAGTTACACTAGTCAGCATGATATCAGATAATTAAAAACCAATGACTGCCCTTAATGCATTTTTTAATACTAATTACAGACTAATTTTAATACTAATTACACTTAGTTTTCTTCTGTCATGCAAAGATTCTTTGTGATCAATCAGAGTTGTTTTTGAAGATTCAATTTTCGAGAACAAGCATCATGTAGTAGTCACACATAATGTAAATGTGTACTTGTAGATACTAGTAGAACTTAATGATGTATCCAGGTCTTTAATAAGCACAAGGAGCAAAACATAAAATGAAAATGAAATAAAATCGAAAGCCAAAGAGATAAAAATTAAGTAAAACAACTTCGTAATTTTTTTATATCAATACTATAATTAGATTTGGTAAGAAATATTAACTATTACTCTCCCCTGTGTTGGAATTTTAGAAATTTTTTGCAGATCTATGCCGATCATGACCCCTAGAACCCAAAATCCCCCCCCCCCCCCCCCAGTTAAAATATATCTATCTAAATAAATATAACTTTTTTCGTGGGCATAACTTCCATAATTTTTCACAAAACTTTCCCAAACTGACACATGAAATCCAGGGACCAAAAATCTCAATCAAATTTGTTAATGGGCAGAATCAGATCATGGGTTTGAAATAGGGAAGGATTTGTGAAAATTGAAAAAAAATCTTAATTATAATACATATTATATTAGGTTAAAGTTATTATTACTTGTAGGAAAAGTTGATTGTACTTGTAGCAAAAATTTATGTATCTCAGATTTTCCATTAAATTTAAATTGAGTTCAAGAAAAAAAAAAAGTAGGATTTTAGGGAGAAAAAAATTCATAACTTAGTCAGTTCTCAAGATACCAAAATTCAGTTAAACTTATTATAAATCATCATTCTCAAAAATCTACACATAATTTACGGATGTAAATAATGAAACATTCAGTTCAGATAATGGGACAAAATTTGACTTTTTTAATGCTATATCAATTCCATGTGTAATTTAATTTGTAATTTTTGTTAATATTACTGATTTTGTTTTTTGTTTCATAAAGGAAGAATAAATTTATTTCTGAAAAAATTCACAATATTGCTGATATCATTGGTAATCACAATCTTCTTATCAACTGTATTTATGTATTAATCAAGCTTTTTTGGTTATTAAATCTGGCTAAACCTGAAATTAAACTTCCTTATTTCATGATTTTGTTATGAATTAGTAATGTACCTTTATGAAGCAAGTTACATTGAATAATTTAGGATAAATATATTTCATGTTTATAATGAATATTTAATTGTACATTATTGATTAACTTGATTTTTGCTTTTGATATTTTAATCACTTAAAAAAATATCTAAATTTTTATTATTTTAATTTATTACCTATTTTAATGTTTTATTATATTGTAAAGCATTCATTTTAGTTTTGATTGCATTATTAATTACATTCAAATTACTGTTTAAAAAATATATAAACTAAGTAATGACCAGAAACCAGCAAAATCCTGAAATCCGCATAACCTCTGATCCCAAGCTGTGTGGATTTGAGGGAGTCTACTGTTATTTAATTTCAAAATTTACATCTGTCTGAAAGCTGAGTTGACAGGGATTTTTAAAAAAATTAATTATCTGTACTTTAAATTGTTATTGATGTAGATATATTTTTAATAGCATGTTTACTGTGCATGTTACATATTTTATTTTGTATTCTTTCAAAGTATCACAATTTTTATTTAACAGTTGCAATTTTATTGTATTTTATATAAAAACAAAAGTATGATTTTGCTATAAAATGTGATATTTTGTAAAGCTTTTCCCTTCATTTCTTTTTTACTGATAATTTACTGAGACATTACAATTTGTCAGGAAAATACATCTATCTTTTGCAAAAATTCATTATTGGCATCTTTATTTATTCCAATGGGATTCCTCCTTTTTTAACTACATTAAATATGTATATTTACGCAACATAAAACCTTATCAAACTTTTAGATGTAAATATGTATGATATTTCTGGTAATAAAAGAAATATCAACATTATCTTGTGTTTTCTGTTACTCGAGAAAGTCAGTAAAATTGAATTTATTTTTTTAAGTAAGAACCTGTGAACCGCCCTTAAAAATTTTTTATCAGTCATCAAAACACACTTTGAGGTGCCTATCTATGCAATTAGATGAAAATTGAAAGGGGTTCATTGGCGAAATTAGTAATTGAAGTTGCACCTTTTTTTAATTAAAAAAATGACAAAAAGTCATTTTCTGACAGCATTTTTATGGAATTAGCTTCACACAATTTAGTTTAAATGAAAGCTTACTTTATTCTGAACAAGACAAAAAAAATTTGAAAGCTCTAGCTTAAACCTGAAAGAAGTTATAAACTTTTATGTTGACACATGTGCTATTCAAAATGGCAGCAAATCGGCCATCTTGGGAGCTATTTAAAAGCTCATAACTCACAAACCGTTTCATCAATTTCAATATAATTGATATTTTTGGAATCAGCATTAGAAATTCTACAAATTTACTGAATTTTATCAAAATTGGTGATGGTGGGTGTCATTTTTGAAAAAATCTGGGTGATTTGACATGGAATGACACTATCGTTTATAAAATGCCTGTAAATTTTCATGTACAGTGGACTCTCATTATTTCGAAATTGGATAAATCTAATCTTTGATTAATTCGAACTAAACATGAAATCAGAAATTTTCAAGGTCAGAATAATGTTAAAATTTTTAATTTATTCAAACTCATTTTCTCTTGACTTCGTTTAATTCGAACTAATGAGAACTTCGATTTTTCCTTATTCCTTACTTTCTCATGGACTTAAGATCCTTAAAGTAACTTTTTTTCTTTCATTTTTGTCAGAATTGCTCTGAAATGAGTATTACATATAATCAAATTCATTTGATTACCCGCTTTCTTAAAGCCCCGTCTGTCCATCAGTTACACCAGGGGTGATTCTCGTCCGAAAATTTAAGGCATTCTCTTCCGAAAATTTGAAATGGGTTATCAGTTCTGTATAGTTGCCAACTTGTACGGTTTTGATCGCGGAAAAAACAATTGCGTAGAAAATGCAAATTTCGTGATAGGATCGCCGAAATAGCATACATTTCATCAATATTTCGTAGAAAAACGACGATTTCATCAATGTTTTTGCGAACGACCTTTGTCAAAAGATCGATGAAAAACACGAATTTCCTGTGCGGATCACTGAAAAAAGGCAATTTCACCAAATATCGCAGGTAAAACGCCGATTTCGTCTAAAGATTGTGGATATAACGCCGATTTTGTTAAAAGATCACGGGAAAAAACGCCGTTTTCGATAAAAGATCGCTTAAAAATATTTTGTCAAAAGAATATTTGAAAAAATACGCTGATTTCAACAAAAAATCACGGAAAAAATGCCGATTTCGTCAAAAGATCGCGGGAATAAAACGCCATTTTCGAGAAAAAAAATCTCTTAAAAAAGCAAATTTTGTCTAAAGATCGTCAAAAAAACGCCGATTTAAAGAAAGAAAAGAAAAGAAAACATGGGAAAACGCCGATTTCGTCAAAAGATCGCGGAAAAACTGCCGATTCTGCTAAAATATTGTTGATTTCGTCTGAAGATAGCGGGAAAACGCCGATTTCGTCAAAAGATCGCGGAAAAACTGCCGATTCTGCTAAAATATTGTTGATTTCGTCTGAAGATAGCGGGAAAACGCCGATTTTGTCCAAAGATTGCTGGAGGCCCCCCCGCCCGCAACGCCAATTTCCGAAAATGCAATGCGAATTTCCGAAAAAAAAATTTCATCCAGAATCACCCCTGAGTTACACCTCCAACCCTCCTTCCATTGTGCTTGTTCCTAATCCCTTACTAAGTTTATGTATTGTTATCTTTTAATTTAATATTAAGTCATATTCTAATGATAATGGCTGAAATAAATTTAAAAAATACTGTAACATTAATTCCTTTGTAATAGTACCCACTTTAAAAATGTTTTCCTCTCACACTTTCCATAATTCGAACTCTGCATAATTAAAAAAAATTTTAAGGTCCCGACAAGTTCAAATTAATAAGAGTATATCTTATTGTAATATCTGTGTTCATGTAATATCTTTAAAAAAAAAAAAATCCTAATTAGTTTGTTAATTTTTCAGCTTCTAGATGTAGGGAGTGACGTTTTCACGGGAAAATGCCGCCTCCACCTCCACCAGCGCCACCACCTCTACCAAAACAGCCAGCCAGTGGCTCTCAAAACAAATCAAAAACTAGTGATCCCCCTCCTGACAGAAATGCTCTCTTATCCCAAATTCGGAAAGGTGCTAAATTAAAACAGGTGGAAACGAATGACCGGAGTTCTCCATTAATTGAAGGTACACTTTATTATTTTGAGCATAACCAAAAAATTATACATTTTCAAAGTTTATCTCTATAAATCAGCTCTCTTGAAGGGTAGTTGCTTGATTTCTGGAATTTTTTAAAATGTGTGTTTTATGCTAAGTTTTGTCGCCAAAGTTGTAAATTTTATAGAGATATTCATTGTTGTTTTTATAATTAATTCCAAATACATCTAAAATGTTAATATAATGCATATACAATTTTATGCCTTGTTTTCTGAATCAACATAAACTTGTTATTTCATGTAAAATTTGAGGCTGTCGAACATTTTTAAATGTTTGATTTCTATTTTTAATTTTGTAAGCTGATTATCAATTGCAATAGAACTGCATATGACAGATAAACAAGTTGAAATCTACTATAAATGTATATGTTTTACAATTGCTATTTAATATATTTTAACTTATTATTGATATGTATTTTATTTATAAACATGTTTGCATAAAAAAGCTTCTAGATGAACTGAAATTGGTTTTTCATTTCCACACAAAATATTTCGCATACAGTTGGATGTATAAATATGTATCTGTATCTGTGGTATTTTGACATAAAAGCTTTTTATTGAATGGGAAGAATCAAGGTATTTATTTATTGTTAAAGTCTGGATTTGATTTAGAATTTTTAATTTATCAAAAGGGACAGAATGGAGAAAATGATATTTTGATCAGAATGAAATGGTCATGAATCAGGAGAAAATGATCAATTTTTTGCTTTTTTTTTATTATTTTATTTCACTGTCGGAAAAAAATAGACAAACCTGTTAAATTGAACTTTGATATATATTTAATGTGCATGTAATATGCATTTATAGAAATAAGAAATATTATTGCTAAAGCAGGGGTCATCAACTGGTTGTCCACAAAATAAATAAATAAATAAATAAATAAATAGACTGTAGAAAAATAGCAGGCATTGCTAATTGTGTTACATTATTTGGGTTATTCTCTACAATAGGGGTGCACAACCTTTTCAAGTGAAGGGCCACATACAAATATGCCTGGGTGGTTGAGGGCCACATCAATAACAAGGAGATAATTTTATTTAAAGGAGGTGATCTGCGGTCTATAATCGGATAAAAAATGAGATATCAGAGGGGAGTGGAGGGAGTTTTACCCCTTTAAGTTTGCTTACCCAGTCAAAATATTCAATTCACATGGTAAGGATATATCAGCAGTTTTTACGTTTTTATATATAACAGACGTAGCAAGGAATTTTTTCAAGATGTAAATATATTCCTTGACTTTTTTCAGGAGTGTAAGTTTTATTTTATTAAAGTGCTAAAAAGCAAGCATAAATTGCTAGTATCTAAAAAGATGCGAACTTTATGAACGAAAGAGTGAGAATAAGCCAATCAGCAAGAATTTGCATGCCTGATCAACAAAATTCCAAATTTTCTGTGCCCAATCAATGAAATTTGTAATTCTTCCACACCTTATCGACCAAATTTGCATATTTTACGAAACCAAGCGACAAAATTTCCAATTTTTATGAAGCTGATCGAGAAAATTTGCATCATTTCCTTGCCTGATCAACAAAATTCGCAATTCTTATGAAACCGATCGAGAAAATTCAGAATTTTTCCTTGCCTGATCAACAAAATTCGTTATTTTTACAAAGCTGATCAACAAAATTAGCGATTTTTCCTCAAATGATCAACGATACTCGCAATTTTTTCCGCACATGATTGGCGAAATTCGCAATTTTTCCGCACCTAATCAGCAAAAATCCCACATTTGATCGGCAAAATTTCATGATTTTTCTGTGCCTAATCGACGAAATTTGCTATTTTTCCGAAGCTGGTCGACAAAATTCACGATTTTTACGAAGCTAATCGAGAAAATTTGCGATTTTTTCGCTCCTGATCAACAAAATTCGTTTTTTCACAAAGCTGATCAACGATGTTTGCGATTTTTCAAAGCTGATTGACTAAATTCATGATTATTTCTGACATGATCAATAAAATTCACATTTTTTCAGAGTCTAATTGACAAAATTCGTGAATGTCTCGCGCCTGACCTACAAAATTCTCTATTTTTACGCAGATGATCGACGAAATTCACGATTTTTCCATTCCAGGTTGGCGAAATTCCAGATTTTTCTGTGCCTGAATAACGAAATTCACAATTTTTACGAAGGCATTCGACAAAATTAGCGATTTTTTTCGCTTGATCGAGAAATTTCACGATTTTCCGCAGGTGATCCAGGAAATTTACGATTTTATTAGTTGCCTGATTAATGTAATTAGCGATTTTTTCTCTCCCGATCGAGGAAATTCACGATTTTATTAGAGCCTAATCCATGTAATTAGCAATTTTTATGCGCGTTATCAACTAAATTCGCAATACTCCTGTCTCCGATCAACAAAATGTGCACTTTTTCCACCCTTAATTGATGAAATACGTATTTTTCCAAGCCAGATCAACGAAATTCACGATTTTTGTTGTAACTGACGAAACCTGCATTTTTTTACGCGGTAAGATGAAACTCGTGATTTTTTTTTCTCTGGATAAACTGATGAAATTTACGATTGTTTCGCAGCCGATTGATAAAATCTTCATTTTTTTTGTTCACGTCATCTATAAATTTGCGATTTTTCCGTGCCTTATCATAGTCCAGGCATTTGGTAAAAAATAAATGCAAGTTTTGGTGTAGTTTTTGATTTTTGGCTCCCTTTATGTTTTTTGGGTCGCTGAACACGAATCTGGCATTATCCAACAAAATTTCTCCCCGGAAACACGTTTTTTTGGCAAAAAACGTGGCTTTTTTTCGTTTTTTCTAAATAACTTCAAAATTATACATTTTACATAAAAGTCATCAATACATAAATTAAAGAGCACAAAATTTCCTACATTTTATGTATTTAAAGTTTTTTTCTCTGATCAATGGTTTAGCCGTGAGAGAGCCACAAAAATAGGTGTGAAAAGCAAAAAATTCTGAAAAATGTGAATTACAGCATCGTACATCGATGAAACTTGAAAAACAACCATTTTACGCAAATTTTCCCCACTTAATAATACTAAATATATTATTATCGACTATATTTTATTAATCTGATGTTCATTGTTTCTTTCATAACTAAAAAATAAATAAAAATGAGCATATCTGTGAGCAAAATCTTCATTTGTTATTGCAAAATAATAATAGTAATAATTTCTTAATTTGACTTTTAAATAATGTAAATAAAATAACTAAAACAGGCTTTAACTGATCCCATCTGCACTTTCCCTCTTGATTGAAGGGGTGCAAGTATGAAATAACGTTGGTCAAGCACCCACCCCCGCATCCCATCTCCACTTTCAGTGGAATACTAATTCCCCCTCCTTTTCCACCAGTCTCACCTCTGTTAGAAATATGCGTTGCACAGATCACTAGCTTATCAGAAGGACACATTCCTCTCAGTTTCTATATATGCTACTGCTTACTTATAATTTAGTAATTCACTGTTTGAGTCTTCGTGAATATAGAGAACATCTAAAATGATTTTACGCGATATCACTGAGTTTTATTTGTGACTTTCCTTTAGAAGAGGGGTCAGTGAAAGTTAGTCGAGGTATTGCAGCATTAATCAAGGCAAGTACAGAAAGAAAGGATGGAAAGGCAGTTTTCCTAAAGGAGAAAATCTCAGTAGATGTGCATGTTAAGTGTAGAAAAACATACGTAAAATGAATGGATGATTACTGCTTATCTGAAAAAGATTGAGGAACAAAGTGCTAGCACTTCTCAAATTTTAAGATCATCAACTCCTCAGTTTAATTTTCGAACTAATTGTTTTATATATGGACTGTCCATTTCGGAAGAGTTCATCGCAACACAAGAGAAAAATCCACCAAGCGAATGCAATATTGTATACAGTATGCGACACATGGGATTCATAAGTACAATTCTGAAAGCAGCAAGAGCTCGCAATGATGATTATGGGCAGGCTATAATTCAGTGCATCGAACCAGTGAATGATTTGATCGCAGCAAATGCTCAATACCACATCAAATGTTTAAAATATATATATATTTATGGGAGGCCGAAGGTCCAAGAACAGTAGAAACGTGGTCCATTTGCCGAGGCAATCGACAAAGCAATGCAAAGTATATTACGATTACCTTGAAAATAATGATGACGAGTGTCAATTCTCCATGGAAGAGCTAATGAAACAGGTTACAGGGAGTTATCAACCTGATATGAGAACTGTAAAGTTTAACCTCATTGAGAGATATGGAGACGACATACTGATCACAAAGAATCAGAAAAAAAAAGTCCATTGTGTGTTTCAAGAATATAGGAGGGAAGATACTGACTAATGCATGGTATCAGCAAACATGTAAATCTGATCGAGATGAGAGGCTGCGAGTGGTTGAAACAGCAGCAAAAATTATTTGCGAAGATATCAGATAGAAGATTTGCTTCGGAAAACTGCAACAACATCGCAGTTGTGCGTCAAGACGAAGAGGATGGGCTAGACTTTGAAACCGATCTCGAAATAGATTGCCCACACAATGAATCAGAGGTCCCAACGGAAGGGAACATAGTCATGCTGAAAGGTATCAAATATTTACTATTAAAAAAAACTTTTATTTATAATATTAATAATTATAAAAACACCCACTAATTTCATTCGTTTATTTCCTATTTTGTAAATGTCGGTGAAAAGCAAGGACCCTCAAATAAAAGAAAGCGGAAACAGTACTTTGTTTTTTTAAGTAAATGTACTTACTAATGTACATAATTATTTATAATTAAATAATAGTTCATAATGAGTCGTCATTTTTATTGTTAGCAACTTCATTGTAAAATATAGTCCATCATAATATCTTCAGTATCGTTTAAAGTCAATCTTTGCAAAAAATGGTCAGTTTTCATGTTAAATCTAATGTACAGTGCCATAATTCCTATTTTCCGGATTTTTTTTATTGTCACACCCACATTTTGAACTTCGAGAACTTTAAGAACTGGAATCCATTCAGCTTTTATATGTTAAAGCCTGCGTTAGTTATTTTATTTACATTATTTAAAAGTCAAATTAAGAGATTATTACTATTATTATTTGTAATAGCAAATGAATATTTTGATCACAAAAATGCTCATTTTTATTTATTTATTTATTTATTTATTTTGATGCAAAAGAAACAATGACCATCAGATGAATAAAATATAGTCAATATTAATATATTAGTATTATTAAGTGGGGAAAATTTGCATAAAATGGTTGTTTTTCATATTTCATCGACGTACGGTGCTGTAATTCACGTTTTTCAGAATTTTTTGCTTTTCATACCCATTTTTGCGGCTCTCTCACGGCTAAACCATTGATCAGAGCAAAAAACTTTAAGTACATAAAATGTAGGAAATTTTGTGCTCTTTAATTTATGTTTTGATGACTTTTATGTAAAATGCATAATTTTGAAGTTATTTAGAAAAAACGAAAAAAAACCACGTTTTTTGACAAAAAAAACGTGTTTCCAGGGAGAAATTTTGTTGGATAATGCCAGATTCGTGTTCAGCGACCCAAAAATCAAAACTACACCAAAACTTGCATTTATTTGTCCTTTTTGAGCACGTAATGCCTGGACTATCAACGAAATTTGCAATTTTTTCGTCTGTGCCCAATCAACGATATTCACATTTTTTATTTCTTGTGATAAACCGAGAGAAAGTGCATTTTTTTGCAACCCATGAATTCAATTTGCAATTTTTTCAAGCATCATCAACAAAATTGAAAAATTTTTCGTGCCTGATCATCGAAATGTGCGATTTTTCGCGTAAGACCGATAAAATTCATGATTTTTCCATGCCTGATCTACAAAACTCTCGATTTTTCTGTGCCTGATTGGGGAAAATTCGCAATTTTTCAATATCTGATGAGCAAAGCTTGTGTTTTTTCCAAGCCTCATCGACAAAATTCGCTTTTTTCCGCACTTAATGAAATTTGCGATTTTTCCGTGCCGACTAATGAAATTTGTGATTCTTAAGTGACGAAATTTTATATTTTCCCTTGGTAAATTGATGAAACTTACGATTTTTTCCTGTGATATATGCACAAAAGTTGCAGTTTTTTTCAGTTGTAAATTGACAAAATTCGCGGGCCACAGGTTGTGCATCCCTACTCTACAATACTACAAATTTGGCAAAGCAGTCTGACTTGAATGTTTCATAGGTAAATTTTCATAAAAATTGAATAAGTTTCAAGTAATTGGTCAATTGTTGAAGATTTTAATAGCAGCAGAAATCGTTATGAAATTTTAAACAAAAGTACATATTCCCCATTCACTTTATCATTACCTCATAACAATAAATGTGAGGGAATGACGAGTGAGGGAATGATGAAATAAGACGGTTTTACTAATTGTCATGAAAAATGCAAAAATTATGGAAAAAACCAAAATGATTCCTTAAAGACGAACACTTAATATATAATATATGATAAAATTAAAAATTTTGAAAATTACCAAAAATTTAACATTCTGTGTGAGGGAATGACTGCTAATAAAAATACTCCCCAATTTTCTGATTGAAAAAAATTTCTAGAAAATTATTAAAAACTTATACCATCAATTTATGTTGCTGGACTGACAAGTACTCATATTAGACTCCTCTCTGTGAAGAATGCTAGACTGCTGCTCTTTTTTAGTGATAGGATATTTGAGATAATAGCAATGTGTGAGGGAATGATGGTCTAACATGGGGAAACATGTAATTGATTGAGTAAACTATATAATTATAGTAAAAGATAATGTTTTTATTATTTTTTGTAAGGTACCAAATATGAACTTTATTTTGCTTAGGGTGTTATTATTTTTGTTTCTGGATGGAAAAAATCAGGCAGTAAAGTATGCCAGTATGGGTTGGGGAAAGGTGAGGGAATGATATTTGCATGATATATCTTACATTTTTAAATATTAAATTTGTTTATTTTTAAATTTTACTTCCTGTCCCTAATAAGCAAACTTTAGATCTTCTAATAAATGTAAAATTAAATGAAATTTAAAGCATTTATATGGCTGGGAAACATTTTTTGCACTATTGCAGAGAATTTGTTATTTTCAAAACAGGCAATTTTTAATTATTAACTTGTCTTAAAATGTGAATATTTATTTCTGGCTGAAAAAACAAATTAAATTTGGGTTTAGTTTTCAACTAACATGATTGTGCAAAGCAAATACTTTGATTGTGTCTCAACCAGGGTTGGGTTTCTTCCGGAAGAAACCTGTTTCTTCCAGGACAGTGGAAGAAACTGGAAAAAACCGGAAGAAATGGAAGAAACCACCAGAAACCAAAACAAATGCTCAAAGTTAAAGTATATTAACTATGTAAAAGAATTAAAGTGTAATTACATGAAATCTAAATTGGAAAATTTAATTATTATTAAAAATATTTTTGCAAGGATAAGTTATTTTTTTAATAATAAACTTCAGGTTCAGCAGTCATTTTCATGTGATGGATTTTTACTACTCTAGAGGCAGAGGGATGGATTTTTTTTATTAAATGCTCCATTTATAAAAAAAAGAAAATCTACAAATTGTTTATTTTTCTTATAAAAATATATTATTTTCATAAAAAAAATGTTGGATGACTGAGTGTTTCGGTCTGGCCGAATTTTCGCCCACATTTTTGGCAAAACTTGGACTTTGGGACGAATACGAAACCGTATTTTTGTTTGATTTCTATTTAATACAGTAATTTTTATACATTAATTACATTAATAAAACTAATGTAAATTAAAATCTTTTATTTAAATGGGTTTTATTCCACCATTAGTAAATAATCTATTATTTACTACTAGTTTCAGAAATTTAAATAATAAAAAAAAGTGTTGATTAAATTGAAATGGATAACATTTAATTGATTTTGTGTATTTTGGGTAATTTTTTTTTTTTTTTTTTTTTTTTTTCATTTAGCCAATCATTGAAGATCTCTAGATAAGTTGTGTGTAATCTTGGCTAAAAAACTGATGTAATTATTAATTTAGCATATATACTTAACTGAATTTGTTTTGGTCCAGTGAAATTAATTTATATAAGATTATAGGAAAAAGATATTTATCATATCTTACAAAATTGAAAATATTCTGTAAATTCTTAAAGAAAATCAGTTTCTTCCATTTCTTCCACTTGGAAGAAACCTATTTCTTCCAGCCGGTTTTTTCCACTGTGGAAGGAAGAAACTTGCCAACCCTGGTCTAAACATTTAAAACTTGAAATAAAAATGGTTTTCCATGTTCCAGTAACATTGTTGATGCCATAAACATTGGCCTTATTTCAAACTAGCACAAATAGATATTACATAAAAAATGTGTGATACTTACTTAAACTTCAGTTATTTTGTAATATTTGTATTTAATAATTTTGTTAAAATTAGCATCGTAATCATTGCACCCGATACATTTATGAGCAACTTGCACATGAAAAGAAACAGACTGTTTTGGGGTTAAACAACTCTTAAAGATTTTTTATAAGATTAAATAAGTTTTTTCTGCTATTAAATGAGTGAACTATTGTTATTAAAAATAGTGATATCCTGCAGACTGCAGTTTGACCTTCTTCATATGTAATCTTTTTATATCAAATGGATAGAATCTTTTATTAATAAAATAAACCTCTGTGGTATTTACTGTACAAATAAAGATGCACATTACAAAATTTGCTTTATTCAAAATAAAAATAAAAAATTGTTTTCTCTATCAATCTATCTTCTTGGTAAACATGTATCCAAAAAATACAAAAATCTTGATTTACAATGAAAACCAGGATACCCAGCTAGAAACTTTTCACGATTTCTCATAATTTGAATTTTCTGAATAAGGCGAGTTTTTTGAAACTCACAACTGCAAATATATTTGTTATTCAAAAATTCTTTTTAATGAGTTAAAAAAATTATGAATTGGTGGTTTGTGAGGTTCGAGAGGTTGGAGACTGCTGTGCCAGAGGATTAGATTTAAGACATTTGTTCATCTTTATCTCTTTACTTAAGAGTTTTTAATAAAAATAATGCTGTTTAAAAAAAATTTTGAAAATTTTGGCAATAAGTAATGGTTTTATCTCCAAGTTTATTTGGATCATGTTTATAAGATAATTTAACTATGTGAAATGATCTATGCAGAGTGTTTAGACACAAAAGAGTAAAAATAGCATTTGTTACCAGCTACAGGTCACTGTATGAGAATAAATAACTGTTACAGAATTATATATCATGGGTCACCTCATGGTCACTTTCCTACAAATACGGAGTTAAAATCTCTTGTGTTCAGTCAAGGATTCTACTTTTTTCTGGTTGCAATATGTTTATATCAACATTTATTTGATCTGTCCATTTTTAGCTTAATGCTAATAGAAATTTCAACAAAAGTTTTGCTGTTTACTACTATTTTTATTTTAGTTTAGTACTAAGAAATTTTAACAAAAATTTACTGTTTACTAGTATTTTTAAGTAAAAAAGTGGCCACTAATGAAATTTCCCAATTTTACCATCAACTAGCCATTTGAATAACTTGAAAAAGTCAGAAAAATTTACCATTTCTCCAAAGATATGTAGTGTAGGATAATGAAGATATATATTGTATACTTACTGGATTTTTTAAAGAAAAATATATACCTTTTGTTTCTCATAAAAGCTATAGCATATACAGTAAAACCTCCATGACGAACACTTCTATTTAACGGACAGTTTTTCTATCCCCTCTCCCCAGGGTTGCCGGCTTTTAGCCAGGCCAAAAAAAGCCGGCTGGCTTTTTTTGGTTTTATCCACTTAAAAAAAGCCGGCTAAAATTGAAAAAAGCCAGTTTTTATTTTTAATGTGTTAATTTGTATTGAATCCATATTAAATTTTGATTGATTTATTTTAAATACATTTTTAATAATTTACTACTAAAAAAGTTATAAATTTCTATTTAATTTTTCAGATAAATAAGTCTTTATAACTGCTAGGAGTCAACTGTGAAAGCATTATGTCTAAAAAATATAAATCTTGGAAAAAAGAAAATATACTCAAAAAATATGTTTTAAACTTCTACATTTCATAGTTCTACTTATATTACACATTCTTAAGAATTATATTTAATGGAATTATGACAAAATTAGTGTTCCCTATAGGGGTCATTCCATGCGAAATCAACCAGTGACTCAACCTGACCCTTTCCAATTTCAATGAAACTGCTAGGGATCATTCTCTATGATGATATAAACTAGAGCATATTTTTATTTTTTGTTTATCGCTTTAAATTTTTATACAATTAATTATTTAAATTTTGAAAAATCATCATTTTTTGACTTGCATAAACATTTTCAATTTTGAATTTCTCAAGTTCTATCAAACATAGAAAATTTTATCATCACTCATTTCAAAGAGGAGTTTATAAGGTTTAATTTGATATGCAAGTCGACTATGTATAGTTAAAATAAAAAATAAATAAATTTTTTAAAATTTGAAAATTTGAAAACTTTTTAGATGGTCATTTTTAAAAATTTTGAAAAAATTGTATGTTTGTTGTAATATTATAAGCTTTAAATACTGAAATTCTTAGAGTAGGATCTCAATGGGATCAGGAGTTATTAAATAAAAGCAAAAATTACCATTAAAATAGCAATTTTATTCTGTCTATTTTGTTATTTATTTATGATTTGTATGGTAATTTTCAGCTTTTATTTAATAACTCCTGATCCCATTGAGATCCCACTCTAAAAATTTCAGAATTTAAAGCTTATAATATTACAACAAACATACAATTTTTTCAAAAATTTTAAAAATGTCTATCTAAAAAATTTTCAAATCTAAATTTTTTAAAAATTTAAATTTTATTTCTTTAAATTATACATAGTCAACTTGCATATCAAATTAAACCTTATAAACTCCTCTTTGAAATGAGTGGTCATAAAATTTTGTATGTTTGATAGAACTTGAGAAATTCAAAATTGAAAATATTTATGCAAGTTAAAAAATGATTTTTCAAAATTTAAACAATTGATTGTATAAAAATTTAAAGCAATAAACAAAAAATAAAAATATGCTCTAATTTATATCTTCATAGAGAATCCCTAGCAGTTTCATTAAAATCGGCAATGGTCAGGTTGAATATTGAATTTTTTTGGTTGATTTGACATGGAATGACCCATAGCTATAAAAAGGGCAAGGTGCTATTCATTAAAAAGGGCACTACTGTATCATAAAAGGGCACTTTTTCAAGAAAAAAAATTGTTATTGCCTTTAGAAAGGGAAAAAAGAAAGCAGCAAAATACATAATTTTTAAATATGATAAATCAAGTTAATTTCGAATGATTTTATGATATAAAAATTGGAAATACAATTAAATTAAAACATGATTGAATAGTTTCATGTTCTTCTTCTTAAAGAAATGAAAAAATTCTATCATTTTTTGGAAATTTCACACAAATTTAGAAATACTACGAAATAAAATAAAAAATATTTATCAAAAATTTCTGGGTAAAATCAGAGGTGCATTTTACTACTTTTAAAAAGGGCAGGGTGCTGCACCCTTCAAAAATGGCCAAAAATGAACACTAACAAAATGAAACACATCAAAGCATTCATGGAAACATTGTTACAGGTCAATATGTAAAGATTAAGTCATAAAATGAACAATGTTGAAAGAGAAATTAGGAAGGATTCAATATTTGAGGAAAGTTTAATACATAATTATACATAAAATTAAACAACAAAAAAATGTTCTAATAAAATTTGCTGAATTAAAATTTTGAATAGCTCTTTGTTATTTAAAAGTGCATATATGCCTACTTGCATGAATGAATATATTCATGCATATGCTAATTGAGAATACTGAAATAAATTGTGAAATATAATATATTGTGAAATATAATATATTATGAAATCTGCATAATTCGAAATACTATTTTCAATAGTGAGAAATGGTTTTTTATATGTATGATTTTAAATGTTTATAGCGAATAGAACATGACATTTTAATAACTCTTAAAATTAGCTAAGTAATAAAACATGTAACTAAGTAACCTTTAATTTTATAAAGCAGTAAAAATAGAAAAACAAAGGTAGGATTAAAGGTCAATGTAAATCAGAAAAAAACACTTGGTATGGCCAATTTATAATTTAGCTGACATATTTGCAATTCTGACTATAAACTATTAGCAACTCCATCAATGTGTTATTCTAGTATTAATGTCTTCATTATTGAAAATTTGGGCTATATTCCAATTTCTCAATGAATCATAATTAAAATCTCAATTTTTCATATTAAGAAATAAATTTATTAAACTCAAAGTAAATTAAACATCATTAAAATTAGTTAAAATACACTTAAAAATTTGTTGCTTATAATAAAAAGGCTTCACCGTATAAAAGCCAATTATGGCCAAAAAAGGCCAATTTTAGCCAAAAAAAAGCCGGCTAAAATCAATAAAAGCCAGCCGGCCTGGCTTTTTTTAATTTTAGCCAGCTTTTTTGAAACCCTGCCTCTCCCAAAACCTAACTTTTTGTATGTTTAACCTTTGAATAGCGGACAGTAATCTTGATGATAAAAGATGAAAAAAAAAATTTTTTTTAATTAGAAAATTTTTTATAAAAAAAGAATATCAATAAAAAATAACAAAATTGTAATTTAACAAATTACAACGACTATTTGGAAAATATTTTCAAAGAGTATAATTTTAGATTAGACATATAAATAAATTCTATAATTCAAAATAATAATAATAAACACAATTTTTAGGATTATCGTAACGAGTCCTATATTACATACGCCATGCAGTCGACATTAATCAGGGCCGTAACTACCGCCGGGGCACTGCCCCGAGGCCCCCAAGCCTGAGGAGCCCCAAACTGATGGTTAAAAAAACTATTGATTTTAGTTTCTAGTCTAAGTTCCTATAAAATGCCCAGCACATACCTAAAAGTTAGTAATGAAAAAAAAAAAAATCAAAGTGCTAGAATAGATGTTTTTGCTTGTCTGTCAATACACTTTTTACGCTTCGCATGCAAAAGGAGTTCTACAGCAGACAGCAAAATGTCGAGTCGAATGTGTCATGTCGCGCCAGCATGTTTGCTGATCCCACCGAAGCTAGTATAAGGAAGAAAATATGGATTTCTAACCGACTGAATAATATAAAAAACATTTAAAAAATTCTAGAAAATCTTTCTTATCTATACTAATAAGTTAAGGCCCCTGTCCTCGCTTGAGGAAACGCTAGCGAGCTAATCCTATCCCTATGACGAAGCATTTTTCTAATAACTCTTTCGCATTTTCACTTTTTTTTTTTTTTTTTTTTTTTTTTTTTTTTTTTTTTTTGCATTGGATAGCTGAGGTGCATGCTAACAGCACACCTTTTTTACTTTTTCGATTTTGGTTGCAGATATTTTTTAAAAAGCACTTTCAGTTTCAAAACCGGTTTTGAAAGTGAAACTAACTTTCTAAAAAATATCTGCAACCAAAATCGAAAAAGTAAAAAAAATGCGCTGTCGGCATGCACCTCAGCTATCCAATGCAAAAAAAATTATTCAAAAATGTCAAAATGCGAAAGAGTTATTAGAACAAAAAGCTCTGTTTGTGTGTGTGAGTGTGTGACTGCGATGGTTAGCAAAATCTACCGCACTTAGAAGTCTGAAATTTTAGGTGAAGTCTAAGACAGGTCCTGATGCACCTGAGGCTCAGATTTTTAATATTTTAAGGGCCAGGGCCCTGGGCCTCTTACAATTTTTATGTGCCAAATTGTTAATAGCTTGACTCCTTTTTATCTAATCTTTTCCGTTTTGAGGTACCTTTCTCCTTTTAGATATTTTCGCCTTTTTACTCTTCAGTTATGACCTTGGACTCTTGCGGCCCGTTTTAGGGCCCCTTTTAGTCTTTGTAATAGTAAATTATCAATAAATTGCTTCCATTAATTTCGATCTTCATTTTTGGGATACCTGTTCCATTTAGATATTTTCAAATCTTTACATTCCATATAAGACACTGGGGCCCCCTAGATAATCATAGGGCCGACCCAGGTCTCCTTGATTCTTTTTGTGTGCTAAACATTTTTCACTCCCTAAATTTCACACCTTCTTAGTGCAAATTTTTAAAGCTGGATCTTGGACTCTTATGTCAGAACCAACACCCTGATATTTTTATTCGGGCCCTGGGGCCCTTTTTTTTAAAGCTTACCCAAACAATTGGTGCATTTTTAAAAAATATTATTTTTGCAAATAATTTATACTCTATACTTAATTTTGACTAATTAAAGGTCTAAAGCGTTATGTACTAAAACATTTTAACATGCTTTCATGTTAGGGCCCTGATTGCATTTGTCAGTTGACCCCTATGGGGCCCTCTATCATAGCTCCCTTAAAAATGGTCGGATTCACTAGCTTTTTTTTAACAACTTTTTAGGTCCTCCAACTACGACATGAACAGCAAAAAAAAATTTTTAGACTTCAGCTACTACTATTTATGAATATTAATCGCTTTCTTGAAGCCCTTGGTGAAGCTTCTTTAAAAATGATCCAAATTGCTTTCAATTTTATTCAACATTGTTTTAGCATCTTCCCATTATTTTAATAACTACACAAATATTTTTATACGCAACTACATGCGAAATAATTTCTTGGCCCTTTGGGGCCCGGTACAGGCCCCCTTGAAGTTTTTGTAAGATCTAAAGCGCTATGTACTAAAATATTTTAACATGGTTTCATATTAGGGCCCTGGTTTTAACTGTCAGTTGGTCCCTACAGGGCCCCATATTATAGCTCCCTTAAAAATGGTCCAATTCACTAGCTTTTTTTTTTTCTATTAATTTTTTATGTCTTCTCTCTACCTATTACATGAACGACAAAATAATTTCTCAGACTTGAGCTACCATTAATTTTATTTGTCAATTGCTTTCTTGAGGCCCTTGATGCAGCTTCTTTAAACATGAACCAAATTGCTTTCAATTTTATTTAACATAGTTATAGTGTCTTTCCATCATTTTAATAACTACAAACAATATCCTTATACCCAACTACATGCAAAATAAATTCCTGGCCCCTGGGGGCCCGTTGAAGTTTTTGTAATAACAAATTTTTAATAAATTGTTTCCTTTTAATCCGATCTTCATTTTTAGGATTCTTTATTCATTTAGATATTTGAATGTTTTGACATTCCATATAAGACATTTTGGCCTCCTGTGGAATCATAGAGCTCAGTCTAGGGCCCCTGAACATTTTGTGAGGCAAACATAGTTCACTCTTTAAATTTATCCCTTTCTCAGTGCAAAATTTTTAAATTTGAGTCTTAGACTCTTCTTTCAGGGACAAGATTCTCATATTTTCATCCGCGGCTAGCACCCTTTTTTTAAAACATTTTCCGAATCAATTTGTGCATTTCGATAAAATACTATTAAAATGAATAATTCATACCCTATGATTAATTTTGACTAATTGTAGATCTAAAGAGCTAAGTACTAAGATATTTTAACATGTTTTCCTGTTAGGGTCCTCTTTTTAACTGTCAGTTGTCCTTTTTGGGCCCTTATTATGAATCCCTTTAAAATGGTTCAATTAACTCCCTTTTTTAAACAACTTCTTAAATCCATCAGCTACTAAGAAACCGCCATGGTCTAGCTACCACCAATTTTGAATATTAATCGCGTTCTTGGGGCCGTTGGTGCAATTTCTTTAAAAATGATCCGGATTGCTTGCAATTTTCTTTCACATTGCTTTACAGGGTTCGCACGGACCTTAAAAGTCCTTATAAACTCCTTATATTTCGATAGTCCTTAATAAGGATCCTTAAAGTCCTTATTTTTTATTGAAAGTCCTTATTTTATAACAGGAACGCGATCCGTAAAATGTTTTAAAAAAATCGCCAAACATTGCAGTTGTGATTCCCTTCCGAAATTTCCGAACATTTAAGGCATCCTCTTTCTAAAATTTGAAATTGAGTTATGAGTTCCGCATAGTTGACAACTTGTACGGTTTAGCGCGGAAAAAACAATCGCGGAGAAATGCAAATTTCGTAAAAGGATCGCCTAAAATAGCACACGTTTTGTCAATATTTCGTGAGAAAAAGACGATTTCATCGATGTTTTTGTCAACAAACTTTGTCAAAAGATCGCTGAAAAACGCGAATTTCATTTGTGGATCACGGAAAAAACGGCAATTTCACCAAATATCGCAGACAAAACTGTGATTTCGTCTGAAGACCGCGGGAAAACGTCGCTTTCGTCTAAAGATTGCGGATATAACGCCGATTTCTTTAAAAGATCGCGGAAAAAAATGCCGTTTTCGATAAAAGATCGCTTAAAAATATTTTGTCAAAAGATCATTGAAAAAAATAACGCCGATTTCATAAAAAGATCACGGAAAAACGCCGATTTCATCAAAAGATCGCGGGGATAAAACGCCTAGGGATGATTCTCATCCGAAATTTCCGAAATTTTAAGGCATCTTCTTCCGAAAATTTGAAATTGGGTTATCAGTTCTACATACAGTAGACTCCCTCAAATCCGCACAGCTTGGGACCAGAGGTTGTGCGGATTTTAGAATTTTGCGGATTTCTGGTTATTGCTTTGTTTACGTTTTTTAAACAGTAATTTGAGTGCAATTAATAGTGCATTCAGGACTATAATGAATACTTACAATATAATAAAATGTTAAAATAAGTAATAAATTAAAATAATAAAAATTTAGATAATTTTCAAAATGATTAAAATATTAAAAGCAAAGATCAAGTTAATGATCAATAGTGTATGATTAAAAATTCATTATAAAAATTAAATATATTTTTCCAAAATTATTCAACAAAACTTGCCTCATAAAAGTACATTACTAATTCACATCAAAATCATAAAATAAGGATTTTTTTTTAAAGTTTAGCCAAGCTTAGTAACCAAAAAATCTTGATTAATGCATAAATATATTTGGTAAGAAAATTGATTACCAGTGATATCAGCAATATCTTGATTTTTTTTTTTTTTTTTTTAATTTTTCTTCCTTCATGAAAAAAAAAAAAAAAAAAACATGAATAGAGTATTATTGAGAAAATTAAAAATTAAAAAATATATGGAATTGATACAAAATTTAAAAAATCACATTTTGTCCAAATATCCAATCTGAAAGTTTCATTGTTTACATCCATAAAGTATGTGCGGATTTTAGAGAGTTGCGGATTTCTGGTTTGCGGATTTGAGGGAGTCTACTGTAGTTGCCAACTTGTACTGTTTTGCGCGCGGAATAAACAATCGCTGTGCAATACAAATTTCGTGAAAGGACGCCGAAAAGCACACATTTCGTCAATATTTCGTGGAAAACGACAATTTCCTCAATTTTTTTATCAACAAACTTTGTCAAAAGATCGCTGAAAAACGCGAATTTCCTGTGCGGATCGCGTAAAAAACAGCAATTTCACCAACTAGCGCAGATTTCGTCTGAAGACCGCGGGAAAACGTCGATTCCGTCTAAAGATTGCGGATATAACGCCGATTTCGTTGAAAGATCGCGAAAAAAAGCCGTTTTCTACAAGATTGCTTAAAAATATTGTGTCAAAAAATCATTAAAAAAAAAAAAAAAAAAAAAAACACCCACAGATTTCATTAAAAGATCACGGAAAAAAACGCAGATTTCGTCAAGATCGCGGGGATAAAAGGACGTTTTCGAGAATAGATCGCGTAAAAATGCGAATTTTGTCTAAAGATCGTCGAAAAACGCCGATTTCATTAAAAAGAAACACAGGAGAACACGGATTTCGTCAAGAGATCGCGGAAAAGCCGCCGATTTTGACAAAAGATCGCAATAAATCGCCGATTTTGCTAAAAAATTGCAGATAAATCGCTAATTTCGTCTGAAAATCTCGGGAAAACGCCGATTTCGTCTGAAGATCGCGGATACCGGCCCCCCTCCCGCCGATTTCCGAAAATGTGATGGGAATTTCCGAAAAAAAATTTTTCACTCAGAATCACCCCTAAAACGCCGTTTTTAAAAAAAGATCGCATAAAAAATGCAAATTTTCCCTAAAAATCGTTGAAAAAAAACGCCGATTTCATAAAAAAAACACGGGAGAACATTGATTTTGTCAAAAGATCGCGGAAAAACTGCCGATTTCGACAAAAGATCGCAATAAATCGCTGATTTTGCTCGCAGATAAATTGCCAATTTCGTCTGAAGGTCGTGGACAACCCACGTCCCCTTCCCAAGAGGGGTGTGTAACTTGCGGAATTCCCCCTCCCCCACGCCGCCGATTTCCAAAAATGCGATGTTAATTTCCGAAAAAAAATTTTCACCCTGAAACATTCATAATCTGAAAAAAAAAAATCAAGTTTCTTTGTTATAATTCTCTTATTTCTGATTGGACATTAAAGCTGCCTCTTTTATTTTCTGATTGCGATGTAGAAACCTCGTATCCACAAATACCAATCGTAATCAGTATTCACCATCTAAAATTTCCTTTTCTTTGATATAGAGAAATGTATAACAAAGAAGATATTTCGCCAAATAATTGCGCAAATCTGTTCTATAATCCGCTGATCTGTGTTTGATTGTGGTCTTATTATTTCACTGGATATGTGTAGCATGGTTAACAGCACCAGTCTTCCTCTGCAGAAAATAAAAGGAAATTAATTGAAGATGATTTAGATTTTATAAAGAAATAAATAATGGCTTCTTGAAAAAGAAGTATCGGAGTTAGAAAATAAGGCCAATGAATTAGCTGATAAAGCTGAATCAACTAAAGATATTCAATTATTTATAAAATCAAACAATTGTAGAAAATCTGCAACAGACAAAAGGAAGAAATTTCCTCCCTGACCAAAGAAATAGATACTAAAAAACAGTTGCTAGTCAACTAATGTTATATATTTACAATTAAAATTTAATGTAAGTAATTTATGTGTACTGTTCTTTTTTAACTTTAGAAAGTCCTTATTTTTCTTTTAACGAAGCCCTTACAAAGTCCTTACAGAGTCCTTATTTTTCATTTAGCAAACTCTGTATGAACCCTGCTTTAGCGTCGTCCCAACTTTAATAACTACAAAAAATATTTTTACCCAACTACATGCGAAATAAGTTCCTGGCCCCTTGAAGATTTTGTAGCATAAACTGCTATTAAACTGCCCTCTCTTAATCCAATCTTCATTTTTGGAACTATTTTTTCACTTAGTTATTCCCATGTTCTTACATTCAATTTAAAAGCCTAAGACTCCCGATGGTCTCGGCTCAGGCACCTTGAAATTTTTGTTCTCCATGCATATTTCACCCACTTATTATCAAACCTTCTCAATGCATAAATTTAAAGTTGAATTTTGGACTCTTATTTCAGGACCTACCCCCTGATGTTTTTATTGAGGTCCAAAGGCGTTTTTTAAAGCATTTACTCATTTTTTATACATTTCTTTAAAATATTATTTTACGAATAATTCATATCCTATGCTTAATTTTGACTAATTGTAGATCTAAAGTGTTAATTGTTTGCTTAAGGTTATCATAACGTGTCCCGGGCAATGCCGGATGGGTCAACTAGTCTATTAATAAATACATAAAATCGAAAAAAAATCACAATCCATCTTTCAAAAGGTTTTTAAACAGAAACGCATGATTAAGTTACATATACTCAAAAATGAACCTAAATAAAATGCTCTTTAAAGTATTCAACCAGTCCAGTGGCGTAGCTATGTTTTTTGGCGCCCGGGGCCAGCAAGAAATTTTGTGCCCCCACCCCAGTATAGATGTATAACAATTTCTCTCAATTTGGCACCCCTAGGCCTCGGCGCCCAGGGCGGACGCCCCCCCCCCTTGCCCCCCCCTTAGCTACGCCACTGAACCAGTCAGAAGTCCATATTTTCTTCCCTATGCTAACTACAGTATGATCGGCAAAAATGGCGTCGCCGCCAAGTGCCTGCCGAGTAGAGTTGTCCAATTCTACATTTTTTACTCATTTTTGGGCTTATCATACTGTGTACATTTAAACAACGGTGTTCGAAAAAAGAAACTATGCCCGGGGCAAAGTTTTCATTTGCCTTCCCCCCCGGAGGTTTTGCCCCAGGGCCCCCAAGTTTATAGCTACGGTCCTGACATTAATATAACTAGACTAGGGGTTTACCGAAAAGTTGATTTGGCATGTAAACCGAATATTCGGTTCGGCCGAATACTTTTAAGTATTCGGCCGAATTTTTAATATAATTTATGAAAAATAATAGGTAAAGTATTACTCTAAAAATACATGATAGCTAATGCTCATTTAATGTTATTTATTCTAATAGTATGTTTCATTTATAAAGTGATGCATTACTATTTGTAATTGAAATTTAATATGGGCAAATTATGATGTAATAATAAAAGCTGTTTGGCATTTTCTAGTTGTAATTTGTTTCTTTTCTGTTCATAAATCTGTCCTGCTTTGGAAAAAAAATGTTCACTTTAAACACTGCTGACAGGCGCAGATAAGTATTTCTTAACTAACTTGGAAAAGGTTGGATACTTATGGGTTTTTTTCCACCAAACTAATGGGTCTAAAAACAGTCTTTCCTTGATATAAGTGGTAATACTGTGTGTATAGCCAATTCATCTGAAGCTTTAATGTCTGATCATTTTCAGAAGAAGGATTTTCACTTTGTTTTTTCACTTGTAGTAATTTCAATAAAGCACTCCCAAAATGATGAAGGCACAGTTTGTGAAGGGGAATCCTTTTTATCGAAACTTTGTGATTGATTTGGCTTAGTAATTTCAGTTTGAGAGGATATATTTATTTGCTACATTTTATTTTTAAGTACATTTTTTACTTTATTTGTAATTACTTCATCTTTTTAAAAAGCTGTTTTGAATCTGTGATTTAAAATAGAGGCAAAAAAATGAAACTCATCATCATAAATTTCTGAAAAACGTTCTGTGAGTCTTTTTGTTAACGTTTCTTTTATGATTCCCACTCCAAAAAATTCTACATTATCACTTTTTTGTTTTTTCCAAGTAATGTTTCAATGTAGAAACAGTAGGTATTACTTCTGAAATTAAAAGATCTTTTGTTACTTATACTTTTTTGTTATTTCTTTGAAAGGTTGAAGAAGCCCAAAAAAGATTTCTATCACAGATTACTGATAAACTTTTAAATTGATAATCCCACCCACCAAATTTGGTAAAAAATAACGGCAACATTCTTTTCTGTTCCAATAAATGCTCCAACATGTAATAGGTGCTATAATAGACTGTAAAATTTAATATTTTCATCATTTATTTTGGGTATTGACTAGTGATAAATTAACAAATAAGTGAAGGATTAATGAATTTATCAATAAAAATAAGGCATTATTTTTTTATGTGTTAATTAGATATAAGAATAAAAAAGTTAATACAGTCGACTCTCGTTAATTCGAAATCGGATAATTGAAATCTTCGCTTAATTCGAACTAACCATGAAGTCCCGAAATTTTCAATGGCAGAATAACATTACATTTTTTGATTAATTCAAACTCATTTTCTCTTGACATCATTTAATTATAACTAACGAGAATTCTGATTTTTCGTTTTACCTTTCTTTCTCACGGATTTCAGATCATTTGAATAACTTTCTTTCTTTGTTTTTTGCAAAAATTGTTCCGAACGAGTATACATATAATCCCATGCATTTGATATCCACTTTCTAAGTGCCTCATCTGTCCATCAGTGACGCTTTAAATTTTTCCTCCATTGTGTTTGTTTCTAATTTTTTAATTAGTATATGTATTTATACATTCTAATTTAATGTTAAGTCATATTTTGATGATAACAGACATAATACATTTAAAAAACACTATAACATTAATTCCTTTGTAATAGTACCATATTAAGCATACTTTCGTACTACGCATACTTTCCATCAGTTCTTAAGAACTGATAGATGGAGCATGGTAGATGGAGCACCCCATGCTTTTTTTCCACGATAATTTTATTTATTGCTTATTAATTGATTTCTATAGTAACAATGATTTTATACTGATATAGTATTTTTCATCTATTTTCGTTTTCAGCTTATAGTACGAATTATTTTTCACTTTTTTTAGTTTGATATACTTAAAAAGCGTGGTTTTTAGATTTTTAAACTATATTTATTGCTATGAACTTCATTGTTTACAATTTATCAATCATCATTGACTCAAGACGTGAGTGGGAATTATAAATGTAACGAAATTCGTACAATAGAAAATATCTCTGTGTCGTGGTTGAATTAATTACGTATTGTATTGTAAAAATAAAAAGTGTTGGGTTTAAGACATAGCGAATCAAGTTGAGTCACACACATAATTAATTAATAATTGTGTATATTTAACAAAAATATGTATAATTAATTAATAATTATGTATATTTAATACATATGTATAGTTAATTAATAATTATGCTAACTTAATAAATGCATTTAATTAATAATAATTTCGTATATTTAAAAATATGTATAATTAATTAATAACTATGCATATTTAATAAATGCGTATAATTAATTAATAATTATGTATATTTATGTATGCCTTACTTTTAAAAAATTTAACATTCGTTTTTGTTTTCGGCCGAAAATAGAAAGATCCCCGAAATTCGGTTTCAATTTTGGCCTTAAAAACCTGCTTTATTCGATCCTTAAACTCAGCACTTAATAGAAACCTTTTTATTTATTTTATTTTTCTTTAATATTTTATTGTCTTATTTGGTATGCATTTCAGGTAAAATTTTCCAATAAGTTCAAATCCATAAAAATTGTTTCTGTATTTTAAAAATTTTCAAAAATAAAAAATATATATTGCAGATTAAAAATTGCATTCTTTAAGTAATTATCTCTTAACTGACCGGAAATTGGGGGAGATGTGGGGAGTCGTTATCTGAAAAAGGTTTGCAATTTTTAAACAACAGATGTTTATTCGCACCAAAATGTCGCCAAAGCGAAAAAATACATTTTTATATTCATTTTATATGTACATATCATAATAGTGACATTTTAACTTAAATCAGTTGCATTTAGTTAATAAATCGTTTTTTCATTAAAATTTTGACGAAAAAACAGATACCGAAGGAGATATTATTGAAATAATCAACGTACTTTTTCTTGTCGCGGAAGTATAACATTCACAGTATAAACTGTACTCGCAACTTCAACATTCCCCAACTATAGTTATAGTCTAAAAGAAGAATTGTAGTATTTCAGTATATCTGCTATTTCATCCTTGCTGTTCAGTATATGTGACAGAACATTATCTATTCAAAAAATTGTTTGATAACAAAGTTTCTTTTCTTTTTAAAGGATTTTCATTTTTTCGTACATATTTGTGAAAAAAACAATGTTTTTAAATCTTTTATTTATTTGATAATAAATTAAGTTCTGAACTCCAAAACTGTCACTTACAAACATGTTTTTATAGTGTGTTTTGCTAATTGCATCAAAGTTTTCTAAGAAACTATCACTTGTATTGTAGTAAGTATGCATATTAACTTGTATGAAAATTCCACATTTATTTTAGGACGTCCATCATCAAATGCTGCAGCCAAAAGCAATGCTGATACTGCTAAACCAAATGGCCCTTTTCCAATTATTCCTCCAGGAGGACTATTTGCCCAAGGCATTCCAAAGCTGCGACCTACTACACCCCGATCAGGTAAATAATTTTGAATTCACATTTTTCATTCACTTCTTTTTTTTTTTATTATTATATTTACTTTTAAATGATAATACCTGATAACATAAAGTTTTGCTTCAAAATTACTGATTCCAACTTAAAACTGACCATTTAAAAGTATATACATGGCTACCAATTCATCTGATTTTGAAGGAAAAAAATCTGGCTTTTCATTTTCTAATAATTTTTTTGCTAAATCAGATCCTGGTTATGTAAATATTGTGAAATTTATCAATTAGTCGAAAGACCAAAACTGTAAATTCATACTATCTATTACTTTCACAATCCTCTCCCCCCCCCCCCCTCCCCCAATAGAATTTGTCTATTGATCCATCTGTAGACCAACAGAATTTCGTCTGTCAATCACAAGAAAACTATTTGACAGTTAGTTACACTAAATCTTTCATTAACTAATAAGTGCAACAGTAAAATATTCAAATCTTCTATGTCCAAAGCTCGCAAATCTATAAATCTTTATAAATGTTATGAAATCGACACAAAAAATCATTAGTCCAATTTTAGTACCAGAAGCTTCATAATTCTTAATTGTTTTTGTATAAAATCTATAATTTGCAAACAAAACAAGTTCATCTAGAAGAAAAATTTTAGCAAAAGAGCTTAAAGAAGTTATTACTAATCTTTTAAACCAGTGTGGTTCAACACGTGGGCTACATTAGGTCCAGCTATTCAATTTGTTGGCCCTTGTGCTTCTTAATGGAAAAATATTTTATTTAACATTTAGAAAAAAATTATTTACCCTTCTAATTGCTTTAATTTTTTAAATAATACTTTTTTGTTTTTTAAGTTTACTTCATTAGCATTTTGCAATCTTTATTTTTCTTATAATGGCCATATTGAAGCTTCACTCTTTGAGCATTATTATAATCCTTGGCGTGCCTAGTTTCATTTGACGTTCATTTTGTACTACAATAGTCTCTCTCAAATCCACATAGCTTGGGACCGTAGATTTTGCAGATTTCTGGTCATTGCTTTTACATTTTTTACACAGTAACTTGAATGTAATTAATAATGAAATCAAAACTATAATAAAGGCTTGCAATATAATAAAACATTAAAACAAGTAATAAACTAAAATAGTAAAACTTTAGATAATTTTTAACAATTAAAATATTAAAAGTAAAGGTCAAGTTAATAATAAATAATGTATGGTTAAATATTTATTATAAAAATAAAATGTACTTTTCATATGAAATTTTCTTTATAAAGATACATTAATTCACATCAAAATCATAAAATAAGAAAGTTTTACTTCAGGTTTAGCCAGACTTAATAACAAAAAAAAGTTTGGTTAATACATAAATATATTTAGTAAAAAGATTGTGATTACCACTGATATCAGCAATATCTTAATTTTTTCCAAAATAATTTTATTCTTCTTTCATAAAAACCCATGGATTTAGTAATATTATTGAAAATTATAAATTAAAATATATAAAAATAAAAATGTCAAATTTTGCCCCTACATTTGAACTGAATATTTCATTGTTTACATCTGTAAATTATGTGTGGGTTTTAGGGAGTCTACTGTATTACAAAGAAAGTAGATGGGAAAGGCATGATGTGGCCCCACCTCCAGGCAACGAGTGGTCACTAACGATTGGCTGCAAATAGTTTCGCAATTGTTTGTGTGCTGCAATGGGTTTTCTAGAAGATTACCTTATAAAATGGAGCTCAGGACAATTTGAATTGATTGTTTTTAACAAGAGGTTGTTGAAGCATGTTGATAGCATGATGAGTTATTGATGCTTTTGTTGTTGCTAGATCAGTATCTAAAACGGCAGAACTTAAGTAACGGAACATTAAAGGTGAGAAGCTACTTTCAGTTGAAATGGCAGGAAAGCTACTTTTTTGTTGAAAATATTGGAAAATCACAGTGTGTTGTTTTCAAATCTTAGGTGTTTCAAAGAAGTATAACGTGAGTAGACATTATACCAGCTTGCATAAATGAAAATACAATTAATACTAGGGAAGTGCCAAAAGTTGTTAAAAAATTTTATACAGTTTCCTTGTCTCATCGGACAGTAAATAGAAGAATTAATGATATGGATGGTGAGGTTTCAGGTTCTCTCAATGGCATTTTGGAAAAATGTAAGATTTACTCTGTAGCTCTAGATAAAAGTTCAGATGTAGCTGACATCAGCTAACTCCATAATTTTGTCAGAACAATAAACAAAGATTTTGGAACTTATGAACTACTGTTGGAATTAAAATCATTAGAAACCATCAAAAAAAGTTTTATATACATATTCATTGCACTGGATGATGCTGTTTCTCAATATGAAAGTTTTCAGGGATATGTTTAGAAAATTTTTAAGTACTTTGAAGGACTCTTTACAAAATAACTTATCTTGAAACAGGACCTTTCACAAAAATTTTTATCCCCAGACAGGACCCTTCACAAAACATTTTAACCTAAAACAGGACCTTCACAAAATTATTTGTCTCTTAAATAGAATTTTCACAGAATTTTTTCACCTTCAAATTAAACTTTTCACAAATTTAATCATTTAATAATAAAATCTGGCTTATAAATAAGCAGTTGGACTGACCGAAGAGCATATTACTTATTTTTTATATGTGAAAAATAGAACCTGAAGACATTGATAATTTAAAATTCATAAAATTCTGATTAGAATTTTCACAAATATAAGAAGAAAAGTCTGAACAGACCCCTGATTTTGTGAAGTGATCTGGCATTGTAACCTGTGGAGCTAAAGCAATGGGTTGGTCATAAAACTATGTTAGTAACACTGTTAAAGCATGAATTGTTTATTTTTTTTCAATGCATTTTCCGCAAAGAGGATCTCTGTGGAAAAATTATATAGCTCAGTGAGGCAATGAAAATTGTTATAAATACTGTAAATTTAATAAGGGGAAGCAATAAAGCCTGTAGACACAGAGCATTTTTTGCATTTCTGGACAGTTTATGAGCTGATTATGGTGACATTCTATTGTACTGTGAAATGTACTGGGTAAGCTTTGGAAAATCCCTGCAGCAGTTTTTGAGTTGAGGAATGAAATTCTTGTTTTTCTCAGAAATGAGTATCAAGAAAAACTGAAAAAAAAAAAAATCCAGTGTTTAAATAATCTTTCTTTTTTGACTGATTTAGCATCCCATAGGTGCCAACCTGACATCGATTATCCGTAATACGAGCTTTAACTTGACCCTGGTTTAATGAGTTTCGAACCAGAATTTTTTTCAAAGAAATGAAATTAACTATGTTCTACCAACAATCCTGAAAATAAATAAAGATTCATGAAATATATTTTCTGGTTTGAAATGACGTTAACCTGGATCAAACTAATCCAGGTATTACGGAAGATTAGTTGAAAGTTGGCAGCTATGACATCCCATAGAAGTACTTTAAATCTGAAACTACAGGGCGGAAAACAAAACATCTTCAGTTTTATGTGCATATTGAGGGCTTCAACAAAAAACTTGCAACACAAACTGCACTGAAGGCAAATAATAGAGCACACTTTCCATCTTGACAGCAGTTGAAAGGAGAAAAAAAAATGACACAAATATTAGTATAATTCATAAGATATCAAGAAAAAAATTCCAGGATCTTGAATTCCTGAGACTAAAATTTGCATTGCTCAACAATTTCATAAGTACTGAAGGGAATGAGGTGCCCTGCGATCTTTGAATGGAAATTTGTAATCTTCAGCTAGACCCATTCTACCAGATCAAAAAGTGTTATGTTCCAGAAAATTTCTAGAAACTGATTTCTAAAGACCATTTTCCTAAACTGCTCAAATTCTCTCTGCAAATGTTATCGCTGTTTGGCAATGCATGTGTGTGTGAAAGTGCTTTTCTAGTCTTAAACAAATTAAATAAAAAATGAGGAATCGAAAGTGCTTCTCTAGAATCGATCCTGAGATTTTGCCCTACTGAACTTACAGTGGGCTTTGATAAACTTGTATCAGGAAAGCAGTGTCAATCATCTCATTGATTGAATGTAAAACGATGTGGTATATTAAACTTAATTTTTTTAATAAAATATGTAATTCATTTCTTACTGGAATTTATCTAGCCCCACATTCCTTTATTAAAGTTTGATTGGCCGTCTTGTAACAAATGGTTGGGGCCAGAGGTGTAGTTGTAAAAATAACAGAGGATTTACACTCTAACCAGGGTGCGAAATTTCCAGCTCGCCATTGGCGAGTGAATATTTACCATTGGCGAGTAAGTTTAGTCTTCTAAAATGTTGTGCTTGAAATCAAACTATGCACAATGATACACGGAACTATTTCAAAATGAAGTGGTGCTGGTGCTATTTATTTTCCAAAAGAAGTAAAAATGTTCCGTTGCCTATTTCTTTGTCTCTTCTATGGAGGAATGAAATTACCCTGTCTGCATTCATCCCCTTCCCTACTTTGGTACTGTGCACGTGCCAATACCAAATTAGATTGCTCTTCACTCCTGCACGAAGAGATTCAGGTTTCGTCATCTAAGCCCATAAGCGTCACCTAAGCATCATTTAAGTGTCACCTAATATCCCATATTTTTCATAAATGTAAAATATTCTGGATTTAACTGACAGCTCATTCTAACAATCGTCAATTTAAATTAAATTTGTCATAAATATTTCATTTTCTGTGCAGGGGTGGGGGCTGACATTGTTGTCTAAATGAGTGTGAAATAGTGGCAAGTAAAACTGGCGAGTACCTTTTAAGCTGAAATTTCATGCCCTGCTCTAAACAGAGAGTATACCCTAGAGTGTATATACTATAGCTTTTTAGAGAAATAGGGTATACAGTGTTCCTTTTAAAAAAAATCCAGAAGGTATGCAGTGTATATCCTGTTATATCCTCACCTACATGCCTGTTTGGAACCACACTGCTTTAAACATTTGTTAGTTTTTCATGTGTTTAACATATTTAATAAAATAATAGGTATGAAAATTATTAGTATGAGCATTTCAATTTATTTAGCATACCTTACATATTTATATATTTTATGCATCAGAATAAATTAACCTCAATCAAATCAAATACTTAAATTCAGACATTAAATTAAAAAATTATGTGGCAGAAGAATGCATAAAAGGTTAGTTACTGCTTGGTTTGAATGTGAGTAACTGGAGTAACTCGATTTAATCTTTCATTGCCAAATATAATAAATTTTACAAAAATAACTTTTACTTGTCATGAAATGGGCCCAAGAAAAAAAGAAAAAATGATTCTACCACTACAATGTTGTTTTTTTCCCCCATGATTAAGTTTAGAAAGCTACTTAAATAAATATATATATATATATTTTTTTTTTTTTTTTTTTAAGATTTGATATAAAATGTTGCTTGAAGTTACCTTAGTTAAATCACCAACTTGATAGATTTTTTTATGAATTATGAAAATTAAAATTTTCTACTTTAATTATAATTCTAGGTTTTGTGAATTTTGCTTTATTCAGTCTACTTAAATATTGTTCAATTTTCAGATAACAATTCAACTAATTCAAATCCTCCTTTGGCTATGGTTATTCAAAGCATTAAACAAGGTAACATCAATTCAGCATCAGCATTGCGTGTCAATCAGTTGAGTGGAAGTCGTTCACAGCCTCCTAGTCCTGTATCAAAACTTAGAACTGCAGTAACTCCAAGCCGTTCTGTGAGCTCAGAAAATGGTGAAAATTCTGGAGGCAATCCTAACTTTCCTGATGATATACAAGTTAAGGGGCCTGCACCTGCACCTCCTCCACAGAGTCAAAAACCGGTGTTTAAATCAGCAGAAACTGATTCTTCAATCAAACATCCAACAGTGAAACGTTCTGCTTCTCAAACAAATCTGCAAAGACCGCGTCTTGCAAGACCGCCTCCCAGTGAAAAACCCCCTCCTCCCCCAAAGTCAAATCCTACGCCTCCTCAAAATGCACCTCCACCACCACCATCGAAACCTCCCAATATTCTAAGAAGACAGAGTTTTGGTGTTGGAGAAAGTCATTCATCACGTTTTGCTTCCAATAAACTTTCAGTTGCCAATAATACTACCCTGAAACCTAATTATTCACCAAAGGCTATCGGGCCACCACCACCACCCCCTCCTCCAAGAAATAACAGTGCTCCCAATGATCTTAATCAAATGGTCACGAGTTCCTCTCCCAGTAACCAGTGTGTGAAAATGAACATAGCACCTCCACCTCCTCCTAATCGAGCTGTTGCGACAAGTATGAGAGCTGCTCCTGTTAGGCCCCCGCCTCCAAGAGCACCTGCTCCTGCACCTCCACCTCCACCACCACAGCACCAAGCCCCTGTGCATCCTGCTCCTCCTTCCCAGATGAAAGCAGTGCCTGCTTCAAATTCGGCTCCTCCACCTCCAGCAAGAATATCTTCCATTAAGCAGTCAACTTCTGGTATAAATGATTTTTTGTTTTTTATTTTTCTTTAATTGATGATAATTTTTTAATTAGAATATATTTACTGTTGGTTTTATTTTTTTTCCATTTTTAGCAATATAGAATGTTAGCTAGATTAAAAAAGTGATTTCAAAGAAGAAAAAATATATATATGCAAGGTTTCTATACCACCTGAAAAACCTGAAAAAGTCAGGAAATTTCAATGTTTTTCCAAAATCTGGAAAAATTAGGGAATTTCATAAAATTTGGTTGTAATAGCCATGAAATTATCACCTTTAGAATAGCAGAAATGAAAATCTTTCATAGTTAGGCAGATTCCATTTAAAAGAAAAATTCTACTTGTGGTTTGCTATTATCCACTCCCACCATTTACCATAGCAGATAGTTTACAATTTTTAAAACTCATTACAGATTTCAAAAGTTTTCTCGGGATTATTTTTTGTTTTCATGTTACAATAAATAATTATCACAATTCTCCATCTCTCCACTAAAGTATCTGCTTCTTTTCTTGCTTTGCCTCCTGTTAGAAATATTGTTTATCTGGATATTAATGATTTTATGATACATTTAAAGTAAATGGTAGTTCAGTGTACAAATATTGTATAGCGAGTTTTAATAGTTTTTTTAAACTTATAATGATTGTAAATTATTAATGATTATAAATAAAGTGACTAATTCCATATGTAGTCTTCAGAGCAATTTTTGTGTTTGTTTGTGAGGAGGGGTTAAAAAAAAGCTTTTACTTATCATCGGTATTCAGAAAATTTTAGTGTTGAGTAATGCAGTATTGGTTTTACCTTCAGTGTCTCCACTACGCATTACACTGCTTGACTAGAATTTTCATGAAATATACCCAGAAAAGTCGGGTAGTTCTAATCTTCTGTATGAGTAGCAATCTTGTATACACTTTTTGAAACATTAATTTCTGTTTTGCTTTCCTTTTGAAACAAGAAAATATTTACAGTAAACTTGGTAATTTATGGTAAAAAGTAGAATCAATCGAGGTTCAGAAAATTTTCCATAGTAGACAGTATTCCGCTTTAGAAAAATTTTTCTCTGTCTATGGATTCACAGGACTTGAAAATCTTCCTGACACAGATTTCTGTCTTACACTGTGTCTTACTTACAGACAGTTTACAATATTTGACATCTGGTCTTTTTATAAAGTTTTTATATCTTTTCAAAACAAAATGATGAATTGTGTAATTTTTATGTAGAGGTATATGTTCCTCTGCATACATATAAGTTCAATCAAATGACTGGATTTTAAAAGCACTATTGAGTTTGTAATCATTTTAAACAAAGCAATTTGTTTAATATTTAAAATTTCAATAATTATCCTTTTATTAAATTCTTCAACCAGGGTTGCTAGCTATCTGTATTTTTTATTACTTAAAAAAGCTAGTTTTAATTTTTAAAAAGATGGTTTACAGCTAATACATGTTAAATTTGCATAATTTTTGATACATTTATAACTATTTAATACTAAAAAAAATGTAAATTTCTGTTAAATTTTGCCAAATAAATGCCTTGACTACTAGAAGGCAACTGTAGGGACATCATGTCTAAAAATAAATAGAAGAATACATTAAATCAGACTCTAAAGTGGCAGTTTGAAATTCTATATTATCTAGCTCCACATATACTTACATTTTAAAGATTATATATTATGAAATAATGACAAAATGTCATTGTTATGTGTGACCCATGTCACACATCAAAGAAAACTTTTTTGCATACTGCTATTTATACTTTTAAAATTAATTAATACTTACTAAATAGTAGTATTTAATAAATGGAATTATCTGATATAGTACATGAGAACACCCAGTAATAAGTAGTCGGTTTTCTGATAACTTTTAAAAACAATATCTAAAAAAAAATTCTGCTGTTCAACAATTATGTAACTTATTCCAGATATGTCCATTTATGGGCAGATTAAATCATGGAATGAAGACTGTTGTAAGAGAAATTTAGGAAGGTATAACATTTGAGAAGATTTTAGCACAAGTAAGTGTATAAAATAAAGAGAACAGTTGAAAAGAATTTCTCTGAATAAAATTTGTTGAATTAAAATTTTGAAAAGTATGTTGTCATTTAAGAGTGCATATCTGTTTTTAATAGTAAAAATAGTGGGTTTTCTCAAAATTGCCCCGGGCATTATTTTCAGCCTGGGCAATTTTTCACTCAGTTGGAAATATTCAATGCCGTATGATAACTTTACCAATCAGTTTCATTGTGTTAAAATAATAGTATATCTATGTATCTATTGTTATATGGAGTTCCATTACCTGCGGTTTATTCTGCCGAGCTGTCTAAATGACAGACCAGATGTTATGACCAACAAGGTTATCTGGGTGAAAAATCCCAGCCGGCTATCGCCCAGTTAGCTTAACAGGTAAAAGCATTGGCCTTTTAAGCCAAGTGTCTGGGTTCGATTCCCGGCCTGGCCAATTTTTCGCTCAGTTGGAAATATTCAATGTCACATAACATCTTATTAACCCATTTCACAAAATTAAAATATAACATTCAACACTTTGGCCTTTTTTTTTTTTTTTCTCTTATGTCATCTTTTTTGTCTTCTCCAGCTCTAGTCCAAACATCCTGCTGTTGTATGTGTGCTGTGTTGTATCCTGCTGTGTGTATTAAAAGTTTAAAATCAGATAAACTGTGATGTCATTTTTGACCATTGGATCAGTGACTCTTACAGAGGTCCTATATAAGTATATCAAGCATTCAATTAAGGGGATTGGTCACTCAGCTTCAAAATTCTCCTCCATAATGTTAAGTCTATGGATGTTTGATGCATTCATATATTTAAAATATATCTCATGGCGAGATTAATATTTTTAACTTCTTTTTTCTGTGTTCTCCTTGAGCATGTCTCTTTTTTTTAGTTTTCTAAGTATCTCTAAAAGCTAGGCTTAATTTTTATGAAGTGTGTTAAAATTTTACTCAAACTTTCTCAGTTTTTAAAACATAAAAATATTAGACTTTATATTAGTGAGGGGAATTCAGAAGTTGAGTGACCATTCCCCTTAAGATGAAGTTAAAGAATATATACCAGTAAATAAACACTTGGTATAAAGATATGTCTTAAAGCTACATTTTCTTCAAAAGTGATTCAGTTTAAACTTAACTTTCATATAATTTGTAATTTATCCAATATGTGAAAACACATACCTGCAATATTTTTAATATTATGTAGTTGAAAATTCTTGCAAATTTTCTTTCAGTGCTGTAACCATTGGTCATACTCTCATAAATCTATAACTATGTATTCATATCTACTAGCATCAAATTCTTGCCAAGTTCAGTGTCATTTGGCAAAATATAACCAAATTTAGCAATCAAAAGCGAGTTGCCATAAATGAAGTCAACTTTGATATAACTGACTAATTTGGCAGAGTTCTCATTTAATTTCAGTATTGACATAAATAGAATTTTCTATAATCTGATTTCTGTGCCATTTTAACTCGTATTTTTCTGTAAAATTAGCCGAAATCTTAAAACCAAAAAATAGGAAAGCAACTTTTTCCTCCCAGAATAGACCAGGTGGACTTTTTGTGTTTTGATATTTTATAAAGAAACAGCTGTGAAAAATAATATGAAATGTTCTTTACTCATATAATATTTTATTTGTAGATTTTGAAGAACGGTTCAAAGGCATGTTTTGTTCCGCACAAAGTTTTCCAAAGCCTGATAAGTTCACTAATTTCCAAAAGACTTACCCAAGCAAAAGTAAGTTATAGCATAAATGGATTTTAATTATAAGAACTTTAAATCTTAAATAATTAAGCATGCACTGGTATGATTAATGATTTATAATAATTCTTGAATCTTTACTTTGAAAATACGTACATATGAATAGTTGTTGGTTTATATAACTTATAAATTTTAGTTATTTTATTTACAGTACAGATTTTAATATTATTCACCGGTATTTTAATATTAATTTATTAATATTTTTATAATTCACAGATAAGTACTTTTATATGCAGATTTAATTGAGTAATTCATTTGTTAAACTGTAGAAAAATTTTGTTTGTTTTTTAATTTCGCACCTTGTTAAAAAGTTAAGTACCTGTAAACTCAAACCTCTCTTGTTACTTTATTTTATGTTCTTATTGTATTTACGAGACATTTTTATTTCTAAGTAAAAATGTAATTTCTAGCTTTCAAAATCACAAAAAATACAAATTATTCTTTTTAAGTGTTTTCTTTGTCCATTTATTATTCTATTAGCTGCCCTGCCCGGCATTGGCCGGTCCCATAATAATATACTTAAATGAACCTGGAATTTGTATTGTAGTTCTGTACAGACAGCAAGCGGAGGCAGTGTTAGAAATTAGCGGTCGTTAGTCGTCAAATGCAACTAAAGAATTTAATTTGACGACTAAAAAATTATTCTCGGTCGTCAAATTTGACGCCTAGCTTTAAAAAAAAATATTTATTAGACATTCAGTTTTGAAATTTAAAAAAAGGGGCAGGCCTAGTGTGAAAATTCGGAACTAAAAAACATCGCGAATTTCGACAAATAGTCGCAAAAAAAATGAATTTCGTCAATTGTTCGCATAAGAATTCGCCGATTTCGGCAAAGGAGTGCAGAAAAAAATAAATTTTTTAATCAAAAAATAGAAAAAACGCTAAATTTTTTTTCAATATAACAGAAAAAAACGTAAATTTCTACAAAGGATTGCGAAGAGAAATGCAAATTTCGTCAAAGAATCGCTGGAAAAACTCAAATTCCATTAAAGAATCGCTAAAAGAAATTCTAATTTCGTCATAAAAATCCTGTCATAAAAATCCCTGGCAAACTTTGTTATAGTATCACAGAAAAAAAAAACTACAAAGGATCGCAAGAACAAATCTTAATTTCGCCACAAAATCTTAAAAGTGAATTTTGTCAAAGAATTACAGAAAAAATGAGAATCTTGTCATAGGATCGCGATAAAATCCGTTAATTCCTTAAAAGATTCGCGAAAAAAATACAAATTTCTTCAAGGAATCACAAAAAACTGCAATTTTCGCCAAAGAATTGTGAGAAAAAAAACTCATAATTAATGAGGAAGGGGGCTATTCCCAGCACTTCCCCCTCTGATGTAATGTAGATGCGTATGTTAGTATTAACATCTTACTAAATTCAACTGTAATTACCAATACTAAAGAAGTTGCGAAGTTTAAATTTTTTTTACAGATTAAGTATATTTTTCCATTACTTTCTAAATATAGCAATAGTTAGAAAAGCTTTACAACTGTTTTACAGTTGCTTCAATTATTAAAATCTTAGAAAATAATTTCTATGTTTTTAAATTAAAATTAGTATTTGTGCTTTTCTAAAAAGTAAAATCAAGAAGATTATGGTCCAAATTTTCTGATAAATTAAGGTAATCATTTCCGAAAATTACAAAAAATTGGTCATAAATCCGAAAATTCGGACATAAAATATATCGCAAATTTCGAGAACAGGTCGCCGAAAAAAATCAATTTAGTCAATTGTTCTAAGAAAAATTGCTAATTTTTTCAAGGAATCGTGGAAAAAAATCTGAATTTCAACAAAAAATCGTGGAAAAACGGTGAATTTCGTCAACAAATCATGAAAAACGACAAATTTCATTAAAAGATTGCGAAAAAACACGGACAATTTCGTCAACAGATCGCGAGAAAACATGGCAGAGCTTGTCAAAAGGTTAAAAAAAAAAAAAACGAAAAGTTTCGTTAAAAAATTGCGAAACAACAGTAAGTTTCTCCGAGATCGCAAAAAACCCGGCAAGTATCGCTAAATGATCGCGAAAAACGGCATGCTTCGTCTACAGATCGTGAAAAAAAAGGGCAAATATCGGCAAAAGATTGCAAACAAACACGGTCAATTTCGTCAACAGATCGCGAAAAAACATGGTAAAACTTGTCAAAAGATCATGGAAAAAACGGCAAATTTCGTCAAAACGCGAAAAAACGGCAAATTTCGTGAAAAAAATCGCGGAAAAAGGCAAATTTCGTCTAAAGACCGTGAAAAACGTCAAGTTTCGTCAAAAGATTGCGAAAAAAGGCAAGTTTCTTCAAAAGATCGTGAAAAAACCGGCAAGTGTCGTCAAAAAATAGAGGAAAATGGCAAATTTCGTTTAAAGATAACGAAAAAAATGGCAAGTTTTGTCGAAAGATAGCAAAAAATGCAAATTTTGTAAAAGGGGCGTGAAGAAAAAAAAAATAACATTACTGGGAGTGGATTTTTCTCCCGTCTCTGTTCTAACCTTTCGGAAAATTTAATACGAATTATAAAAAAAATAGAATTATTCCTACATTATATGCAGTATTACAGAAATATTAATAAAAATTTTAGAAACTGCAACTAAAAATCTTAATTTGACGCCTAAGATTTTTATAGTAGTCGTCATTTGACGCCTTCCTTTTATCTCCCAATTTCTATCACTGAGCGGAGGTGAGTAGAAACTGTGCAAGTTACCAGGTCTGACTCTTGTTCAGTTGGAAAGTGGTGTACAATCACAGGTTAAGGTTTTAAATTTTTGTCTCACACT
This sequence comes from Maratus speculifer, assembly GCA_964019185.1. Lineage (NCBI taxonomy): Eukaryota > Metazoa > Arthropoda > Arachnida > Araneae > Salticidae > Maratus > Maratus speculifer. Next base: position 297,074,638 of record OZ025291.1, read on the forward strand.
TTAAAATATTTCATTTAAAATTAACTGTTGAAGTAATTAAACTTTAAACATCTTTTCAATATTTAAAACTTTTATTTATCATTTTTAGATGAAAAATTAATTACAAACATATCATAAACTGTAATATTGAAAAAGAAATAATAAAATTGCAATCAAATACTACTGTGTAAATTTTTAAAAATGGTACCAGCAATTTTTCCCCCCTAATAGAATAAATATTTGTTTATAATGAAATCATGCAATAAACTGAAAAAAAATTGGTTGGTTAGCCCCTCCCCCCCCTTTTTCAAAAAAATGAAATTAAGCTTTATGCAATTTAAAGAGCCTGTATAAAAAGGAATTTGTCACTGGCTGTTTGTGTTTCCGTCTTAGCAGGTTTTATTATTTTGTGCTTCTGATGGTGACCCTGTATTGGAATTATTACCTTAATGCGCAGTTTCATTGTACAGCCAAGTTAGTATCCTTTTTATATCTTTGGACTGTTTTTATGTGCTTCTAGCAAGAGTTTCTATAAGTGAAAGAATTGTTTTTATAGATAAATGTGTAATAATAATAATACGTTAAATGTCTAAATTTATACATGTGTGTCCCAGTGTAGGAATAGTTGTGAGCATACCTGAGGCTGGAGCATATATAAACACATGCATAAATAAGGCAAAAATAATTTTTTTAGATAATTTTTTGTGAATAAAAACTAATTAAATGCGCTTTCTAATTGTGTTAACCCCTTCGGGACGAGCCACACATATACATGCTGCAAAAGTCTTAAGAATCCTTGTTTATCCCCACCAGTAAATTTACTGTAAAATTTACCTTTTTTAATCAGAGCATTTTCTCGATTTGATAAGATACAAATTTCTGTTTTTTAAAGGTGGTGACAAAACATTAAAAGTTTCGTAAAAGGCTTTCATCGGGAAGGGGTTTAAACGAATAAATGTTTTGACATAGTTACAAAAAATTATTCGTAAAATTATACACTCGTGTGCCTAAACTTTTGAGTCAAGCATAGCAAAACTGTGTTACTTTTATATAAGTTATTGAATAATTCTGTTATTGTGTTTTTACTCTTTTCTAAATGCTATGCTATGTGTTTCAAAAAATTATGCATCATTTTTTTTAAAATTGGTAAAATTGTGACATAAAAAAAAATCTCACAATCACATACGACTAATTACTTTTTGGGGGCAACTAAATTTTACTTTCATAGCATAAAACATCTTACAAATACTTTAATATGGGCTAAGAAAAAATAAATATGTTTAAAACTGGTAATCATTAAAGAATAACAAGTAAACATATTGGTTTTTACAGAAAGCTACCACTTTTACTTGTTATGTAACTTCCAGTAAATTAAAACTGAAGAAATCCTAAAAACATTGAATTTATAGTTCAGTGTTTGGCAAGGGTAATTAACTTTTTAATTTAAAGCATTCACAGATTTAAAAAAAATACACTTGAGATCTGTTCAGAAATGCCCCCGTATATTCTGTTCACAAGTTTCCCATCTTCCAACTTAGGCCCAGCTTAACGTTTTTAATTGAACTAAAGAAACAAAACTTTTTGTAGGCTTACCTAATTGATACCACTATAGAATGTAATGTTGATATTCTACTTTAAAAAATGTCTTGATTGAATTTTAACTTCAATAAATTTGGAAGACTTTTTTACTTAAAACTTTCTAAAATGAAAAAACATTACAACAACCAGAAAACAAAATAGCTGATTGTTCTGAAAAGTCAGCCAAAAAATTGTACCAGTACTGCTACATATTAGTAATTTTCTAAATTTTTTTACTTCAGATTAACTGAGTGAGTCGTATACTGTTCATATGTGCCCTTCTTTCCCCTATATATTTTCTAAATGTGTTTGAACTAACCTTATGTATGCTAAAATGTACATTACATTATTATTTATCAAGTGTAATGTGTTTTTATTATTATTTTGTAACCTCATTTTTTGTTTGTGCATACTGGGGAAATGTTACCATGTTTTAAACTTTGGAAAATTTTTATTGCCTTGCTGGTATCTATATTATAAAGGCCAAACGTACCTGTGTGTATAACGCATACGTCATTTTGCGAATGGCAACACATTTCCCCTGTAATTTCGATTTTGCAATTTTTGGCTACTGTAAATTCTGCACTTCTAAACATCGCACATTTTTAATTTTTAGACCATCGAATAAAGAAAAAAATGCACTTTCAAATGCAATTTGTTTGAAAGCTGTATCTCAATTTATTTTTGCGATATTTATTGTATAATTTTTAGTACCAGTTTTGTAATTATGGCAACAAAATCAGACTATTTTCTCTTAAAATTGAGGAGGGTAGGGGGGGGGGTTAAAATGTACAACACTTTCCCATGCAATTTCCGTTTTGCAATTAAATTTTCGTTACTGCAAATTTTATTTCTAAACATTGTACCTTTTTAATTTTTACACTGTCGTATAGAGAAAAAAAAAATTACTTTCAAATGCAATTTGTTTCAAAGCTGTATCCCAATTTATTTTTGAGATATTAATTTTTTTATAATTTTTAGTACCAATTTTATAATTGTGACAACAGAATCACTCCATTTTCTTTTAAAACTGAAAAAAAAAAAAAAAAAAAAAAATGCATATACTATATCAAAAATATCGTTTGTTATAAAATCTGGTGAATTTCGGTTTTATTTCGTTTAATAATTTGGATAATTGAGTTTTATAGTATTTTGTTAATTTTAACTTAAAATAATATTTGTTTGAGAGTTAGATTGTCAAATATAAGGTGCATTTTTTTACTGTAACTAATTTTGTAGATTTATTATAAATCAATAAAAACAGATCTTTCTTCGAATTTTGATAGGTATTACTTCCTGTCTTTAAAGCCTAAACATTCAGTGAAGTAACAAATATGGACTAATAACTCTTCGATAGTCTTTCCTTTGTCTTTAAATTAGTGGTGTACCGAGTAGTACTTTGGCCGAGTACCGAGTACTCGGCCACTGACTACTCGGCCGAGTACCGAATGCCGAGTACCGAGTAGTTGTATAATAAGAAAATAAAACACTGATGTGCGCATAATGTGAGCTTAGGTGTACATATATATAAATATACCTGTGTACACATATCTATACCTGTGTGTACATATAAATTTAATATACATATGTAGTATAAATAAATTAACTTATTAAATTTGAAATTTATTTGTGCATCTTTTAAAGACAAATTTTGACAGTTCAAAACTAATAAGAAAGGAGAATTGATGCATGACAACTACAGTTATTAACTAATAATAACTAATACTAAATATACTTCTTATAATAATAATAACTAAGCTTTCTTTAACCCTCCAATTTATTCCAACCATTGAAATCTGTCTATCAAAAATAAAAATGTTCATCGGTTACTGCAACAATTCATTGAATAATACAAGCATTTCATATTTATTTTGTAATTGTCTGCACCTTATTTTCTTTTGATTAAAAAAAATGTATTGGCTTTGCAGTTTCTTTTCATTTTTCATGTGTACAGATTATATTATGTTATTTTAAATTTATTTTTTAAATATCTCAGTAAAAAACTAACCTTTTTTAATGAAAATTATAAATGTGTAAATTAAGATTGCCTTAAAAAACAAGCTCTAAAATTGATGAATTTAGATGATCTAGAACTTGAAAATCCACCAAAGAAACAAAAAATAAATATGAGAATGCTAATGTCGACGAATCAAAAGAGAAAATGCTAGCAAAAAGTTCATCTATTTTCTGGCAATGTTTTGAGGAAATTGAGAATGAACAAAAAGATTGTGGCACTAGTACTAGTTTAAAATCACTGCATGAAGAATTGATACAAAAAGATATACAGGCTTTCTTAACAGAAGACATGTAAAACTGGCACTCCATTTGCATGGTGAGGGGGGAAAAAAAACTTTTCTGATTATGTGCAACTTTGCAAAATACTCTTATATGCACCTTCAACAACTGTTTATTCTGAACGTAACAGAGGCCGGCAAAATTTATAGTAGTAAAAGAAATGCCCTGTCTACTGATAATGTAGAACGTTTGGTGTTTTTGCACCATAATTTGAAATATATTAAATTATTAATTTTTTATTGCATTTATCGTATTTTCAGTTTCTTTATCCAAAATAAGTCTTTTCTGTTTTCCTACATATAAAAAAGTATTTTTATTTGTATAAATGTGAAATTTTTTTAGGGATTTTGTTCTTAACTTTTTTTATATTTTGCAGACATATTGTTAAATACAGAGTAAATAGTTTTATGAATTACTACATATATTATACATTGACATTCAAATAACTTTTTTCAGATCAGTTATAAATTCATATGCTTAAAAAATGAAATTCTTACAACTACTTGGTATTGGCCGAGTACTCGGCCAAAATTTGGCCGAATACCGAGTACTCGGCAAATTGGCCGAGTAGACCGAATACCGAGTATTTACCGAGTACTCGGTACGGCTCTACTTTAAATCGAATAAAATTTATTATTGCACCATGCATTATAATATGTATTTTTTAAAATCCTTTATATCTTATGAAATAAGTATTAAACCAAAGATCTTTCACAATGATTACCAAAGTATCATTTATATTGTGTACAATACATTACCATTAAAAGCAAAAATGAATATAATTTCACATGTTCGATTTTCCCAGTTTGTAATCCGTTAAATTATATCATTTCTCCAAAAGGCTTATAGGTTAGTTCTATGCAGCTTCTGTTTAATAGATTTGAATTCAATGACATGTGAATTATTTAATGAATTTTTTAAATTATAATATTAAACAATTTTGCTACATTGGATGGAGTTTATTTATTAGTTTATGAGATGACTATATGTCTTCTGGAAGCTGTAGAGTAGCATGTAGAGTTGGAATTTGAATGTTGATCATGTGACGCACTTTAATCTATCTCCCTATAGAAAGGAGCTTGGAGAGTTAGTGATATCTGGTGAGAAATTAACCCTTTGGGGAGGAGTGGCTGGTATACTAATAATAGTAAAATAATAACTGAGATTAATAAGAAGTTTGAAGCAGCTGTGGTCCTGCAGTATCTTCAGAGCCACAAGCTCACCCTACCTGTTTTTCCATCTCTTTAATCAATTTTCTAATTAAATTTGTCAGGTTTCTTTTTTTTTCTCAAATTTAGCTTCCATTAGCGAGTTGGGATAAGCGATAAAAAAAGCGAAAAGATTGTTGGCGGAACACATGCTCCATGAGTTCCACTGTGTTCAGCCCAACTGCCGACCAAGACTAATAATAATCTTGAAGCAGCTGTGATCATGAGATAGCTTCAGAGCCTGAACCTCACCCTTCCCGCTTTTCAGTGTCTTTAATTTTATCAATTTCCCTTTTAAATTTGTCTTTTTTGCCTAACCTAGCTTTTATTAAAGTCTCGGCTGTTTGGGACCTTTCAACCTGGCTTCCGCTAGAGAGTTGTACATGTTCAATTGCATTGTGTGTTTTACATTAGTCACTTGCATATAAATACTGACTCAACACCAATTCAGTTTAGCAACAGCCAAAAACACAAAAAAGATTATGTGAAATGATTATACTGGATTGTCAGTTAATTACTATCTATGTGCCAGTGTCATGCTGGTAAAATCGCAAACAAAAGTACCTGCATCAAACAAAAAGTAAAAAAAGTTTTGCTGGAATGTGCTGTTAAAGTTAGCCATTTACCATACTATTTATTAGTTGTATCCAAAGGTCATATCTTTTCTGTTGGTTAAGAGTGAAATTCTCATGCCAATGTATAGTGTATATTTTTACAATGGTAAATAAAAGATAGGTGCTTCCTGTGTTTAATCTAGATTGGGAAAAGAATATCTGAAACATTTTTAGAAGTAATTTAGAATGTACTAATTTTTACTAATTTCTGTAGCTGATAGTCTTTTTAATACAGTGATGCCGCTGGACTTAAAAAATCTTAGGTCCCAAAGACCCTGCACTTCTAAAATTCTAGGTCCCTTTTTTACAAAAGCGGGTCCCTACTAATTAATTACAAGTCATATTTTTCGATGCAAAAACTGAACTTGTTGATTTGCAAAAGAAAAATGGAATGCAATAATTATTGTTTTAATAATAAATAATTAAAACCAATATATATATTTTTTCAGGGGCATCGATAAGCGGGGGATAGGGGGAGCCTCCCACCCCCCCCAAACATTCACAAATGTTGTTACACTTGGCAAATTTAAGTAAAATTTTAATAAAAACTGTAATGCACTTCCTATTTTTGATAGAATTTGCAAAAGTTACAACTCTAATTGAGAATATTATTAAACTTTTTACAAATAAGAGCTGTATTACATTTTCTAAGTATCTAACTTGGCAATAGGCCTGGGCCTTAAATCGATTTAAAGCCTACATCGGAAATCGCGATTTAGTCAGTTTCTTAAATCGATACATCGGAAATCGCGATTTAGCCATTGCTATACATCGCGATTTAGCCATCGCCTTACATCGCGATTTAGCCATTGTCTTACATCGCGATTTAGTCAGTCTTAAATCGTGATTTAGCCATTGGTTTTAAATAGATTTCAAATAATGATTCAGAGTAAACATCAGAAAATTGAGTTATCTACTTTGGTGTATATACTGCTTGCATGTCAAACTAGTGTTAAATCGATTTAAGCAAACTTTGCAAGCCTCAATGCTTTCCGATTTAGGAAAAAGGTGATGTAAGAAAAATATGATTTAGGGAAAACAGAGCAAGTTGGTGTTAAATCGATTTAGAGGATCTGATTTAAACACACATCACAAACCTCAGTGTTTTCAATTTAAGAAAAAGACTATTTAAGAAAAACATTGAAAGCTGGTGTTAAATTGATTTAGTAGGATTTCATTTAAAATTAGCAGCGGTCACTTGCCATGTGGATATTAAAAATGTAAAAGTGGCATTAAAAAAATTTCTTTCGTTTGCCACCCTTGTCGTCATTCGCCAAATAGCGGTTAAAAAAATCTATTTTCGGTCGCCCAGTGAAATGCGGTTTTTTTTCATAGAAGTATGGATCTCTACATTGATTACATCTAATTAGAAAAGTGTTTTCTTCTTTTTCCTACTGGATGCAAACTGATTTCAATGACATAGCTGTATTTTCAATATTTTGGTTTTTTGCAGAGTTCTTTTACTGTGTTCAGTTTGATTATTTTTTCAAAAATGCAGTTTCATTCTGCATCCACACACATTTCAAGCAATTTGTTGGCTATCGATCGCCATCCTAGTCGTCGCTCGCCAAGTGGCGATTTAATAGATCTATTTTCAATCAGCAAGTGAAATGCAGTTTTTTTCATGGAAACATGCATCTCTACATTAATTACATCTAATTAGAAAAGTGGTTATTTCTTTTTCCTACTGGATGCAAACAGATTTCAATGACATGGCTGTATTTTCAATATTTCGTTTTCTTTGCCGCATTCTTTTATCTATTTCAGTTGGATGTTTTTTCAAGCAATACAGTTTTATTTTGCAAAATATTCATCAGATTTGATTCCATATGCATTTCAAGTAATTTATTGGTCATCGATCGCCACTCTAGTCATCACTCGCCAAGTGGCGACTTAAAATAATAATTATCGATCGCCAAAGGAAATACAGTTTTGTTCATCAAAATATGCATATCTACATTGATTATGTCTAATTAGAGAACTTGTTAATTCTTTTTTCTATTGGATGCAAGCAGATTTCGATGACGTTTTTGTATTTTCAATATTGCGGTGGTTTCTTGCCATGTGCTTTTAGTATATTCAGTTTGATTATTTTTTCAAGAAATATAGCTTTATTCTGGAAAATATATTCATCAGCTTTGATTCTACATGCATTTCAAATAACTTATTCCTTTTTTCACACTGGATGCAAATGGATTTCAATGGCATTTCAGTACCTTCAATTTTCGATTTCTGTTGCATGCTGAGCTCTTGGATTATTTTTTCCCCCAAGATAATACTATTTAATGATGCGAAATACACTCACCAGTATAGATGCCAACTGTATTACGGTGGTAGTAAAAATTTGGCGCCTCCTATATTCCCGCGCCGGGGCGACCGCTCTTTCCCCCCCCCCTTCTCCCGCCCTTTTGCACGGCGCTACCCTCTCAGAAATATATGCTGTATCTCAGCCCCTCTGAAATGATAAGTCTAGATACTCTACTGCTAGCATAGATGTCAACTGAATGTGATGTGTGTAGTGTATTACTAACACATTTATTAAGGGGGTCCCTCCTCCGGACATTTTGTGTTTTTAATGGTCAAAATGTGCAATTTCTCCCTCCCCCCCCCTCCCCGGAGCCACGGAAATACCTCCCGGAGAAAAGTGTCTGAATTCAACACTGCATTTATTAATTAAAATCCAAAAAACAATTTATTGTGTTTTATTGAATAATAATTCACTATTTATGCCTGTAGGGGGGGGGGGGAGGAGGAGCAATTTTAAAGTTAAAATTCAAATTTGCAGGTCTGAGCCTTAAATCGTTTTAATACATCGGAAATCCGATTTAACTGTTGGTCTTGAATAGATACATCTGACGTCGCGATGTAGCGCGATTTAACTATTGATTTTCACTAGATACATCGGACGTCACGATTTAGCCAGTTCTTAAATCGCGATGTAGCGAAACGATGTAGCTTTGCCTCAATGCTTTCCGATTTAGGAAAAAGGCGATGTAAGAAAAAGACGATTTAAGGAAAATAGAGCAAGTATGTGTTAAATCGATTTAGCAGGCTCAGGAGCGTAGCTAGAAGCGAATAATATGGAACGGGGAGGGGGGGGGAGCTCAAGAAAATGTAGGGGGGGGGAGCTTATTTGTTTATCTTTCTCTGACACAGAAAGATAAATGAGTGCATATTCACATTGTAGATACTATGTTTCTCATTAAACTGTAGTAATAACTTCATTTTATGCTAAAAAAAGTACATGATGATGAAAATTTTGAGTCTATAACTGGTGAAAAATTAAACATCATGTTAGCTTCTTATGTACAAATAGGATGAGGGAGTGCTGAAACGCTTATTTTAGATACAATTTAGTAATTCTGCAAAACTGTGAAAGGGTCTCAAAACTAAATTAGATTTTTGAACAGAATTTCATTTTCATTTTCGGAATAGAAATTCATTGAGTGACCTTGGAATCTTTTTCAGGGGGGGGGGGGGGGGCTGAGCCGCCCATAGCGCCCCCTATGAGTCAAATCGATGTAGCCGAATTTGATTTAATACAGATAAAAATTAGCGGCCGACACTTGCCATGCGGTAATTAAAGATATAAAACTGGCGATTAAAAAAACTTTTTTCGATTGCGAAGTGAAATGCACCTTTTTTCATGGAAATACGCATCTCTTCATTGATTACATTTGATTAGAAAAGTGGTTATTTCTTTTCCCTTCTGGATGCAAACAGATTTCAATGATTTAGCTGTATTTTCAATATTTTGGTTTTTTGTCATGTTCTTTTAGTGTATTCAGTTGGAATTATTTTTCCAAGAAATAAAAGTTTTATTTTGGAAAATATATTAATTCATCAGGTTAGATTTCACATGCATTTCAAGTAAATTTATTGGACATCGATCGCCACCTTAGTCGCCACTCACCAAGTGGCGATTAAAAAATCTATTTTCAATCGCCAAGTGAAATGCAGTTTTTTTCATGGAAATATACATCTTTACATAGATTACATCTAATTAGAAAAGTGGTTATTTCTTTTTCTTACTGGATGCAAACAGATTTCAATGACATGGCTGTATTTTCAATATTTCGTTTTCTTTGCTGCATTCTTTTATCTATTTCAGTTGGATTTTTTTTTTTTTTTTCAAGAAATACAGTTTTATTTTGCAAAATATATTCATCAGATTTGATTCCATATGCATTTCAAGTAATTTATTGGTCATCGATCGCCACTCTAGTCATCACTCGCCAAGTGGCGACTTAAATTAATAATTATTGATCGCCAAGTGAAATACAATTTTTTTCATCAAAATATGCTTATCTACATTGATTATGTCTAATTAGAGAACTGCTTAATTCTTTTTTCAATTGGATGCAAGCAGATTTCGATGACGTTTTTGTATTTTCAATATTGCAGGGGTTTTTTTGCCATGTGCTTTTAGTATATTCAGTTTGATTATTTTTTTAAGAAATATAGCTTTATTCTGGAAAATATAGTCATCAGCTTTGATCTCACATGCATTTCAAATAATTTATTTCTTTTTTCACACTGGATGCAAATGGATTTCAAGGACATTTCAGTATCTTCAATATTCAATTTCTGTTGCATGGTCAGCTCTTGGATTATTTTTTCCCCCAAGACATACTGTTTAATGAAGCAAAATACACTCACCAGTATAGATGGCAACTATATCTGATGTGTGTAATGCATTAAAAACACATTTATTTATTAATTAAAATCCAAATAACATTTTATTGTGTTTTATTTGTAACTGATTCACTATTTATGTCTGAGAAAAATAAAAAAAGGTCTTAAGGTTAAAATCTAAATTAATCCATTCTTAGTTTATATTTTTATGCATTATTTTGGTGAAAAATTATTTTTCATATGTTTGTGTAACATTAGAATACTTTAGTTTTAATTAATTAATTAAAAATATTTTAAGAGGGTTCTGTAATGTTTCAGGTAATTTGTTTTTTACAGCAGAATGAGTGAGCATTCAATGGATTTTTCTGTAGATTTGCGGTTTTCTACTTTTTTTTGTTATTTACTTATCATTAAAAGACATATTTAAGATTGTTTTATTACTAATCTTACAGGGGCCAACGATCTCAAAAAAAGCAGCAACTTTGGTAATGTGGCCTTTCAATCTTTCTCCATTCACTATATGGATGTCAACACTTATATTAAACACATTTTATTATAATCTAAAAGTAAAAAAAGAAAAAAAATACACCTTTTTTTCTCAAATCCCCCCCCCCCCCTCTTTTTTTATACTACTGTTCTTCTGATGGTAAATGAACAGCTAAATTTATCAGTGAATCTGCTTCTGTCTTACTTCAATAAGTTTTTAACTCAGTGTCCGTAAAAACAAGTGCATGCATGTTATTAGCAATGAAGTGCTATTTGAGCATGTTATGGGAAGTTGCCCCCCAGGCTCCCCTACTCAAGTAATTTAGATTGTAGCATCCAAAACAAGTCAGACACAATGAAAAAATCTTTTTTTATTTTATTTCTTTAAGGATGAGTTTATAAAAAATATTAAAATAAATCACTAATAAAAAAAAAAATTGGTATTCATTTTTTTTTTTTTTTTTTTTTTTTTTTTTTTTTGTGTGTGTGTATGTGTGTAAAATATATATTTTTTAGTTATTTGAACAATTAAATGCTAAATTAATACAAGCACAGGGGGAGGGGGGTGCATAAAGCCCGTATTTTGTTACTAAATTAAATGATAGGTTTCGTGTTATAAAGGGTAAAATTAGTGCTAAATCGCGATGTAGCACTAAATTGCGATGTTAGATGGATGATAAATCGATTTAAGAAATCTCTACATCGCCCACTCCTACTTGGCAAAATCATAAAACGAGTTGCCAAATATGAAAATTTGACTTGGCAATTCAAGGTCCTTTCCCCCACCAATAAAATGTCTTAGCGATGGCCCTGTATATTTTAACTATTAAGAGAAATTTTCTTTACTTTTTTAAAAACTAGTCGTTGAGGGGCCACCGTAATACTTACCCATCATAATATAAAATATGAAAGTAAAACGCATGTCTATGGCAACTCCAAAATAAAATTTAAATGCATAAATAAATAATTTTAACATACAATAATGCTCCATTAATGAATTGCTGATGAGCCAATTTTGACTAATTATATAAAACGCCAAAATACTCGTAGTACCGGATTGCGTAAAAGAAACATCCTTATAACTCAAAAAATAATAATCATATTAACTAAAAATTTACTGTGTTGGATTAAGCGTCTCATTCCCAATAGAAATATACCCGTGAATTGAAATTTGAATGAAATACAGGGTCATGAAAAATCGAAGAATTTGGAAAACAGGATTACACATATCTTGACAACTAACAATCCGAAATCCGATTGACCTCGTTTTTTATGCAAAATTTGTTATTTTATTTCCTTTTACGTCCAGTCCTTAAAATAAAAAATTTCGAAAATTTTTATGTACCTTTCATCAGAACGAATTTTTCGAGAATCCGGAAAAAATAGTTCTGGATAATCGAGGTTACTGATATTAAATAGGCTTCGTCCCATTCTTACATACTAAGTACATACAAAATTTCAAGTCTCTACCTCAATTTGTTCGGGAGGTAGAGCGGTTACAGAAAAACACAGACGGATGGACAGCAAAATTTTTTTTCTAAAAATATGTTTTTCGGAATCTTTAGTATCTAAAAAGTGTAAATCCGTCAAAATTTTTTTTTTTTTTTTGATTTTCAAAACGATTGCAAGACTTACCATATACTATGTATGATGGGTAGTAATAAATGTGCAAGATACAAATTTAATTATAAAATAATGTTTATATGTGTGTAGAAGTTAACAAGTGTCATTATTGTTAGCATTTCTTTAAAAAAGAACAAGATTGATTTATTGAAAAAGAAATTTTTTGCTGAAAAAAAGAATACTTTTGTTGGAAAAGGGGTACTTTTTGTTTAATGAATGGGTACTTTCAGCAAACTTTGCCATTTTATAACGATTTCTTGAGGAATTCTGCAGTTTCTTCGCGAATCTTTTTGATGAAATTTGCCGATTTTTTGTGCTTTTTTGACGAAATGTCTTTTTTTGCAATCTTTAGTCAAAATTTGTCGCTTTTTGTGATTTTTTTTTTTTCTTTTTGACAAAATTTGCCGTTTTATCGCGATTTTTAGGCAAAATTTGTCATTTTTTCATGATCTTATGAAGAAAACTGCCCTTTTTTAAGATTTTGTGATGAAATTAGCGATTTTTTTCGCGAATCTTTTGACGAAATTGCCAGAAAATAGTTATTTTGTGGTTTTTTATCAAAAGTCGCAATTTTTTTGATGAAATTATGTGTCCCATGGGGTGCATAAGAGCTATTTTTTTACGTCCCATCAACAATTTTTTGTGTATTTTACATGCTATAGCACGTCCGTGGCATCCCTGATTAATATATATAATTAATTACAAAAAATTAAATTAATCAGAATTGGGTTCTTTAGAAAAAATTAGATCAAATTTACAATATTTAAAAAAAAAGATTCAATAAGGGTTTTAAAGATTGATTTTTTTAGTGTTTCACGTTGAATCTATTTTTTTAACATTTCTTTTCATTTGGCTAATGTTTTATGTTACTTATTCTGCAAATTGCTAATGATGGTCAAAAGTCAATGAGAATTCTGGAGTTAGGATAAGAAAAGTAAAGGCAAAGGACCTTTACGGGATGCATGCTTCACAAATCCTGTATAGCAGTCAGTCTATTTGCCCTCCTTTGACAGTTGACAAAGACTAACAGTAAGCTCAAAGCAGCTGCAGTTGTGCAGTATCTTTATAGCCCCGAGCTCACCTTTTCCACTTTTCAATGTTTTAAATTTGTCTAATTTCATTTATTTGAATTTTTTTTTTTTCTTTACTGAACCTGTGGTCTGCTAAAGTCTCGGCTATTTGAGATATGGTTTGGGATCTTTCACACTGGCTTCTGCTAAAAAGTTGGGAAAAGACGAGTAAAGCCTAAGAATTGCTGGTAAAATGCACGCTGTATGAATTCTGCAGCGATTAGCCTACCCACCTTAAATTTGTTCGGTTTCTTTTTTGCAATCTGGTTTGTGCTAGAGTCTGTGCTATTTGGGATGCAATTCGAAACTTTTCAACCTGGCTTCTGCTAGAAATTCTTAAATTTGTTCGGTTTCTTTTTTACAACCTGGTTTTTGCTAGAGTCTGTGCAATTTGGGCTGCAATTCGAAACTTTTCAACCTGGCTTCTGCGAGAGAGTCAGGATAAGAAAGAGAAAATCCAAATGACCACTGGTGGAACATATTTTTTTTATTATAAAGTTTACCGTATTTAATGAGAGCATTTTCACAACTCAAACACAAAATATTTTCTATTTTGAAAAAGCAGTGATAAAAGATCAAGCAAATTTTCCCCATCCTGAAGGAGTTAATGATCTTTTTTTGTTAGAGTAGTTTGAGCTCTTTTTGGAATAGTTGTAAAAGCTGTTTCATAATAACAAAGGGGACCCAGAATTTTATGTTTTGTTTAGCTATGAGAATTTTCAAAAAATGTAATTTGTTTCTAAAAATAGCTGTCTTACTTATATTTTCATTGCTGTTTTCTAGTGCAAAGACAGAAACAAAACACAAGACGCCAGCCTCCACCACCACCCCCTCAGGCAGAAAATCAGAATGACAGGAGTCGAAATCATCAAATTAGTTCTCTTCAATATGACTCTGGGATATCATCTGGAGTGTCGTCTGAAAATTACTATTGATTTGTTATGAAATCAGCATACAGTGATGATTTTAATTAATTTTCCAATCCTGCATATAGAAATTATTAACTTTCTAATGCTTGTAAATATATATACAAAGACTGACTCGTAGAGGTGATCACATGAAACATATGAAAGTTTTGTTGTTTTTTAGAGTTTAAAGAAATCAATTCTTGCAGAGTTACAAATTTTATATAAATTAATTCTTTTTATTCTAGTTTTCATGTGTATAACCTCATTGTAATTATATTTACTTGTAGCATATTGTTTTCTAGCGGGGTAATTGCCTGCTATACTGTTGTGTAAAAAGGTAAATATATTTGCACTGTAAAAATTGTTAGTGATATTTTAAAGAAAATGAGTTTTTGGAGAAATTATATTTCTAATCATTGTAAAGGAATCACTCAGTCTAATGATTGAGCTGTCTAAATTGGATTCCTGTGCTTGATATTTTTAATACACTCTTCTGCTTCAATTGTAGTCAAATTAAAATAATTTCTTACTAATTGTGTTGCTAATTATTTTATTTTCTTACTAACTCAAAAAATAAATCCACTACAACAGAAAAAAACATTTAATTTTGGTTAAAGATTGATACAATATTCAAATTAAGATTTTATTTGTTACATGAAAAGGTTATATTCTAAGTTTAGGCTTAAAAAAAAAAGAAAGAAAAAACCTTGCTGCATTAATGTAACATTCCAATAATTTAGTATTCCATAAAATTTTCATTAGTGTTTGATGTATTATTCTATCAATACATGAATATATTAACAGTAACATAGCACTTCATTTCTTACTTATTTATGAAAAATAAATATTTTTTAGAGACTCTTGTGTTCAAAATTACTTTAAGTGAAAGTTTCATTAAAATCAATTTTAAAAAACCTTAAAAGCAAGGATCAATAGAAAATCATGTCGCTTTTTCTTCCTTTAATCCTTCCCCATCTCTTTATAATTATGAAAGTTTGAAAAATAATGCAGAAATGGAGACTATAAAAATTAAATAATAAGTTTATTTTATACCTATTGAAATTTGAACATTCTACTTGAAACTTGAACATTCTACTTATTGCATATACCATAGAAGCAAAATGACAGCCTGTTGACTCATGATCTTTCAAAATGGTGTTCCTCCACATGTTTATAGTTGTTTTGCAACTTAAAAATAGCAGAATATTAATTGTGAATAGTTATTAGAATAAACATAATTATATTAACCAAATGCTTAAGCAAAATATATATACATGCTGAAATTAATGTTACCTAATAGTCATATATACATTTGAATTACATGCTTTTTCCTTTTTTATTTATTTTTTTTTTCCTGATATTTTGTGCATAAATAACAAAAAAAAAACTCATTTTACAAAAAAAAAAAAAAAAAAAAAAAAAATCGATTCTGTTTTTTAATGGAAATTGTCATTTTCATCTTTTTAAAAAAGAATAAAATTAGAAAATAAATTGTAATGTACAATTTAAAATGTTAAAGCTTGAAACTTTTTTTACTTTAAAACTTTAATCTGATCATATAGTTTAACATAATTACACACTAAAATTCTGGCATCGGAAAAGATCTAAAATATACTTGTTTGTATCTTCTAAAAAAAAATTGATAGAAGAATTTAATAGTTTTAGAAGGTTCACTTTCACTATAATATAGATGGATCCATTTATACACGAGTCAGTTAAAAAAGAAACAAAAATTTTGAATATTGCAAAATTCTGGTACTTTTGTGTATGCCTAATAAAATAATTTATAAAATGTACACATATTAACTTATTTTTTTTTTGTTGTTGTTGTTGTTTATTATTTTTTTGTATTGCTAAATAGAAGTCTACATGGGCCACTTGCGACTCGTACCTGGCCAGCAAAATGGTTTTGGATTTTCTAATATGCCGGCAAAACTAGAATAGTTTTTTTCAATGGCCGTAACCATCAAAAAAATTGATCGGGTATATGGGCCAGGCTAATTTAAAAAAATAAATAAATAAAAGATAGCAGCCCATCATGAAGATTTAACTAAAAACGATAAAATTTGAGCTGTTTTCAATAAATATGGCTTTAATGAGAATAAATGTGAATCGCAAAATTATAGTAGTTTGACAGCATCAATACAGAAATGTAACTTGTACAATCTTGAGATTGGCATTGGACAGTTACATTGTGTCTTATCTGGGCTTAATGTTTTTCAGCAGACTCGTGACAGGTCCAGATCAAGTTTGCATTGTTTTTTTATACGTAATTGAGCCTGGCTGGATTTAGACTTAATTGTTCTCAAAATGTATAAGACATATATAATATGATTTGTAAAAGTATTAATAGCACTAAAGAGCTTACACTAACATAATTTTTAAATATACTTTTTGATGGTTCTTAAATTCATTCTTAACGACATGTAAAAATACTTAAGTACAACTAAAAAAGCTTAACTATTTTTATTAAATTTTGTGTCCTACCTTTTGGATTATACAGAGACTGTTGGGCTAGGTCACATGTTTGAGAAATTTCAATTAGTTGCTCACTATGAGTCAGTGCATTTCAATAGTAATAAAGGTTGAAACAGTCATTTTTTATAACATTACCTCTGACAATAAAGTTCAGTGAATAGTCCTGGAACATTAATGTAGATGAAATATTAACGAAAGTTACCGTACCGTCCTTCGAAATAGTCATCGTTCATAACTATGCACCGCTGAGATCTGCTATACATGTCCTGAGAAATTTGCGAGAAGTCTTCTTTTGGGATGGAGTTCAAAAGCTTCGTCACGTTTTGTTGGATGTCAACAAAATGGCCAAATCTCCTTCAAAGAGAGTTTAAGAGGTGAAAATAGGATAGTCTGGAGGATTGAGATCTGAACGGTATGGTGGATGTTAAATTTGCACAACCCCTCCTGAATTTCTTTCGGTATTTTGCAAAGCTTAAAACCAAACTCTAAACTGATCTTTTGTTCATTCCTTTTCCTGTTCTCAGTTAAGAACCAACACACTGAACAAGCACTTAGTAAAGCACGTCTTACACAGAACATAAACGACGCTCAACTGAACAATGGTGGGAGAAGATGGTCAACACTTGCCTCTATGCAGGTGCAGCGTTTTGTTTCCCCAGTGTTGCGAGATTGGTCGTTCTGAATTCATTCACCGAACTTTTTTGTCAGAGGTAGTATATAATAAGTTTGTAAACAGTGGGTATTAAACAAAAACGCAAAGTTGACAACATTTTGCCCAATTTGTTGATATCTGTCAAAGTGTTGGTGAATAAGCAACATTTAAGCAAAAAATAGACTTTCTACCAATGTCAAAACAGTGGTTTGTGCCAAACGAAAGAATGTCACTAAATTTGTAAGTTTTTGCCAAATTTTGATGAAAAAATGGGCTTTGAAAGAATTGATATACATGATTCAAATAATCAGAGTTTACAGAACATTCTTGAAAAACAATGACATTGTTCTGTACAAGACATATCTGTCACATCAACGTCGATTTTTTTATTGAACACAAAGCAATTTTTAACCGAGCTTAGCTCAGTATTCCCCACTAGTATAATAATATAAAAGAAAAAAAAAATACAATGTTAGTATTAATTGAGCTACGATAAGTAAGGTTGACAATAAAAAATCGCAGAGATCTTTCTTTTAATTATAACTATTTTTTAAGAACAAACAATCTTCATTTTATTTTCTGCAGCATTCGCTATAGAAATCTGTTGTTTGAAAATAGTGATATTAAAATATGATCATAGCAAAATTTTCTGCAACTAACTCTAATTATAAAATCAATTAACTGTACCAAAAAAAAAACTTAATTTTTAACAAATAACGAGTTAAGTGCAAGTGTTAATCATGCTCAGATGGTTCTGTACAGTGAATATAAGAATTATTAACTATATTATGTTATTGAAAGAAATCTTTGCTACAAGGTTCATACTGTGCTTGAAAGTCCTTGAATTTTTAGGAGAGAAAAAAAGTCCTTGAAAGTGCTTGAATTTTTTTAAATTTTAATGAAGGTGCTTGATTTTTGTTACAAGTTTTTGTAGGTGCTTAATTTTTCTTATTCAGATGTTCAAAATTAAAGTTCCAAGTGTTGAAAAAGATAAATGTCAAATTAGAAAAATCAGGCAAAAATATTTCTTCTGAAATAGTTTTCCTTTCTGGAGATCAGAGTACGGTCATTTGTATTTTGCTTTGTTTTATATACTGAACTTGATCAGTTGATGCATGTACACATGCACATACTCAGGTCTTTGCAACAAATAGTTTTTTCTCTGCCTTCTGTTGATCTTTAGTAGTTAATTATTCTTTGAGATATGTACAATACCAAGAAAGTGTACTTTCAATAAACTGTGGATGGAACAATAAAGATACATGTGTTAGTTTAAAGCAGTACCAAATTGCATATCAGTTTCAATGCATGCAAGTGCAAGCTATACTGTGTTACTTAGAAATTGGAGAATAAAAAAAAAATCTGCATTAAAAACTTATATAAGAGCATTTTCCATAATAATAATTTCTATTATGTATGTATATATATATATATATATATATAGAGAGAGAGAGAGAGAGAGAGATAGATAGATAGATCTGATATTGCAAAATATAGCAGGATTGGAGGTGATATCATTGTTATTTATGTGTCGTGAATCATGGCTACCAACAAAGAGGAGCAGGAAGGGTTATGACCCTTGTAAGATTTAAAAAAATTTAAATTAGACAATTTAAGTTATTTAGACTTCAATTTTGATTTTAAAAAATGAAATTTAATTTTTCTCACATGATTTTGTTTTTGATTAATCAAATTATTATTTATTAATAACGACACAAATGAACTCCCTTCCATCTAAAAGAAAGGATCTATCTCATCATCCATCTATCCCATATCTAAATTTACCTTTGATGCTGCCCATGCAATGAATTGATTGTTATTTTTATTTCATACTAACTACTGCACCCAGCATTAACTGCATCCTGATTGAATTTGTGTAATTTTGTTTTTAAATGAAAATCCTTTAAAATAAACCTACGATTGATGGCCCCACTGGTTTCAGAAGCATATTTTCATGCATTCTCTCCAACATTGCTTGGGCTTCAATCGAATTTTTATGATTTTAAATTTTTAAAGGAATATCTTTCAAAAGGAACCTTATTGCTATTAAAAATAAATAGGAATTGTTTTATTTTTAATAATTTCATTTTTAAGCAGTTACTTTCATTATTTCTTGCTCAATATGCTAATTAATCCCCTTATTTCTTTTCCTCATTTTTTTATTATTATTATGAAAAAAAAATGTGTACAAATATAAATTTTTAGTATTTTTTTTTTTTAATATTTTTATTTTATATTAACTTTTATATTTTCAAAAAAAATGATGGTAACCAAAATGAATTGATTTAACAAAGAAAAAAAAAATAGAATGTTAAGCCTGAAATTCTTCTTCAAATTTGATCTTATTTATTAACTTTTGTTATTTAAAAAAATGGACATTCTTTAAAGTTTTTGGTTGTACTTTTTGCTATAATAAATGAACAATTAAATTCATCAATGAATCTATTACTAGGGTCAGGTGGAATAAAATAGTTATTAAAACAGTACATAGTTTTTCAAAAAAAGTCAAGCAAGTCTTCAAGATTATTATGAACTATTGTCAACTGGCAATAGTGCCTTGAAGTTTTTTAGATAGGTTGACAGACTAGCAGCTATACAAAGAACGATTGAAATCTTTGAATATTTATAGTCATTCATTTCTTGTGTCCAAAAGAAAAAAAAATCCCAATAATTACATGTATAATTCTATTGTACCTTTTTAAAAGACAAATTTATTGTTAAGTTGCATTTTCCTTCATCAGTTGTATCTTTGGCACAGCTTTTAATGGCAAAATTTCAAATTGAAAACCAATGCTGCTATTTTTTGCAGCTGATTTAACATAGTTGATTCAGTCATGCTAATTAGAAAACAAAATTCTTAAGGATGTGAAATAAAACATGTAACAGTTTGTAAACTTTCTTGTCTTGAATTCAAAGCAAATACAGTAAAACTCGTCTTAGATACGAATTAAAGGACTGAGAAAATTTTGTATCAAGTGGGATTGTATCTTATCCAGGTAATTTTTACGTAGGTTTCCTTTTCAAGCTACTGCAGATCAATTGTCTCTTAAGCGGGATCATATATTAAACGGGTGTATCTTAAACAAGTTTCACATATGTTGAACTCAAAAGACATATGTTAGAATGCAAAAAAATTTTCTTTATTGTCAGAGCCTTTCTCATAACATTTCACATTTAAGACTTTGCTACTGTATGTTATCTTTAGCATTCGCCTGAAAATATGTGAAAATGAAAAAGATATGATACTTTTGTAACATAGTATTTTAAAACATTAAAATTTTCATTTCTGGAAAGGTGCTTGAAATTTGGATTAGGTGCTTGAATTTTATCACAGAAATATAGTATGAACCCTGTTGCTAAAAAATAATAAGACTTTGTAGAAAAGTATACAATGTATTGTTGGATATAGCATACTTACCAACATCTCTTGATTATTACGAAGTCAGATACAAAATAAACAAGTTTAAAACCAGATAGTGTTTATAAGAAAATGTGTCTTCTTTCAACATGGTAGTTGCTAGATTTCATTTTAAACAGTTTATTAAATAAAATTTCCAGTTGGAAACATGTTTGTCTATGATCAGACTCCATAATTACGGGATGTTGGCACTTATGAATAAAACTGTATATGCTAGAAAAGTATGAATGTCTATATAATAAAATTTTTAAAGAAATATGAAACCTAAATAATATCAGATATTGTTATTCTGTATAACTTTTTTCAATTTTATATATACTAGTAGATCGAACCCGGGCTTCCCGGGGTACATAGCAAAGATAAAGACCATTTTTTTTTAAATTGAAAACTTTAATGAATTTTCTACATGTAATATGCATTTTAGATTGCTAACTAACTCCAAAAAAGCATTTTTAACCCTTTAACCCCTAGAAGTGGGTGGGAAAAAATATATCTCACTTAATTTTAATTGCAAAAAGCCACATTGACGCCAGTAATTTGAAATAGCAATTTTATTTTTCTCAAATACGTGAAGAAACGCTTTTCAATATTTTGAAACAAATTTGTTTTTAAATTCTGGTGTCAATCAATCATTTCAGCATTTTAAGAATTGATGTGCTTTTTCCCTCATAGGGCTAAGTGTCTTGCGGATTTATTCATTCATAAAATAATAACTGTAAAAAGTATTGGTATGAAGATTTGTATTTGATAACTATGCATTTTTGTTTATCTTATACAATTCAAAATATTAACATTAATCTCAATATTACATTAAATCAATCTTTGAATTAAAATATTACATAGCGGAAAACATGGTTAGGTTAAAGGGTTAAATATTAATTATGGAATCAAATAAAGCTATGAAGTCACACAAAAGTCACATTTCCGTGTTAGACGCATGCCAGAAGTTATTAGCCAAAGATTTCGTTACGGCAGCAATTTTGTTTCTGGTCATTTCAGTGCTTCGAGCACGTAATACAATTACATGTCTGTTAAATTTGTATTTATTTATTTTGTATTTATTTATTTTATTTTATTTTTACAAATCCCAAACTTTTTATATTTTTCTAAGGCCAAATAGATTAATCTATCGTAATCGAGTTTCACTCGTTAGAGATAAATTTAAAAATAACTCGCACCTGATTTTTTTTTAAACCACAGCCATTCAGTAAATTGAAATACAGTTTTCAGACAAATTCAAAGTATTTTCAAGGTATTTTTTTTTCTTATTTGTCAGTGTAAAATTTTAAGTTGTTTGATTACATGTTGAATTTGTAAATTTTAATAATTTAATCTGCATTTTTAACCATTCTCTTATTTTATTACTCATGCAATTTTAATTTTACAATGGAAAATTATCAGGAACAATATTTATAGATTTATGAGTAAATTGTGTATCATTATTTCTTGATAGATACGTGATCATTATTTTAAAAAAAAAATGCTTGAAAAATATGAGCTTGTAATAAATGAATCAAATGAAATTCAGTTTTCAATCAAATTGTATTTGAAAGTAGATTTCTTTTCCTATATGACGAAATAAAAATTTAAAATGTGCGACGTTTAGAAGATTAAAAAATTGCAGTAACAAAAATTGCAAAAAGTCATTTTATCCTGAAATGTTGTCATTCACAAAATAACGTCAGTACTACACACGGACACTTTTGTTCGTTACAATATAAATTTTCGCATATGAAAAATCGGTACTACTTGATTATCCCGTCGACCATTTTCGCCAAACACAAACATAGCACTCCGTCACTTCAACATCAAAGATGCCGTATTTTCCGTGAAATGCGCAAACCTTGATTTTTACAAATCATGCCAAACCAAATTTTCAATTACATTTTAAACATTGGAGATTTATGAGATCTCATTTCGTCATTTACATAGTTCTTTTTCTATTTCAAATCAATTTTCTATGTGAAAAATACACTTTTTTTTTTCTTTTCCGAAAATATATTTCGAAAATAAAAATGGTTCCAAAAATACAGTTAAAAATGAATAACATAAAAAAATTATAATTATTCCAAAAAGAAAGAAAAATTGGTACTACTATGTTAACCGATCGACCAAAATACTATCGCCAAATTATAAGATTAAATGCCAATAATGGATGATCGTGAATGTCAATTCAATGACATTAAATATGATACACGTGTTTAAAACGTCATTAAGTGATTTTTATTTCGACTTTTTATTTGTATTTTTATTAATATTCTACTAATTACTTGTTTTTATTATTTAAAATAAAAATTACATCAATATGCATAATTTGGCTATTAGTTTGGTGATTTGTATAATTTGGCGAAATCGATCGACGGGATAACAGAGTAGTACCGAAAAATTAAATAATTTTGTTTAGCATTTTCCTTGTGGTAAAATGACAGGTAACAAAAGAACTAAAAAAAAGTCTGCTCTAGCTAGTTTAACTGAAATTTATAAAAAAAATTACATTAAGCGAATAATGTTATTTTAATATAATTATAATTGAATGTCTTAAACAATTGTACAAAAATTTGGGGAACCGGACATTACTTTAAACCTGGAATTATTGCCAAGATCATCTTTGTTTGCTTGTCTAACTCGGTAAAAAAAAAAAAAAAAAAAAAAAAAAAAAAATCAACCCTGAGGGGGGAAAAAAAAAAAGAATCACATTGAACAGGTACTAAATCCTTTGACATCAACCGCGCATTTTTTCTTTAAATAAAAGCATTCTAAAGTAGCATTTTATTTTTATTATAAACTAAAAAGTATAGTACTAAATGTTTCCACAGACTTGTCATTGGAAGTTTCCTTCTTTTTTGCGAAAACACGCGGTTGTGTCTGGGCTTAATGTAGCAGATTTCAGGATTACATTTTTTGCACCACTTTCAGCCACCATAATATCTCTCTATTTCTTCTTTTTACTTTATGGTTATTTTTCCTTTACTTTGCACAGAAATGGAGTACTCAAGTTGCCACTTCCAGAAAAATTAAATTAAAAACTACAAAAAAATTAATATCTCAAAAACAAATTAAGATACAGTTTTCAAACAAATTGCATTTAAAAGTACATATTTTTCCCTACACAACGGTGTAAAGATTGAAAATGTGCGATGTCTAGGAATTAAAAAAATTGCAGTAATGGAAATTGCAAAAGCGAAATTTCATCAGAAAGTGTTGCCATTCGAAAAATGACGTATGCGTTACGCACAGATACGTTTGGCCTTTATAATATAGATATAGACGGCGTTCAGAGACGTAAACCTGGGTTACGTAGGGTTTCCCGAGTAGAACCCGAAGCGTTCAGAGACCGCCGTCACGTGACTTTTCGTACCGTTCAGAGCCGTGAATTACCGAGATTTCGGGTAACCCACATTACCTGCAGAATTTTGTTGGGTAAAGTGATCACGTGGTTGGGTAATCTGATTTGTTTACCATTTGATAGCGTAACTGCGACTGTTTATTGGAATATCTCTGTTTTGATTAGTTTTTTTGCACTATGTTTTCGTTTTTTCATATTAAGGAAATGATAATATAGACTTTTTGATCTTAAATTTCGACAAGTTTAGAACAGTAATTTCGTTTATTCATGCTAAAAAAAAGAATAATAAAGATATTTCTAGTTTAAATTTTTCATATGACCAATTAGTTAAGCTTAAAAGCAAAAAAAAAAAAAAAAAAATTACTTTGGCAAAATATGTTTAATATAAGTAAAAACTAAGGGTAAAAAATAGGAATAGTTCTTTATGTATCAATAATTACATGTGTGTGTTCCATTTATTTGAAATTTTGTTTGTCCATATTTTTGTAATTGCTAAACGTTTAACACAGCTCATAATGATTTTAACACATAAACTTATTAATAAAGTATAAATTTTAGAAACATTTTGATTACAAAAACACACAAAGATAAAATGCATATTTTAAGAAAAAAGAAGTTACTAAAATAATTTCCAGTGGAGATATTTTAAAAATATAAATGCATTATGAACCTATAAGTTTGACTCTAGCAAATGAATTTGATATCTTATTGACCAGCACTTTTAAATATTTGATTCTTTAGCCAGACTAACATTTTGGTTCTTCAGAATGAAAAATATGTTTATCTAATATTTTTATGAGCAAATACTGCAATATAAAGTTATTTTTCAATATTTGTTTTAGAATGTCAGATAATATTATTAATTCGTTTTAACATATAAAGGAGTCCATCAAATTAAAAATGCTTTAAAACTATCCTCTTATGAAATGTCAATTCTAAGCATAGGTTTTTTTTAGTGTATAAAGTTATTTTTTAAAAAGATCTTGTTTAACAACATGAAAGTATGTGTGTTAAATACTATATAAAATTTTTAATATTTTAAAACTCTGAAATTTAAAGCACCTGTGTACCAAATATTTGGTATTTGGCTAAAATCGCTGTTAAAGTATTGTAATTCACATTATTACTTTATTTATTAAACAAAAAGAAAAAAATTAAATTCTTGTATCATAAATTTATTTTTAATTACTTGTAACAGTTAAATTACTAATGCACTTTTATTTGGTTTGCTTTAGAAAAAACTGACAATATGTCAATTGCCTTTCTTTTAAGAGCATTCTGTGATCATCAGTAAATGAAAGACATAGAGAGACATAGTCAACAATGTTCACTGGTGATCTTTGATTTTTAGACTTCTGATAAAAAGTCATAAAACATCAAATGAACTCCATAAAAATTTCTGATGTCAAGTGTTGGATTTTTAAGATCAAAACAAATTACTTTTCTTGACTACAGAAACAGGAAGGAAGTATATATTGTTCTGTTGTTGAAAATTCCTTCTGATTGTCCTTTCAGTAAATACAGTAAAGAATGCTTTGAATATGGAAAATAAAAATTTCTTATTTACCTCAGGCTAAAGAAATGTTACTATGACTTAGAAAGAATATAGCAACACATTTTGGAATGCAAACAATTAAAAAGAAAAAATCTTGCAATCCATCATTAATCAATATGTTTCAGAATTCAATTTTTAGAATGAATTTTTTCTAGAGAAAATATTTATTATATATATATAGGCAATCACTTCAATTAAAATGAATAAACATATTTTATCCTTAACAAAATATTAGTTTAAAAATTCTGATTCAGCATTAGTTTTAGTAACGTACTTTAATGATAGTTTTATTGTTAAAATTATTACTAATAATCAATTTATCTAAAAGCAAAGCATAATTTTGATTACTGTCATTGATTTATATATATTTGTAATCAATTAACTAATTTAAATTTGGCAATAAGTACATTTTTTTTTTCAAGCATTCTGAACCACCTCCCATAACTAGAAAAAAAAACACAAAAACCCTGAAAAAACACAATGAGTTGGTTTTTTTCTGAAAAAACCCAGGTAATTAACAACCCTGGTTGGAAAAGATAAAGCTACAAAAATACTCTTTTGTAGTTACTCACACTATGTGCTTTTTTTATTTATTAAACATTCAAAATATTAAACTAATATGAATCTCTTCATTTTAATTTAGCCACACTCATACTAATCTTAGAATTCTTATTGCATTTGTAATTTTTAATACTTTTTAGATAAAGCTATAAAATAATGAACTTTTTAACAGAATTGTTATCCAAAAATGTAATGTACAGCTAAAATAACTTCAAATCACAAATGAACTTAATATTAATTTCCTGATTGAAATGCTGATATTACAGACTAAATAAAAACCAGAGCAGTAACAAAAGTGGTGTGGAAGATGTGTCAACTAACAGCGATTACAGCTTAGGCACCAAGTTCCATATACATTCTTGTGGTGTGTAATTTAAGGTATTTAATGAACTAGCGAGTTACACTTACAGAACAGGAAATCAAAATGAAACCCTGCCCTGTGAGTGTACCCAGCTGTCATATAAATACCAAATGATTCTTCTTCTGTCCCTCTTAACTCAGCCCCATGGTATATCTTCAACTTCAGTAATAACTGCGTAGCTTATACCAAGTTAATATTGAATTCAGGCACTTTTCTCAGGGGACATTTCATTGCTCCGAGGAAAATGTCCCCCCCCCCCCCCCCCCCGGACCACCCCCTGAATTCAACACTGGTGTGAACAACAAGATTGGCACATTAATGCAACTTCTTCTGCGATGGCGTTAATACATAAGTACCAATATTTTTATTTATACTGCTGTCAGAAAAGCTTAAATATTCACGAAGAATTCCAAAAATAATAAGAGTTACCTATAACTGCTGAATTAAAACAAAATTATTCAGATTAATACTATAATTAAATAATGAGTACTATCATTTTTCTTGATCTCAAAAAGGGGACAACATTATCAATACATCTAATTTTGCTAAAAAAAAATACGTTTTTAAGTTTTATGTAAACAAAAGCCACCCACCCAGAAAAACATTTTTCATCATTTTATCAATGACACTGATTTAAATCTCAAAGTGTATTCCCCACTATTTATGATAGTTTTAATTTCTAAGAGCCAAGTGTTAAGAAGTTTTAAATCATTTAGAATAAATTTCACTGTTATTTTTTTTTAAGTCATCATCAAAGAAAAGCTAATTAAATAAATTTCAAAATATAGAGATAGGAAATAGCCTAAAAAATTTTCATCAGATAAAGTAGGCTTATGTTTATTAATTCACTGAATAGAATTAATTTATTAAATTTGAACACAAATTTCTAGTTACTACAATACTGCATTATAGAAAAATATACACATGAAACCTGAATTATACGTGCTTATAAAAATACATTGGAGCATACATATACAAAGAGAAAAATAATAAACTCACTTTTATTCCTCCAGTAATAGCGCTACGGTTAGGTTTAAATTGCAGACCTTTTTTGGCAGCAAAATAAATAAATAATAATACACTACATACACTTCCAGGTGCAATGTAACTGGTGATCAAAGGTTCTATATTATTTTAACCTTTACAGGGGGGCTCAGACAGCATCTATCTGAGAATACCTGCAAACCTGGACAGATGTTGTCCAAGCCCCCACATAAAGGTTAACATAGTTTTTAAATCAAATACTGTCAAAATTCAATACAAACTAAACACAGGTTCAAATACCAACAAACGCAGAGCACAACAAAATTCTATAGCATTGTGTGATGCAATCATCTATCTAGATCACGTTACTTTTTCGCTTCAGAGCCATTCTAACGTCGATAACAATATATGGCTGCCATCACATTTGTAAATGTAAATAAAAAACATCTGCCCACTTTACCCAAAAGCATTCAGAGCCATTTTAACCCAACGTTACATTGAGAAACCTGTATGATGTCATTCCTCAATTTTTCGAGTAACTCGATTTTCAGTCTTTGAACGCCCTCTGTGAAGAAACATTTTAGGCCTAGTTTATTTTCCATTTTCTTTAAAATAAATTGGATGACCCAACACTGGAATATTTTCGAGCGGGAGGTGGCCGCATAGACAATCATCGAGTTCACTGCTGAAATTCCAGAATTAGTTAAAACTCGATTTGCTTATTGAAACACAATCGGTCTGCCGAGTCATATCTTGGTCGAAAACACTTGAAAACTAGATTTTAGTGATTGACTTTTTTGGGTTTACCAGTGGAGCAGGAAAACAAAATAATAAACTGATGAATCAACTGCTAAAATCATATTTTCAGGTGTTTTCCACTAAGATATGATTTGACAGACTAATTGCGTTTTAATATGCCAATCGAGTTTTAACTAATTCTGGAATTTCAGTCGTGAACTTGATCCCACTGCCACCTCTTGGTCTATTTCTATTTATGCAATATAATCTTAAATACTTTTACGTATAATAACATAGCTTTTAAATAATTGTAATGTTAACATATCACTGAAGTACAGCTAACATATTGTTAAAAATAGTGTCTAAAATTAAAAAAAGACAAATAAAAAATGTTAGAATATATTTTAATTAACTCTTAAATATTTAACTATTTTAAAAGTATGACAAGTTCTACAGTTGTAGTGTGTTAATTTAAAATCTGATTATGTCTATCAGAATTCAGTATGAAAGAGATTTGATTAAAGAGAACTTGAAAAGAAATTATTTTTAAATAAAATAATTTTTGCAAAAAAACAATAAGCTAATTTTCTTTTTTCATTCTTCTTGCTATTCACTTTTCTATCAAAAATACAATACAGTCAATAAAAAATATAGGGTAGCAAGGGTAAGCTAAACCTGAATTTTTGTTCACAACTTTAACAATAATGAAAACATTTTAATGAGATGAGATTTTGATCATATTAACTTTGCTTTGTATGAAATACAAAGAAGTCATTGGAAGTGATCTAATTTTTGATTGAAATATATTTCACAAAAAGCAAAATAAGTCTCTTCTAAATATTGTTAAATATCTTCGGTTTGGCTGAATATTTGGTAGTACAAGTATTAAAAAAATGCGCTGGTGAGCAACAAGAAACGTTAATATGTTTTTAAATATGAAAAAGTGTTTGACAAGTGCTTCTAATTGAGCATGAGAGAGGACAAGGAGTTATTTCTTGGCTGCAGCTCGCTGCCAATACCAAATTTGAAAAAATCATATTTGCACTTTTTCTGTGTAAAGGAAATCAGTCACAATTACGATAAAAATGTGAAGCACAAAGACATAGCCAAGAAAAATGCAGCATAATTAAACATGAATGTAAGGCGAAATAGTATCAGAAACCTTAGTTCCTGTAGCGTATCATACTCATGCAGTGCCACCAAGCATGCTCCCAGCATAGAACTGCACAGAAAATGATTTGTATTACAGAGTCAACAGTGCAGTTCACATGTAAAGTAGAATTGAAAATTTTACAAAAAAAAAAAAAAAAAGACAAAGTTTTACGCAAATTTCTTTCATATGGAAAAAGCGCAAATATGACTTTTACAAATTTGGCACTGACGGTGAGCTGCAGCCAAGAAGGGACCCCTTGTCCTCTCTCATGCTCAATTAGAAGCATTTGTCAAACACTTTTTCATATTTAAAAACATATTAACCTTTTTTGTTGCTCACCAGGGCATTTTTTAATACTTGTCATTCAAATTTTTTGTTAAAAACTGAAGATTTTTTTATATCTTGAAAAGAAAAATATTTGCTGCCAAAATTTTATTTTTATATTTGAATTAATTATTGCATTGTCAAATAAAATGCATGATGTCTGATAAATAAACCAAGGAGTCGAACGAAATAATTACAGTGTGCTCACAACTTTATTCAAAGAACTGAAACTAAATGCTTCGCAATAAAAACAAATAATTATGTTTTCCACGTGATTTATTTAATTTGAATGAATTGTACTACATACATAAAAAAAATTATACTTATTTAAACTTTGTGGCAACGAATAAAAAAAAATCTACAACAGCAACAATGTTCAACTGGAACTTTAAGACACAAATTTGATTTTCTCGGCAATCGTCAAACATACAAAGATGGAAAAAAATCCATTTTAAGTTTTACCAAAAGGGGTACTACTCTGTTATCCCGTCGACTAAAAAATTATCGCCAAATTCTAAGATTAAATGCTCATAATGGAATGTCACGTTCAATGACATTAAATACGTTAAAGGTGTTTAAAATGTCATTGCATGATTTTATTTTGACTTTTTATTTGTATTTTTATTAATATTCCAATAATTATTTGCTTTTTTTGTTATTTAAAATAAAAATTATGTCAATAAGTATAATTTGGCTATTAGTTTGGCGATATTTATAATTTGATGAAATTGGTCGACGGGATAACAGAGTAGAATTTTAGGTCTTCATTTTTTCGTTAAAAGTTAAATAAAAAACTACAGTAAACTACGAAAATTTTTTGAATGCTATCATTTTATTCGTCTTGTCAAGTTCTATCTTTTGAAAAAAAAAAGAAAATCACTGTCATACGTGAACTGTTTGCCACAAATTTCAAAAAGACATTTTCATTTTTCATTTCTTAAACTTATTATACCAAATGCTACCGCGTATGCTATGATAGTATGACCAAGCCAAATAGACAGCGCTCATTGCATCCCTAGTATTTAAAATAAAAAATTGAAATGCATAGAATAGAAATGAGCTTTAAAACATATTACAAAGTTTACTATAAATAAATACCCCCAATCATCACTATATCACTTCAATGTAAAATTCTGGATTGAGCAACCCCCCCCCCCCCTGATTCCTCTAGTTACATCTATGCAGAAAATATGCATACAAAATTTCTTATTCTCATCAAAATCCCTATAGTCGAACATTATTAACTTATTTATAACATTTTCAGACAAAGATAATGTAAAAATATTTACAGGAAAAGAAAGAACATTTTATTATTGTTATCTAAAAAAGTACGAGTAGAATAACTTTTGAAATCCCAAATGAACTTGATATCAACTTATTAACGTACTGTGAATGAAACACATCCACTGTCACAAAATGAGACCTTTCAACATCAGTGAAGAGCTTGAGTGAAGACACCAAGGACTAGCAGGCTACATTTACAGACAGAAAATTAATAAAATATCTGCCTGATAATGTATCCAGCTGTCATAAAAATTTTAACAGATCTTCGATTCCAGAGTTCCTTGACTTCCCAGCAGGCTTCTTAACAACAGGAATAACATTATGTGATTTCATTACACTCCATTATAAATTAATATATTGATACCAAGTTCAATTAGAATTAACAAAAGATATTTTAAATGTATACATTTTTAGATAGTTTTAAAAACTTCTTTAATTTTCTGTAAATATTTTTATTTTTTCTGCTGTCTGCGAGGTATTTTTTTATTTTTGTTTAAAAGTAAAGAAATAAAGTAAACAATATTACTTGGAAATAAAAAATAAACTAAGTAAGCATCAAAACAAACACATTGCAATATAGTTACAGTTACCTACAGTTGTGTTACCATATTCTTGAATTCATGGAAACACACAATCTGCCCATTTTCGCGATGTACACAAAGATATTTAGCAAATTAAGCGACTGGCTTTTTTTCCCCGATCATTTTAAATTTATTTTATAATTTACACATCCATAAAATAGAAGTTTCTTGGGAGGGAAATGCCAGTAGAAACGTTTATTTGATATATGCTTTTTTTCGCGAGAGGGCGAGAATTTTATTACAAATTTTATAGATATAAGCACATAATAATTTAAACATACCATATTTTCAACCGAATGATTGCATCTCCACTTCACACTAAAATCGCCAGCAAAATCTGCAGCAGACATTTGTGCCACAGTATTTCACATAAAAAATAACTTTTTAAACACTTCCCCTTCTAACAAGAGTGATTATTCAGAAAATATTATAATCTTCTCATCTGACGAATAATCTATCTGCACTAACAAAAGCCCAGTTGCCGCCATGTTTGTTGATGTAAATAAAAAAATCCCGTAACTTTTCCCGAAAGCGTTCAGAGCCGTTTTCACCCAACCTTTACCACGGGAAACCAGTATGACGTCATTCCCCATTTTCCCGAGTTACTCGTGTTTCGGTCTCTGAACGCGCTCATAGATATATATATTAAATTTCGTCATTTTGCCCGTCCTGAGTTTTTAATTCTAACGTTTTATGAAACATACTTTTATTCCCAGTTTCCATAATGCATTAATATTTTAACAGCTAAAGTTCTTTTATTTTATTTTATGTAACTTAGTAATAATCTATTGATTATTTTCTTAAAAAGAGCGGGAGTTTTTTTTTTGAATGCCAATATCTTATTGCAAAATCTTTTTTTCAGTACACAAATCCACTTTCCTTTTTAGAACATTTACCGAAACTTTAATTTTGTTTTATTATTTAATTAATCGTCTGCTAGGGGATATTCATATGCCTTGCGCGTGAGCAGGTTATGCTAATACGTG
Source organism: Maratus speculifer (assembly GCA_964019185.1). Classification (NCBI taxonomy): domain Eukaryota; kingdom Metazoa; phylum Arthropoda; class Arachnida; order Araneae; family Salticidae; genus Maratus; species Maratus speculifer. The sequence continues at coordinate 297,107,455 of OZ025291.1, forward strand.
ATCAGGTAAAGATTCCCTGCATCTAGCCACGTCTACCGACCAATAGGAGATAGTGAGTTGGGTTGTCTTTGCGTTGAAAATAATCCTAGTGGATCTTTAAATTTCTTACGTGGAAAAGGGGAGGGGCTGGATTGGCTTTGAATTTCAGAGACTCATTTTGCTTGACAAGAGCGTTGAGAATGCAGCTAATCTTTCAAATGTTAGGAGGCCCATCTCAGATTTGGAATCATTTCGAACGTTGAGATGATGCAGTCTTAAGGGTTTTTCTGCTTTCGTCAGGAAATGTGTTCAAAAACGTCAACTTTGAAGGCTTGTTATGAAAGATTTATTGTGTTTTTTAAAAAACAGAAAATTGAGTGCAATTTGAGTGTTTCTGAATAACAACACCTGCTAGTTTCATGCATTTCCGAACAAAAATAAAGCATATGTCACAAAGTTGCCCTTTTTGATTTAAAAACACCCTTGAGAGCGAGTTGTCTAGTGTTAATTTGTGTAGACTGGTGACATGTGGAGTAACTTATGTTCATGCTCTAAATAATAAAGGACTAAAAACTGATTGTCTTGCATTTTATTTGGAAAACCCCCCAAGGAACACAAATCCATTGTTTACAATGATGACTGCTGAGCCTGTTTATTATTTTCAAAGGAAAAGACTTATTCTTATAGCCAGGGAAGGGGAAATGCATAATTTTGCTCGCCAGTGGTGAGTGGATTTTCTGGCAAGGCGAGTGCATTTTTAGTTTTTGAAAAACCGTAGGTAATAGAGACATTATCAGGGACACTTTTTCAATCTAGATATTTTAACTTTCCAAATTATTACAGTGTAAATATGGTACTAAGTTCTATCTTATATTAAGCTTACCTCTGTTGCATATATTTCTTAATTTTACAGGAAAAAGTTACGAATATGTATTGTAGTAATATTAATTTGGTGTATTATTTTGTCATAACTATTTTCAACTGTGCGCGTGTTGCATTTTGCAGGCTGGTGAAATAAATCCTTGGCTGGTAAGATTTTTGAAAAATTCCCCACCCCTGCTTATAGCAAAGATGTTATCTTACTAGAATACTATAGTAATTACTTGTATTCTTACAGCAAATCGCCATATTATTTCATATATATATATATTTTTTTTTTTTTTAAGTGAACTTAATTTGGTACAGACAATAAAAATAGTGCATATTTAAACTTCATTTGGAGTTTCATAAGACTAAATTCAACATAGTAATAATCTTTTGTTTTTACAGTGTAGCTAAAATAAAACCCTTGTTTAAAGTTTAAACTTGGGACTGTGCTAAGAGCATTTTGGAAGAACGTCGCAAATTTGGAACATTGTCATGGTCCATGTCCTGTTTTCTAGATAGTTTTATAAAAATATTTCGCAACAGAATTTTATTTAAGTTTTTACTCTTTGTATCTTTTATATTCTTTTCATAATAAAATTTCTGGTTTGAATCAAAATGCATTCATATCGTAGCAGTAAAAATGACTGCTCACGGCCATTCTACTCTTAATTATGCCTTGGTGACAAGCGACCAGTATATGTGATGTATTAAGGGTGTTTTTAAATCAAAAAGGGCAACTTTGTGACATATGCTTTAATTTATTTTTGTTCGGAAATGCATGAAACTAGCAGGTGTTATTATTCAGAAACTGTCAAATTACACTCAATTTTCTGTTTTTTTTAAAAACACAATAAATCTTTCTTAACAAGTCTTCAAAGTTGATGTTTTTGAACACATTTCCTGGCGAAAGCAGAAAAACCGGTCGAAAAGCAGGAGAAAACCGGGTGGTCACGTGATCGAAATAGCTTAGAACTGGATAGGTAATTTAAATATCATAAAATGGAAAAATAAGTTCAATTCGAAATTGCTTTCTTTGTCAGGCATTCCAATTTCATATCTTTCTGTTAAATAATGAATTTGTAAATGTGTCAAAACGTTTTGTTCTTGTTGAGAGCATCCTTAAGTGCTCAGAATCCTTCATTATTCTCACTAGTAAATTTTTATTGTAAATTTTTTCTTATTTAATCCAGGCATTTTCTCAGTTACATTAAGCGAAAATTTGTTTTGAAAAACCAGTGATAAAAGATTCTGTAAAAAACACTCATCCCTAAGAAATTAAGTCTTAAAAGCGTGAGAATTGTATTGTGAGATTCACTCAATGCAAACTAGTTGTGAATCCCATAGTATTTATTTATCAGGAACATGCCAGTAATATTCAACGTCTATGTGCAGGACTTTCGTTGGCGCCCTATGACCACCACCCCCATCACTCCAAAAAAGAAAATTCTATAAATATCTATAATTGCATAGCTGCCATATCCTTCTGAAGTTTTTTAGTGGGACAAAAAAGTTTTTTGAACCAAAAAATTTATTTAATAAAATGTGTCTTGTTTCTAAAGCTTTTTATTTCATTTATTAAGTACAATTGCTGGTTTCAAACATTCGTAAGTTACTTTTAAAAAAAAGTGGGGTTACCAGCCATGTAAATAATATCTGAAACACAGTAAAGCCTATCTGTATCAGCATTCTACATTAAATTGTACAATTTTATTATCTAAAAGAAACTTATGCAATATAATAACAATAGATTGAATCTATTATACATGACAAATGTGTCTGTCCGTTATGCTGACGTAATTTTGCGAATAATAACGCTTGATGAAGTCATTTCGCTTCGGTACAACTTAACTTCTAAATATCGCAGTTTCACTTTTGGTTCAGTTTTCGTCGTATAGGGGGAAAATATGTTCTTTCAAATAAATTTATCATTACTTAAATACAATGCAGTCAAATAAAATAGTGCTTTTATGTTAGTGGGGTGCAGATGATAAATTGCTAAATATTGTTCTTGTAACATATCGTCACCTGAGAATAAGGTTCTATCTGTGTTTTTGAAAAAATTGACTTAACGATATAGAATTGCTCTATTTGTATCTATGAAGGTATTTTTGCATCAAAATGATGTTATATATAATTTATGTATGACATTACGGTTATATTATGACATTATTTTAATCCAGAAATTCCTTCATAGAAGCAAACAGAACATTTATATATCGGTGAGTCATTTTTTTCAAAAACACAGATAGAACCTTATTATTCCCAGGTGACTATATGTCATGTTGTATTATTTTTTATACCCTTTGAAGAGCCCTGATAATGTCTCTATAATATTGAATTCTCACTGGAAAAATGGAAAAGTTTTATTTTAAAATAAGGAAAGGCAATTTTTCAATATTTTACCTTCAAAGTTAAAAATATAAAATTTTGTTAAAAGTCTCTTCTGGTGCGAATCTCATTTAAATTAGGTGGGATAAAATGTATTCCACCGCCCCTCAAGGGTTTTATATATCACTCATTTAATTTAAAATGCATGACTTTCATTCATTTTATTTAAAATCCATTCATTTCACTAATTTCAATTAAAATGCTAAAAAGCAAAAATAATTATAAAAATGCATGTAATACCAAAAACAAAAGTTTTTATTTCAAAATGACAAAATTGTTTCTAATTTGCACACGCAAAATATTACAGTTGCTAATGCTGATTTTAAAAATACCAATGATGAGATTAGTGCCCTGAGAATGTAAAAGTGCTAATGAAATAAAAAACACAAATTTAACTTAGTTATAACTAAAAAAATTTATGTGTTTACGTCGCCGAATGGGTAAAAAAGGTATCTTCAAGTACAATTTGTTTATCTCAGTTGTTTACATATGCATGTGGTTTTCAAAATAATTTCAAAGCATAAAATACCTATCTTTTATATGTGCAGCCTGATTACGAAAACTTAATGCATTTGCACTTAAAATAATATAAATAGTCCAACATATGTTAAAGGCTAATATTCCAGAAAGAAATTATGAATAAAAGAATGATATACAAATTTAACAGACATATAATCGAATTATGCGCTTAAGATGCTGAAATGGTTAATATAAACGCATCGCTTTTAATACAATTCAAAGTTTCGTTTGAATACATTGAATTTTTCTTATATAAAAACCTTTTTTTGTGTTACTGGTTGTCATTCTGAGAAAAGGTATTAAATGTGAATAAATAATGTATTTCAGTAAAACAAAAAACGGTTTTCATCTACGCTCTGTAACGAGGGAAGTATGCGCATAGATAGCCTAGTGCTATCTATGCACTAGTGATTTAAAAGGACAATTTGTCCTTTTTAATTTACATTATGTATATATTAATCAAAGACATTTATTTGTACTTTGCATGCGTTGGTTGTGACTAAAATAATTTGCCACAGTTAGAAATCTGAAAATTTAGATATGGATAGATGATGGTAAGCCCAAATGCACATGAGGCTTGGAGTTTTTGTTGTTTAATAAATTAACTGAAATATTAATTAAAAGCCATAATGATAATAAAAAAATTACGAGTTTTCATTTTTCAAAGCAATTATGCCTGTGAATTTCTCTAGATGTTAAGCTGTCCTTAACATTAACAAAATAGTAATGCTTGAGTTTTACTGAATTTCGAAATTGTGATGCTGTGATCTGTGTAAGTTTTTAAGTTTTTTCATTATTCTAAATTTTTGAAACTTGTAAAAAAAAAAAGCTATTAATAATCCTCAGTACTTATTCGATAGTTCTGGTGTGAAAAAATATTAGTTTTTACTATTTTTAAAAAAATCTCGAAATCATTCTAAAGATTCAACAAAGATATTAAGATATTTTTTCTCTCAATGCAAGTTTTCTCAAAATATTGTTTTCTGTTTAAGATATGTGTGCTTTGGATTTCATTTCATGTTTTAAAAAAGTGAGGGGATGGTGCACATTTTATGTTATTTATGTTTCATGAAGAAATTTTAGTCAAAATAAGTAAAAATTTTGAGACATTTTTGGCCTTTAAGGGTGTATTCGAAAAAACGCTTTTCCACCTTCAACAGCTCGAAATTTTCCGATACATTTTTAAAAGTAGGAACATGAAACTTGTTGAGGGGATTCTTGAAGGGACATATGAGGTGCCGTGTGATGTCATTTTACGCTTAATTCATTAGAATTTGATTTATAAACAATTACCTTATCAGTATGACCCTCTTTTTCGTTCCCAGATCTCTCGCTTCAGAAAAATCGGTTCGAAATGCCGTTTTTGATTGCTTTTTTTGCAATATTTTCTGCATTTATCAAAGAATTGACAATCATGGCACCTTGTGTACTTTCTAAATAAGAAATTTTGAAAGTTTGGTGCATTTGAGAGCAAAAATGAATTCAAAAATAAATCGGAAAATAAGCAGTTTGAATCGAAATACACCCTTAACAAAAATTATGATTCTGGTATGATGATAGGTCTAGAATAGCAGATAGAAATCATAGATAAAAAAAGCATTTGATTGGAGGTCGATAGTTTTAAAATACACAGAATTTTTGTCCAATACATGAGTTTTTAAAGAAGTGATAATTTGTAGAAATGTTAAGAAAATATATTGCTTCAACCAACTGAAGTAATTTTTCTCTCTGAGCGCAAAAATCACAGTGGCATGGCAGGGAATGACAAAACCTTTGCAAACAGCTGATGCTTCATTCTTACCAATTAAAATTTGTCCCATAGCTGACAACAGCCTCTCTAATTTTAATCTCCAAATTATAACTCACATTCATAAAAGTTATGTCTTTACGCTGTTTCTCTATTCAGAGCTGTCCAACACGTCTTCCAATGACGTTATGGTAGCCAGTAGCGTGTTTTGAAGGTTTTGTGTGCACCTATTCGAATGTTTTCTCTTATTAACAAAGTTTTTTAAATTAAAAATCCATTTTAAAAGGTGCATTATTTAAAATCAATAATATTTGGATGGAGTTCTTTTAAATGTAACCAGTGACCATTATTTAGTGTTAATTATTTAATGTTATTATTTTGTTATTAAGTGATTGTTTCTGGTTTCCTTCCCATACAAAACTTTTAATATGGATTCCCCCTCTGAAAAATGCAGCTATAAATTTACTACAATTTGAGTTATTTCTGCAAAATATTTTTACATAGAATTTCTGAGCCGTAGAGAACTTGTGGCTATCACCATGAAATGTATGTGCATCACATAAGCAGGGTTGCGACAGGCTACTATTTTTAAATTCTGTTCGCACAATGAATTGAAAAAACACATTTCATAATATATCTTTCTTGTATATTTTGTCAAAGCATGACATGAGCAAAAAAATTTTATTTTGAAAAAGTGGTGTGAAATTAAATAGAAAAATTATCGCCTGTGGTAGCCCTATGTAAGACATTTGTCTTGTGATACATAAGTCCAACTTTATTTATTACCTCATTACCGCAGGGGCTGATATTTCCCAATAATAATTAATTTTCATCTTATTTATGACAAATTCTTCAGAGACGATGATAGCTATTTAAAATAAAAAACAAATTTTGCTATAGCAATAAAACTATACCACATACCACCAGGCCTGTAGCTAAGGGGGCGCTATGGGCGGCTCAGCCCTCCCTAGAAAAGATTCCAAGGTCACTCAATGAATTTCTCTTCTGAAAATTCAAGTGAAATTCTGTTCAGAAATCTAATTTAGTTTTGAATATTCTTCACAGTTTTGCAGAGATACTAAATTGTATCTATAAGTGTTTCAACACTCCCTCATCCTATTTGTTCATAGGAAGTAGAGATGGGCATTATTTAACATAACAAGATAAATATTCGTAATATTAACCAAAAACGTGTTATTCAATAACAGATTACCAAAATGTCCCTGTTAATTTTGAAACGCCTCGTATGATGAGCATTTTAAAAAGAAGAAACAAATAGTAAGGCTGAAAATTATTTTAGGAATACATATTTATAAATTACTAAAAGTTTAGTTATATGAAAAAATTCCAACTTATAAATCTATTTGAATTCTGAGGCAAAGAATTTTTATTACTGCAGAAAACAAAAATCTCCAACTGCATTAAAATGCTTTTGAGACAAAGAAAGAAAAAAAAATTCCGACGCACAAAAAAAAACCTTATGAAACTTTCTTTTTGACGCGTCACTGTCGATCTATGTTTCCAAGACATTAAAAATCCCTTTGGTCTAATCAAGGAAGCCAATCATAGAACCATTTTCCTTTTGCATTGTCCAAGACATTAAAAATCCTTTTGGTCTAATCAAGGAAGCCAATCATAGGAAACCTTGTCCTTTTGCTATCTCAAAAGTTCACGTGATAAAATCTCTCAAAAGCTATTCGTTGTTGATTATTCTATGAATATTTAAAAACATCTGGCTTTGATTCTTCACAGAATATATTTTATCGTTTGAATTTTTTATAACGCTCACTGTTACAAAGATTAAAGCAATAGAATCAGTTTTTAGAATAACGAAAACAATATTTATTGAAAATAATAGCTGGAATAATGAAAATTGCTTTTATCAAACAAATAGGTAGAATACTGAAAATGAAATGAGGGAAAAATGTGTTTTTATTCTAAAGTACGTGAAGTTAGTGAATGACGCTTGCAGATTATTAAAAAGCAAGGAGATAATGTCGGCCATCTTTGGTCATATTTTTAATGGGAAGGAATCGCTGTTTGAAAAATGGAATTAAAGAGACTTACGGATTTAATTGTTAATAGAAGGGTGTTTTATCGCTCGGGCACAGGACATAATCTTTCGTTGATGTAGTTAGATGGGTAAAACGGTGGCAATCTTTGAGTTTGAATATTTAAAAGGGATAATACTATGTACTCATGGTATTTGGGGAAGGGGGGGGGGGGTATTCTGGCGCTATGATTTTTATTTAATAAAATGTTTATTGCTGTTTTTTTATCATTATTATTTTGTCAATATTGCGTCGTTAGAAAATACGAACTGGAAAACATTACTTTTGTAATTGTATTTTACTGAAAAAAAAGAAGAAAAATAGCCTGGTGAGGACACAGCCATTCGAAAAGGGATGGGATGGGAGGGGGGGGCGGTCCCGACGGACGCGGAAATTTATAAAGCGCCAATTTTATACTACCAACATCATTTTTTGGCCTGTCACAAGTTTTGGCGAGGGGATTTTAAATACGTACTTGCACATATGAAATTTTTTTAGGATGAATGACATTTGATTAAAAATATACAAGTAATGTTTCGTGCTCTTGTGGAATAAGCTTTGAATATGCGTTGACAGATATTGATTCGGATATGTCAAAATTCGAACTTCAAATCAAGGTGAAAACGAATGAAGATCAATTTTATTTTTTTTAACAAATCGCATTGTTAAAACTGTTGTTTTTATGGAGGATATTTCTGATCGTTTAGAAAAAATTAATTTCTAAACCATCAGTTTTGGAGACATTGGAACAATTGTAAAAGTGCTTTAAACTTTCTTCTGCATCATATAAATATTAATTTAGATTAAAATAATTATTTTTTAAATTGTTAAGAAACTACATATTTTATACAGTGTTCAGTAAGTTTCCTATAACTTTTATTTAGAAAAAAAAATTATGTGTTTTAACAAGTGGATCAGAAAAAAAAGTTCTACGGGCAAAATTTACTGAGTTATGATACTTATAAATTTTCAACGAGGAAAAATGCATTTTTAGTGCAAGAAAACGATAATAATACGTGAAATGTAAAGTATCACAACTAAGTTTTTGTCTTGCAAAAATTAAAATCTAATCTAACTCTATGTTGATTTTAAAGGCGCATGTTTATCTAAACTAAAACAGTGTCTATACTTATGTATCAAAATTATTCAAGATACCTTAATTAACGGCCGTATAATTAAAATGTCTGTTGACAGCATAGTCTCATCGATTAGTTATACGTTACAAAAATAACAGGTTGTTGAAACCTGTTACCTGTGAATGTGTGGAACGATGTAACTTGTTAACCAAAAATAACTATATTTCCCATCTCTAATAGGAAGTTAACATAATGTTTAATTTTGCGCCAGTTATACACTCAAACTTTTTCATCATCATATAGTTTTCTTGGCATAAAATGAAGTGATTACTACAGTTTATTAAGAAACATAGTACCTACAATATGAATATGCACTAATTTATCTTTCTGCGTTAGAGAGAGAGAAAAAAAATTATGAGCCCCCCTACACTCTCTTCAGCCCCCCCCCCCCCTATTGTTCACTTCTAGCTACGGCCCTGCATACCACGCTACCACTACTAGAGTGAAATAACAGTGTTGCAGATTTTCAGTCATGTGAATTATGGCACCTCACACTGTTTGCAACTACAAGAGGTGTGCCTCTTTATTGAAAAAATTGACGATGGACAGGTCTGTGTTTAAATCACTTTTTAGGAGACTCCGAAGTAAAATAAAATACTTTTTCTTTTTTTAACCCTTTCACTACTGGTGTCCATGATCAAGGAATACTTTTTAGAATTTTTTATGAATTCTAATTTTATTTAAAGTAATTTTACAATTTTTGTCTGCATTTTTAATCATTTCCCTACTGTTGGTGTCCGAGATTCATGAAGCAGTTCTTTAGTGTTGTCAAGTGAAAATAAATTCGCACTAATATATCTTTTTTGCTTTATATTAACAACTTAAAGAAACATTTAGTAAATTGAAAAAAACAAGATACAGGAATGCAGTTTCCTGCTGCGGTTGCGGGATTAACATATCCAAGTATGCGACACAGTAAGAGAAATATAAGCACCGTGTGTGCTTTACAAAAACATAAGAGAAACTGAACTGAGTTCGTTCACAGTAAAATGTTGTCCTTGAAGTAATCAACACAAATGATTTCGCAATCCTGTGCAATCATCCACTTATGAATTGTTTAAATAAACAATGATATTAAATATTTCATTAATGTCACTTTTGAATAATGGATTAATTTATAGTTTATAAATATTATGGTTTTAAAGTAAACAGTTAATGTAATTAATGTCACTTCTGAAATATGAAGTAATTTGATGTTTATCAATATTACTGTTTTTAGAATAAACACTTTAAGTACTTAAACACACTCCCACCCTATCAGGCCTTAGTCCTGATATATAGGAAGGAGCGCTAATTTGTGTACAGGTCGTCTCAAAAACGATCCTCTACACTGTATGGTCACAACACGGACATGTTCGTCTTTTCCTGGGTGCACCTCTGTTACCCGGCCCAATGGCCAAGAGTCTGGTGGCTGGGTATCATCAAGGAGTAGCACAACTTGTCCAGGTTGAAGATTACGTTGCTCGACTCTCCACTTGCTTCTTTTTTGGAGCGAGATCAAATACTCCTTCTTAAATCGCTGTGAGAATCCTCTTTTTAAATTTTGCAGCAGCTCCCAGCGATTTCTAGGGTTGCATGTGATGGATGAGGTCTCCTCCGGTATTGAGAAGATTACATCACCTGTAAGAAAATGTGAGGGTGTGAGAACATTTATGCAGTCACTATCATTGTCATTTAAATGTATGAGAGGTCGCGAATTTAACAAGGCTTCGACTTGGCTAAGTAGGGTGGCGAGCTCTTCGAAAGTCAGGAGTGTCTCTCCTATTACTCTTTTTAGATGATGTTTGGCGGATTTTATCGCAGCCTCCCAAATTCCGCCAAAGTGAGGGGAAGAAGGAGGGATAAAATGCCATTCAATGGATTTTTCAGTTAAATATCGAGACATGATTTCATTTTTAGGAAATGACAACCATGCCCTCTGTATTTGGTCGATTTTTCTTGATGCCCCGACAAAGTTCTTCCCGTTGTCACTATAAAGGTGACGTGGGGTACCTCTTCTTGCACTAAAACGTCGAAGAGCTGCTATAAATGCTTCAGTTGTTAGGTCACTTACAGCTTCTATATGGACCGCTTTCGTAGCAAGACAAATAAATAAGGCAATGTAACCCTTAGTTGTTTTTGCACCCCTACCCTTGCTAAATTTAATGAATATGGGGCCTGCGTAATCAATTCCACTGGCAAAAAAGGGGCGTTCAAGATTTACTCGAGGTTTAGGTAAATTCCCCATTAATGGAGGAGTTGTAATAGCTTTCTTGTATCTGAAACATTTTAAACATCTATTAATGCATTTGTTAATGAGCTTTTTTCCACCAATTATCCAAAAAGATTGTTTTATGATGTGCGATAGTAGAGAAGGTCCAGCATGTAAAGTGGCAATATGCTGTTGTATTATCAATAGTTCACTCATTTTATGTTGTGATGGAAGTATTACCGGATGCTTGTGATTAAATGCTAACTGTGAATTTTGCAGGCGTCCTCCCACCCGTAAGATACCCTTAGCATCAATAAACGGATATAGGGAGTGTAATTTGCTTTTCTTAGCTAGAGGTTTTTGTTCTTTGATGCAATTTAACTCTTCTTTAAAGTAAGAATTTTGAATCCAAAGAACGATCATTTCTTCAGCAGATTTTATTTCGTTAAATGTAAGTACTGTTGAAGGGATTTGATATTCATTAGCATTTTTGCATTTTTTAATGAATCTTATGCAATATGCCAGAATGCGGATAATTTTTGAAAGTGAAGAGTGCTTTTGAAACAAATTATCTAGTACATCATTTGAAGCATGCGTGTGAAATGAAAAAATGGGATCCGACCTTTGCTCGGATTTGATTTGCTCATCGAATTCATCAACATTTAAGTCATCTTTCGGCCAATTAGATGGGTCTAGAAGTAGCCAGCCTGGCCCTTTCCACCATAGCTCGCATTCTGGCAAACACTTTGGGTCGATACCGCGAGAAGCGATATCTGCGGGATTATCTTTTGAGGGAACGTGTCCCCAGTGCTTAGTAGGTAAAACTTCTGTTATTTGAGAGGTTCTGTTCGCGACAAATGTTTTCCACTTGCGGGGGTGTGCGGATAACCATGAAAGGACTACTTTAGAATCAGTCCATGCAAAAATATCGAACTTGTAATTCTTTAGTGTGTCCATAACTGTGCGGAATAATTTAGATAATAAGTGAGCACCGCAAAGTTCTAATTTAGGGACAGAAATTTGCTTGATTGGTGCAACTTTTGTTTTAGAAACCAAAAGAAAAGCATTGGTTTTTCCATTGCAAGTTTGTCGGCAATAAATTGCGGCAGCATAAGCTAGTGTTGACGCATCGGAGAATCCGTGTAATTCGAAGGCATTCTCGGATGAAAGCGTAACACATCTTGGTATCGAAAATTGATTGATTTCATTGAATGAATTTTGAAATTTGAATAATTCCTCAGTTAGATGTTCTGGAATAATAGTGTCCCAGTCCCCTTTTGTCAACCACAGTTTTTGATAAAATATTTTTAAAGTTACAGTGCATGGGGAAATTAGACCCAGTGGGTCAAAGATTCTAGCCGATTCTGCTAAAATTTGCCTCTTTGTAAGAGGTGGAGTGAGATTTAGTGAAACCTTGAAAATAAAAGTATCTGAAGAAGAGTTCCAGCTTAATCCTAGAACTTTAGAGCTTCCGTTATCACTAGGAATTATTTCAAAATTCGATTCGGTATTGGAATCATCTTGAAACTCTCTAAGAAATTCCTTTGAATTTGAATTCCATTTTCTTAAGTGGAAACCATGCGCGTGCAAAACATCGCTAATTTCTTTACAAGTTTCTATTGCCTCGCTAACAGTGTTTGAGCCTGAAAGAAGATCATCCATATAGAAATCTTTCTCCAATGTTTGAGAAATAACAGCGTTTTTTGTATAATCATCAGCAATTTGTTTGAGACATTTAGTGGCTAGATAAGACGCTGGAGCTAGCCCATAAGTAACTGTTTTTAATTTGAAATTTTTTATTTCCTCATTAGAGTTAAACCTCCAAACTATTTTCTGATAATTTTGATCTTCTTCAGAAACTAAAATCTGGCGGTACATCTTTTCTATGTCAGCGCAAAAAACAATTTTCGGAACTCGAAAATTAAGTAAAATTTCAAATATGTCCCTTTGTAATTTAGGACCTACTCCCAAAATTGAATTCAAGGAATTACCTTTTGAAGTATTACATGATGCATCAAACACAACTCTCAACTTGGTAGTAGTACTAGAAGGTTTAATAACCGCATGATGAGGAAGAAAATATTGTTCATTTTCAGAATCGTTAATGTCATTTTGTGTTATTAATTCCATATGGCCTAACTGTATATATTCGCGCATAAAATCCTTGTATTGCTTTTCGAATTCTGTGTTTTCTTTAAATTTCCTTTCCATCGCCAACAAGCGAGAAATTGCGGCAGGTCTAGAATTACCTAATTCTGTCGTAGGTTTAACAAAAGGTAATTTTACCACAAAACGACCCTCGGAATTAATTGAGTAAGTTTTCTGAAAATGTGATTCAACAAATTGTTCTTCTGGAGACAGAATTTGAGCATTATTATTGAATACTTCTTCCATTTCCCAAAATCGTTTTAATTCATTATCAATATTAAGTTCATAAATATGTAAATTATGCATTGAATTAGGAGTTGTGTTAAGATGCGGCATTTTTCCCGATACGAGAAAGCCAAAGATGGAATTTTGCGCAATTAAACTGCTCTGAGCACATGTTATTTGACCAGGAAGCAAAATAGAAAAAAAGTAATCTGATCCTAAAATAACATCGATTTTATTTGGAGTCCCAAAATGTGGATCTGCCAAGTTTACATTTTTTAAGTGTGAATAATGCTCTTCACTTATTTTCTCAGAAGGTAATGGAGCTGTTAATTCGTCTAAAATAAAAGCTTTCACTGACAACTTACTGTCAGCATTATGAATTGATATAAGATCAATCATTACGTAACCCTTTGTTACTGCGATTTTTGAATTAGAAAGACCTTTCACGGGAAATCGGGCATTTTTCCTTTTGAATCCTAACACTTTCATGCATGATTCTGAAACGAACGTAGATTCTGAGCCACTGTCACACATAATTCTTAACGTATGCTTTTGACCCATGCAATCATAAATATATACTGTAGCAGTGGGCAAAAGTGCGAAAGATGTTTGAACAGAATTTATTGAAGGAGAAACTTCTTTTTTATTATCATCAGGAATCGAAAGGTCCTCTGAATCAGATTTGCTTTTCCGACTCTGTTTTTCATTCGAACGTGAAGTTGACATCGCATAATTTTGTAGTTTATTCTCGCATAATAGCGTATGGTGTTTAAGCTGGCAATGATGACAGCTAAATGTAGAATTACATTGATATGTGTAGTGTCTGTCAGATAAACAGTTGCTACATAATTTGTTTTTTCTCACAAATTGTTTTCTATCTCTTACATTTAATTCCTTGAATTTAATACATTTGTACAATAAGTGATTAGCTTTACAAAATAAACATTTGATAACGTTATTGGCGGGAGCTTTGTGAAAATTAAATTGTTTCTCTTTTTTATGTAACCCTGTATAATCATTATTATACAATTCTAAAGATAAACATCTGTCATTAATGAACTGAATAAATTGATCAAAAGAAGGAAAATCATCCTTCGATGAATATTGAGCCCATTCTTCACGTGTTTTATTATCAACCTTTTGAAGAAGAATATGAATTAACCAAATGTCTCTCTCTGATGCTTTAACATCGATTGATTTGAGAGCACGAATTACCTCGTCAGAGATATCTGATATATTGCGTAAGTTAAGTGCATTAGCATGAATAATGGGAGGTATATCCATAAATGTTTTGATAAGAGCTGCGACAATTTGTTTTCTTTTGTCGTATCTTGACAATAATTTTTCCCATGCTTCTGCATAACTGGTTTCAGAAATGGGAATATGTTTTATAATTGACGATGGCTCTTCACCGAGCAAACCTCTTAAGTATTGAAATTTTTGAATGTTTGTTATACTGGCATTGTTATGCACTAACGATAAATATAAGTCTTTAAATGACATCCAGTTTTTGAAATTACCATCAAATTGCTCAATATTCAATCTGGGTAATTTAAAATTATTAGTTGTATTAACTATAGGTAATTGTTCATTAACAACTTGAGAATGTGCATTCATACTATTTATAGAAAATTTTTCAAGTTCTAATTGCAGTTTGGCTTTGGTTTCATAATATTTTGTTTCAAATTCCTCCATTTCCGAGGATTCTTCTGGTAATTGTGCATCATATTTATCAAAATCGAAATAAGCTGTTTCTAATTTTTCTAATTTATTCAATAAATCATTCTTTTGAAAAACTTGATCAGCGTCAATGAAGTTCGTGATACGTGTTAATGCAGATTTAGCTCTGCCACGTAAATTTATTGCTGTCTTTTCTAAATCTTCTTGACTCATTATTAAAATAATGAGGGAACCAAGTTAAAAAACAAAGCCAAACTGATAATAAACCAAAAATGTACTTATCTGAAACAGCTGGGCTGTAGGGTACTCCTTTATGGTGACTTTGTACCGTTGTAATCCAAAAAAAGCGATGTGTGCAGGTACATCTGAAACAGCTGGGATGAATGGTACTCCTTTATGGCGACTTTGAGACGGCGTAATTCATCAAAAGCGATGTGCGCAGGTACATCTGAAACAGCTGGGATGAATGGTACTCCTTTATGGCGACTTTGAGACGGCGTAATTCATCAAAAGCGATGTGCGCAGGTTATCTCGCCGGTGGTGCCTCCATAATGTTGGTGTCCGAGATTCATGAAGCAGTTCTTTAGTGTTGTCAAGTGAAAATAAATTCGCACTAATATATCTTTTTTGCTTTATATTAACAACTTAAAGAAACATTTAGTAAATTGAAAAAAACAAGATACAGGAATGCAGTTTCCTGCTGCGGTTGCGGGATTAACATATCCAAGTATGCGACACAGTAAGAGAAATATAAGCACCGTGTGTGCTTTACAAAAACATAAGAGAAACTGAACTGAGTTCGTTCACAGTAAAATGTTGTCCTTGAAGTAATCAACACAAATGATTTCGCAATCCTGTGCAATCATCCACTTATGAATTGTTTAAATAAACAATGATATTAAATATTTCATTAATGTCACTTTTGAATAATGGATTAATTTATAGTTTATAAATATTATGGTTTTAAAGTAAACAGTTAATGTAATTAATGTCACTTCTGAAATATGAAGTAATTTGATGTTTATCAATATTACTGTTTTTAGAATAAACACTTTAAGTACTTAAACACCTACTAAAAGCACAAATATTTAGAAATCAAACCAGTAGATAGCAACACCTAGGAATATTTGTATCAAGATGGATAGAAACATGAGCTCTCATCCCGGTAAGCCTTTTTAGAATCATATTATTTTGATATAATTTTATGTAAGCAGTAGCTAAATATATTTATTATTTTGTTAAAAAAACTAGAAACTTTGATTTAAGCTTATTTTGAAAGTTCTAAGTATTTACAATTTTGTTATAGAATTATTTAAAAACATGCGTCCATAATCAAGGACAAATGTTTTCAAACGGTGTGTGTACCACTATACTGTCACATTATGATATTGTTTGCTTTTGTTTAGTTTTTTATTGTATATTGTTCATTTAATGTACGCTAAATTTTATTTTCGGTGCTGTTATTCCTATTAAAAAAATATAAAAGGTAATATGAATAAAATATTGGGAAAGTGGAATTGTGTATGATTTTATATTATATCAGGAAACAACCTCTGAAATAAATAAAGATCTACAAAGCAGATTTTGTCAGGCAGCAGCAAAGAGAGTAAGAGAATAATCACCGAGAAAACAGTTATATTTTGATAGTAATTTTTCATCTTATACTAAGTTGAAAATTTTGAAAAATCATAAAATATTAGCAGCTTGTACAACAAGAGAGAATAGATTTGGAAATCCACCTTTCATTCCGGAGAAAGCAGCAAAAAAAAAAAAAAAAATGGAAGGAGTTTTATAGAAGAGCTATGTAGTAAGGACAATGATATTGTACTTGTTAGATGGTATGATAACAAAAGTGTGTATATTGCAAGTAACTTTTTGGGTAAAGGTAATACTGATGTTGCTAAATGATGGGACAAAAATTCTAAGCAATATGTTGATGTGATTCGACCAGAAGTTGTGAAGAAATATAATGAATCAATGGGATGAGTTGATAAGATGGATTTTCTAATTGGCTTGTACAGAATTTTTATTCAATCAAGAAAATGGACACTTCGCCTCATATTTCATGCAGTAGACCTGGCTATATGTAATAGTTGGCTTGAATATAAAAGAGATGCTACTGAATGTAATATTCCAAAAACAGAAATTATGAATTTGTTACACTTCAGAATGACAATAGTGAACTATCTAGTGAAAGCTGGAAAACCATCAGCATCAAGGAAACATGGTAGACCAAGGAAAACCGAAGACATGCCGGAAAATTCTAAAGACGATATTTCACGCAAAAGCACAGAAGTAAGACCATCTAAGGCAATACAACTCGATGCAGTAGATCATATCCCTATCCATAACGGCTGCAAGGAAGCAGGCCGTTGTAAAAGAGAACAGTGCAAGGGGAAATCACATTTTAGGTGTGAAAAATGCCAAATTTATATATGTTTGAGTAAAGAACGCAATTGTTTCAAATAATTCCACTTAAACGCATAGTTATCACAGCATTTGAAATTTAAACAGTCTTTTGTAACAGTATTATTCTAAAACAGTATTTTGTAACAATAAAATAAATTTGTTTTTCCACCAACAGTGTCTTTTCATTATAGTCTACTCTACACTCATTGAATACAAATGTCCTTAATCAAGGACATTCTCTAATTAAAAAAATTATTATGGTCATGAATTTTTTTTTTAGCTTATAGGACCTTTATTAACAATATGTAAAAACTTCATAATTTTTATTTCATTTTTAAAGTGTTGGTACTGAAAGGGTTAATGGAATATTTATAAGTAAGTTTATCTCAGGTAATTTTATAAAACACAATTCAGATTTTTTTTAAAAAAGTATGACATTTTAGTAGTGTTCATTCTAGGCCATTTTTGAAGGGTGCAGCACCCTGCCTTTTTTAAAATTTGCAAAATGCACCCTGCCCTTTTTAAAAGTAGCAAAATGCACCACTGGTTTTACCCAGAGAATTTTAATAAATATTTATTTTATTCCGTAGTATTTCTAAATTTATGTGTTTAATTTAATTGTATTTTTAATTTTTATATCATAAAATCATTCAAAATTAATATTTGATTTATCTTACTTAAAAATTATGTATTTTCCCGCTTTCTTTTTTTCCCTTCTAAAGGCAATAACAAATTTTTTCTTGCAAAAGTGCTCTTTTTAGCAAATAGCACCATGCCCTTTTTATTTCTAGAGTGAACACTACATTTTAGTATACAGTAGAACCTCGATTATCCGAACCTGGATTAACCGAAACTCTCCATTAACTGAAGTTGGTTTTTTCTGCACTTTGTTTTTCACTTTCTACTATCATCCAAAATTTTCTCTTAACAAATATACATTTTGTCATCTCAAGAACAGAGAAATTTGCATTGCAGCAGAATTTGAAAAGGGGTAGGATTAACTTTGACACACTTATCCTCTGTGGACAATTCTATTCCACAAAAGGGAAAAGGAAGAAAGGACGGAAAAAGTTGCTTGCTATTCTCTTCCTACCCCTACTAGTACGATCTTTTAGGAATGGTCACTTTTGGCAGCTGGCTAGAATTCCTGTTCTCTTTTTCTGCTATTACATTTCTGATCACAATTTACTTGAGTGCTATCATATAGTCCTTAAACATTGTCTTTCTTATATTTTTATACTCAAGCAGGCCCGTAGCTAAGGGGGCGCTATGGGCGGCTCACCCCCTCCCCAAAAAAAAATATTTTGAGCCCCCCCCTGGAAAAAATTCCAAGGTCACTCAATGAATTTTTGCTTCAAAAATCCAAATGAAATTCTGTTCAAAAATCTAATTTAGTTTGGAGAAACTTTCACAGTTTCGCAGAATTACTAAATTGCAACTAAAATAAGTGTTTCAACACTCCCTCGTCCTATTTATACATACGAAGCTAACATGATGTTTAATTTTGCATCGGCTATACACTCAAAATTTTCATCATTATATACTTTTCTTAGTATAAGATTAAGTTATTACAACCGTTTAGTAAGAAACATTGTGAATATGCACTAATTTATCTTTCTGCGTCAGAAACAGAAAAAAAATTATGAACCCCCCACCCCCTACAATCCCTTGAGCCCCCCCCCCTATAGATCACATCTAGCTACGGCCCTGTACTCAAGTCTTCTTTAATATCATAGCTTCCATTACGAGAAAAAGAATCGTATTAGCCATACAGAAAAAAATACGATATTGTTACACGACTAGAATCGGGAGAAGCTGTGACAAAACTTGGAAAGAAGTTTCACCTGGGCGTGCCAACTGTCAGTGAGATGAAAAGGAACTCGGAAAAAAATTTAAACCATTGTAAGTTTTAGTTTCAGAAATAAATTTATTTTCATTTATAATAAATTATATTTATAATTTAATATGTAAGAGTTAAAATAAGTCATAATAATACTTCAGTGACGATACTACATATTAAACTAGATGATTATTGATGACTTCTCGATTATCCGAAATAGGGCCGGTCCCAATTACTTCGGATAATCGAGGTTCTACTGTATAAAGATTTTTTTTATTTTTTAAGTATTTACTCCTCAACTTATTATTATTTTTTTTATTTTTTTTTTTTCGGCGCCTGTGTGCCTCACACACTTTGCACACTGGGTCAGCGCACCCCTGATATTTATCTGATTAACCACTCTTAACACCCAGTGGCTTTTTTTTTTTTAAATCGCTAGACTTTGTGGTAAGAAAGTGTCTTTCACACCAGTAAATATGAAGATAAATATCCTAATCGCTTTCATATTTTTCTGCCATGCCTATTTGTACACCCTGAATCTAGAATGGTTTTCTTTGGACAGTTCTCTAGTAGGCATAAGCAGTGGCGTAGCTAAGGGGGGGGGCGTCCGCCCAGGGCGCCAAATTGAGAGAAATTGTTATATATCTATATTGGGGTGGGGGCGCAAAATTTTTTGCTGGCCCCGGGCGTCAAAAAACATAGCTACGCTACTGGGCATAAGGTCACTTTATTTTTCACTGATGGTGGCCAAGTGCATCAACTGAAAATGTTTTGGTGTTGAATTTTTAATATATTTCAATTTCTATTCGATATATATGTATTATATTAGATATTTGGTACATTTTAGTGTTTTTTCAAAGAATTTTAATGAAGGAAATAAAATGAATTTCTGGAATAATGTGATAGAAAACAAAGATACAATTTTGAATGGAACTGAAATTCAATAAATAGTGTTAAATGCACTATAGATCTTATAGTCATTTGAAGGGATTCCTTTATTAATTTTACCCTATTTTTTGTTGAAACTCAAATTAAAGTGAACAACAATGCTTTGTTTGTATTAGCCGTGATCCATTTTGCAATTCATAATAAGCGAGAAAATCCATTGGTAATGCAGTTTAAATGATGAACTTTTCTGAGCAAGTTGCTTGATTATAACCGTATCTGCATATTAGCTCTGGGCCATAGCTAGAAGTTAACCATAGGATTGCTCATTTTCTCTCTCTCTCTCTCTCTAATGCATAAAGATAGTGTATATTCACATTGTAGGTATTATGTTTCTTATTAAACTGTTGTAATAACTGCTAAGAAAGGGATATAATGATTAAAATTTTGAGTTTATAACTAGTGCAATATTAAACATCATATTAACTTCATATGGACAAATAGGATGAGCAAGTGTTGAACGCCTATTTTAGATACAATTTTAGTATTTCTGCAAAAATGTGAAAGAACCTCAAAACTAAATCGGAATTTTGAACAGTTTCATTTTGATTTCCGAAACATAAATTCATTTGGTGACCTTGGAATTTTTTCCAGAGAAGGCTCAAAATATTTTAGGGGGGGGGGGGGGGCTGAGCCAGCTGTAGCACCTCTTTAGCTACGGCCCTGTATTAGCTGGGCGCAACTGCATTAACACATGACATGGCTCTTTCTATGAGAATATTAACAAATTATTGATATTAGAATATCAACAAATCTGAAAGATAAAATTGCCAATTTTCATTACTACACTTTTTTTCACTCAGAGTGAGCAAACCACTTTCTGCCATTCGCTTACCTTTTAAAATTACATCTCTTTTAATAAAAAGTTTTTTTAAGTGACTAAAAGTGAGAAAAGTGCTAACTAACTTGCATCCCTGTATCTCCAAGCCTTTTTTTTTAGTTTTTTATTGATTTATGATGTTTTTTTTCGGGGGGGGGGGGTGACAAATTATCCAGATTTGCTAATGGAATCAGATTGCATTGTTTAGCCGTATATATTAATTGTATCCTTTTCCACTTTCAATCTTTTAGCACAAGACATTTTTTTTTTCCTGAAATGGAAAGACTTTATTAAACAATTCATGTCAACTCAAACATGAAACAATCGAACTCTAACCAACCCAACCCGCAACGAAAAACAGAAGCATCAAGTCCCGGTGTTTTAGAACCCGATATAGAGTTGCGAGACCAAAGGCTTTCTAGATTTCTGAATTGTACGGATTTTAAATAATAGCCTGGAGAGAAAGTCACAAAATCAATAATGAAAATTGTCTTTCGAGTTTCCGTATGGAGCAAGTTTTGCAACCTGTTGATGATTGTGTGCTAATTGTACAGTGCCCGATAGAATTTCAGGAATTTTTTCTGCAACCACTTGAGACATTCACATATATTTGGGATCTATTGACAAAATGATTGTTTTTACCATATCTTGAGGAAATTAGATATTTTGACGAAATTCGTGGGGGGTCACTAATATTTTTACGCGATTTTCACGTCTTTTGACGAAACTCGTGTTTTATTTTGCTGTCTTTTGACAAAATTTTTTGACTACGTTTTTTCTTCATCCAAAAAAATCGTATCTTTTGCGATCTTTTGATAAAATCGGCTTCGATATATTTTTTTCCGCGATGCTGGACTTAAGGGGGCTTATTTACGGGAATACAAGTCAAAATTGCAGCGAGCGCCACCTGCATCTCAAATTGGCTAACTATTTGTGGGCGGGTATAATTTACGACTTTGGGAAATCTCCCCACTTTTTAGCGGGATGATCAAACAGTGAAGTGACCGGTACATAGATGACAGATTTAGCAATTTATCCCCCGTTTCACCAGTTCTCACAAAACCGAAGTACTGAATCTTGTAAGCATTTTAAATGAATAGGAAAAGAAAAGAAAAGAAAAAAAAAAACAGAATGGCCAAACAAATAATGGTAACAAAAATGAAGTTCTTGAAGAGTTAAAAATGGGCAGAACATCTAATTAATTATCTAGAAACTACATGAATTGTTCATCGATTTTTTCACTTTTTTTTAAATTATTTGTTTCCTAGTAGCAAAATTTATGTAAAAACTCTAGTATATTGTACTTGTGTAGTTTTAAAGTTTTAATTCTTAAAATCGTAAACTATTATAATATTATAATAAATTATTTTATTTTTTTTACTATTTTTACACAATTAATTATTAATAGAGTTTCAAAAAATTACCTATTCAGAAAATTGTATAACGAAATGTAAATTGCATTAGGAATTCAAACTAGCATCAGAAAATAACTGAAAATGGAAAGAAAAATATATCAAGAAATCCATACACTAGTATTAGTATAATCATCAACATTTATCATTAACCTTCTCAGGTTGGTTACGAAAACACTTTATTTTTAATATTCTTCATTATAACATTTTTGACATATTTATCACTAGATTTCAAAATGCATTCAAAACCAACAAACTGAAAAGTTCGTTATATTGTATATATGTAGCTTAAAAATAGCACTTCTATAAATTGTGAATTAGTACAATATTATAATGCATGTCATTTTATTACTTATACCATTTTTACAGAATTATTTATAATGCTTTTTCTTATTCAGAAACTAGATAATCGAAAAGTTTTTTCCATTTTTCAGTAAAAGCATAAAATCTTTCAGTAAACTATGTCAAACTTGGTGATATGAACCGAATTACCGGAAGCGACAACACAGGAAAGGGGAAAAAACAGCCTGGGACACATGAATTAGAAAACATGTACTTAATTTATTTTGGCTACAATTTCCATTTTTATACCTTGTAGTTACTTGAAAATTAAAATTACGAGGTGGAACCCGTCGAAATTCGACGAAAGAAAACGCTTAAGAAGGAGCTTTTCCATTCATCAATAATAAATCTACATAATTAGTTACAGTAAAAAATGCATCTCATATTGATCAGGCTAATTCTCAAATAAATATTATTTTAAGTTAAAATTAACAAAATACTATAAAAGTCAGTTGTCCAAATTATTAAACTTTAATCGCACATGTAATCAGTAAAATATAATAAAGATCAGTTATTATCATTATGATGAAGTTATTAATTGAGGCTCTTATGTTTGGTAGAAATACGAATGAAAAAACAAAATTTATTCCAAATTGACACGATCATAGAATTTCACGCAAAATTAAAACCCGTCATCATTTTCATCTTGTCAAAATTTACACACGTACTTCTCATATCCGTTTTCACCATGTTTAAAAATGGTATTTTAATTTTATTATTTTAAAATCTCTTTAACTCAAAATTTGAAGATATTTAATTCACGAATAAAAACGAAATAAAACCAAAATCACCGAATTTTATAACAGACGATATTTTTGACAAAATATAAGCATTTTATTTATTTTTTTTTTCAATTTTAAGAAAAAATGGAGTGATCTTGTTGCCACAATTAGAAAAATGGTACTAAAAACTATAAAAAAAATTAATATCTCAAAAACAATTTACGATATAGCTTTCAAACAAATAGCATTTAAAAATACATTTTTTTCTCTATACGACGATGTAAAAATTTAAAATGTGTGATGTTTAGAAGTGTAAAATTTGCAGTAGCGAAAATTGCAAAACCGGAATTACGTGGGAAAGTGTTGCCATTCTCAAAATGACATATGCGTTACGCACAGATACTTTTGGCCTTTATAATATAGATTTCTGGAACGAAATTATTCAAGAGTAATAAAGGATTACAAATTCTGCTAAGCCCAGAATCTGTAACACAACTGTTGAAATTTAATACCAGCTTTCTGTCCTTATGCATTTTTATCAAAGCTAATAAAATGTGTGTTCGAAAATGCGAGCAGTAAATTTTACCGATAAAATTGGAAAATTTTTCACAACTGATGTATTTTCCATGATTATTTCTATGCTTATAATATGCAGCATCAGTAGTCGAACCTGGTCAAAATTGGGTCCTCTTTGCGATCCTCTCACAACATTTCACTTAATAAAAAGAGGGTCTTTCATAGAATCCTTTTCACAAAAAAGGTCTATTTACAAAATTACAATCCATAAAAGCCATTATTATTATTATTATTATTATTATTGTTGTTGTTGTTGTTGTTATTATTAATTTGCTAAAATTTGAAATTTCGAAAATAAAATGAGCTCTCCAAAAAAGAAAATTTTGGCAGTAGGAATTAGATTTGATTTTTCTTCGCAAAACTTTATAATTTTTTCACAATTATAGATTTTGCAAAAATAGTAATTTTTTAAAGTCTTTTTTTAAGTCATTCTTTCCCCTATTACAGCATTCAGCTGTGTCGCTGTTTTTTTCTATCAATACTCTGCATCATATATGAATATGAACAGAATTATAGAGAAGAACATTTCTATCACACATAATTCAAATTATTAGTTATTGATATCTATAGAAAGATTTTTGATATGCTCACTTTCAATTAAATAGTTTTAATGTTTAAATATTCTTTCCTCTAGCACTTTCCAACAAAGTTGAAAAGTGCTTATGCATTCGGTTTGCTTTTCCGTCTGTCCACGCTCAAACTCCCGGGTTTTCATGCAATTGATAAATGTTATTTAGGGTCATCAAAGCATGTTTGGTATTGCATATGAAGTATGTACAATTAATGGTCCATTTAAGGGGACACTCAAAAGAATTCGGTGACATTATGGTATATGGTGGGAAATAATTTGAAGAGTATTTTAAGGACATTACGCTATTTCAAATGTATTGAAAATGTTATAAATCACTGAATTTCACTACAATCACGTTAAAACAGAGCATTCATAGCACTTTTTATTAATTTACAAGAATACACAAAAGAAATAAGTTACAGTACTATCTTTGCGTAGTAATTGCTGTAGAGTACGTTTTAAAAATCGGTTTACACTTTTAAATTTAATTATTTTTTTGCATATTTTGCTTTATGTATAAAATCTATAACTCATATACAGGCGTACACAGGAGAATTCCCATTCTCTTTATTACAGAAAATTACTGAAGGAGAATTTTCAACTGAAATATGTGTATTTCTAAAATGAATTGAATTTTTTAATACTTGTTAATAAATACAATATATACATAGCTGCTAAAAATTCCAGATAATTTTCCGAATGTAGGTAAAAACAGCTGAAAATCGGTTTTGAAATGGTATACATTTTTTATATGGTGAAATAAGGCGCAATATTTTAATTTTTTTAAATGGTGCAGTTTGTTACGTTATTTCGAATGTATTGAAAAGTGCTTCATAATCTATGCTTGACGCTTGATTTTTCCTTTCTTGTTTTATTTTTATTGTAGAATGAGTGATAGTTTTCTCGTAAAGTAAAAAGAAAGTAATTGGTATTAAAGCCATTGATATACCATAAAAAGGAAATGAATCATATATAAATCTGCGAGAATTTTTTAAAACTTTGAATATTTAAGTTAATTTTTAAAACTAACTTAACTAAACTTTAATTTTTTAAAAACTATGTGTATTTAAGTTCGTTTATTAGCGTATTTAACTATGAGATACCGTGACAGGGATTGGCTCAATATCTTTAATATATGTATATATATATATATATATATATATATAGGATATCTTGAATTACAGTTATATGAATAACTGTTTGGGTGAATAGCTGTAATGGGAATTCGAATTTTTTGAAATTGAGTTGCATGTATAAAAATGTTTTTCCCATGATATCATGAACTCTTCATGATACGTTTCTGACGTTTTACTCGTTAATAAATTCTAATGCATTTTATATATTTCTAATTTTTTATCCTTCCAATGATTGTAGTTTAATTATTTCCGACAAAAAACCGACACATTGTAATTTTAATACAATTTTACAATGTATCTCTTCCGAATATAAAACCAATTTATACATTTTTAGTTGCATATTATTGTCCGTTGTTAAAAAAAAAAAAAAAAAACAATCAAGTTTTGGGAAGTAGTGGCATTATTCGCTTCACAGTTGATTTGATTGACATTTCCATTTAGAATGCGAAAAAAAAAATGCTCATAATATTTATTTATTTTTGGTGGGGGAAGGGAAGAGGGCTACAAATTGTGGGTTATTTCATGCTTAATTAAATCCGAGAAGCACGAAGTTTGTAAAAAATGATTTCTTGTGTATCAAAATCTCATAATTTGCCTAGTTTCTTTTTCAATTATTAATGTCAAAACATTAAGTAAAACATTTTTGATAATATTAAAACAATAAACAGCATTAACTAAAATATTTTAATTTGTTAATAAAGAATAATTCTCTTCGCCTTTGTCGCATTTTTTCGTTTTTTTTTATAACTTTATGACAAAACTCGTTTCTACCTAAAACTCCACAATCTTAAGTTATAGCAGCATAGCAGCGATATCTGTTGAGCAATTTACACAAAAAGTAATCAGTACCAAATTATATCAAGGATTAACTTAATCTGAAGTTTTATGAAAATCCGTGCATTCGTTCTTGAGATAGAGCTATTGTGGAAATAATGAATAAAGCAGCATCTGTTGGACGATATACACCAATAACTAAACATCTTGAGTTTATATCAAGGTGTAACTGAATCTAAAGTTTTGTGAAATTAAATGCATCAGTTCTTGATATAGAGCAACCATAAAATTTTTGTCACATACAGACTCACAGAGTTACACATGTTTACGAAAACCACCAAATCGCGTTCAGGACCTGCTGAAACATATAAATCCACTAAAAACTGGAAATAAAATTTTTCACGAATTTAATACTTACTTCTTGTAAAGATAAAAGAAAGTAATAAATGCATGCTTCAAATTTTATGTTAAATTTTAAATTTTACAATTTCCATTAATCAGCAAATTATTGAAATAATTCTTTTGCATATGTATTCACTTTTAACAAGAGAAGTTCCATTTAATTATATATCTAGAAAATTTTTTTTTCTTCCATGTAATCATGTTTCTGTGAAATTGTGAACTTTTTGCATACACTTGTACAAAAAGTAATTGGAATTTGAGAATTAGAAATTACTATATTTAGATTCCTATTTAGACCATTTTCAATAAAATTATTCATACATATACCATATAACTTCATTAGATTCATCTGCTATATGGCATGAATATTTTTTTCTTCAATTATTGCATTTACGAAAGATTCAATTTGGATATTAAACTTTTTTCTGAAATGTCTATTTTCCAGAGAAATTTTGTGAAGAGTCTTGAGTTTCAAAAGAAAAAAATGTGAAGGATCCTTTCAAATCTTCTCAAACAGATTTCTGCTGAGATATCAGATAGATCAGAGATTAGATATTAAAATTTTCATGTGGGACACTCAACATAAAAATAAATAAAATAAAAAGCATGAGAATGTAGCTATTACAAAATTTCCAATATATTATTTTACAAATGAAAGTTCCATTTTTTCGATTTGGAAAAACAAGTCTTCAGGAAAAACTGAAAAAAAAAACTTTTTTTTTTTTTTTTTTTCAAGCATTCCCATCTCTAATCAGAAATATGTAATGCATTTACCATATATAATGTTTAACTAGTTGTATATGGCAGTCCCTAAATTTTCTTCTGTCTCACATGTCTTATTATTTTAAAAAGCAGTTACATTTGTTAATACTCCAATATTATTAATTCAATGCTATACCATTTTGATTTTCATCTTAACCTTTTGATTACGGGATAGAAATTGCGATTTTTATATATTCATTCGTACCACAATTTACGAAAAAAAAATGTTTGTCATAGATTTGTCTTGAAATTTTTCTGGTGCGAATGTATGGCACTTATTAGTTAAAAAAGTGGCGCGAATATAATAAAGCAATCTTCCCTGGGACGACATATATCCCAACCCCGTAAGCAAAGGGTTAAATTCCTGATTCAGCTAATTAAAGTAAAAACGAGTTAATCTAGATCATATTTATTATAAGCATTTTTTCCTTTAATATGTTGCCATCAACTTTTTGTGAATAGCCGGCTTAGTAGAATGCAAGTTTCCGTCGCTGCACAAGTCACCGATAGACAAAAAAAAAAAAAAAAAAAAAAAAAAAAAAAAAAACTACGAAAAATCGAGAAAATTATACAAAAATCGCCATCGCAGTGCCGCTTTCCTGGGGATTATTTTTAAATTCAAGGAGGATCTGCTGGCCATAGCTATAAACACGCAGGGAAATTTTTAGTTCAATTCTATGCATAGTTTCATGCACTTTTCGATGGTACAATAATAACTAGTCGTTGGGGGCCACCGTAATACTTACCCATCATGGATATGTATATGAAAATAAAACATATGAAAACTATTAATACAATGCATTGCATATTCATAAACAAAATTTAAATATTGTTAATATACATAGTAATGCTATATTAAAGAACTGCTGATGTACCAATTTCGACAAATTATATAAAACGCCAAACTACACAAGTAGTACCAAATTGCGTAAAAGAAACATCCTTATAACTCCAAAAATAATAACTCTATTAACTAACAATTAATTGCGTCGGATTAAGCGTCTCATTTCCAATTAAAGTATACCTCTGAATTGAAATTTGAATGAAATACAGGGTCGTGAAAAATTGAAGAATGTGGAAAACAGGATTACAAATATCTCGGCAACTAATAATCCGATCGACTTCGTTCTATATGCAAAATGTGTGTTATTTTATTGCCTTTTACGTCCATTCCTTAAAATAAAAAAATTCGAAAATTTTTATATACCTTTCATCAGAACGAATTTTTCGAGAGTCTGAAAAAAATAGTTCCGGTTAATCGAGGTTGCTGATATTAAATAGGGTTCGTCCCATTCTTACATACTAACTACATACAAAATTTCAAGTCTCTATCTCAATTTGTTTGGGAGATAGAGCGTTTACAGACAGACAGACTGACAGACAGACAGACAGACAGACGGACGGCAAAATTTTTTTTCTACAAATATGTTTTTCGGAATCTCCACTATCTAAAACGTGTAAATCCGCCAAAAATTTTTTTTCGATTTTCAAAACGATTGCAAGACTTACCCTATACTACGTATGATGGGTAAGTAAAAATGGCACAGACATCGCTATTACAGCACCCAATTCCGGCGAAATATTACTAAATTGAAGGAGAACTTGTTTGCCATAGCCAAAAACATGCACAAAATATTTAGTTTGATTCTATGTATAACTTCACTCTTTATGATAGTATTATAGCGACGCACGGACAGATACACATTTTGCATAAGCATGTCTTTTGGAATCTCTGACCCCAAAAATGTGTAAATCCGTAGAAAAAAAAAAAAAAAAAAAAAAAAATTCGATTACAATACTTTCTTCTATCTGCAATAGAAAAAAATAAAAATAAATGGGTGCGGGGAGAGGGTAATATTATTAAAATTTTCTGAGGAAATTTTGGTCAGAGTTAAAAAGTTAATACATCTAAATATCCGAAATTAAATCAACAATCGATAAAACGGAGGCCTCTTAGTTCTATTGGATAAATTGTGGTTAAAAAAATATATAATCATATGAATTCAGGGTTCGTTTGCTGAAAAAAGACCAAAATGTGCAGTGCGTATTGCTGAAGGTAATCGCCTCTCCCCACAAACAGTAGACGCGTTTGGACATACTGCCATTTAAAAATATAAAATCATTCAACACCGTTTTTAAATGAAATTAACATCTTTAATTTGATTTTTTGAAAAGCCTTTTAAGTAAATCTGCACATTTTAGAGTTCATATCATGTATTTATATTAAACCGATTTTGTTTTTCTTCGATAACACAATCCTTATATGTTTATTTATTTGGATTAATAATGTAATTTATCGCCTATGGTATCTTTTTATGACAGTGTTAATGTTAAAACGTCATAAAACCTTACGTAAGCAAGGGGGGGCGGGGGTAGCATTTGCCTATTTTCCTTAGAAAAGGAAGCGAGGTATACAAAATGTCTAAAAATATGCTTGCGTAATATTTGAACGGTCCCATGTACAAATTTAAAGAAGATTTTTACGTAAAAAGATCAATATTTTGTTTTTCATATTTTTCCTTTAAATTCTGTTTTTGTGTACTCGAAATTATTATTCTGAAACTGAAGTTGATTTTATTAGCAATGGAAACAAATAACATAATTCATGATTTATTTTTTTTAATTTATCTTCCTGATAAGCTATGTATTAAACTACATTAATTTAATTCAAAAAATGTAAACAATAAAATATCAACAATAATATATCCAAAAATAAACGGATTGCAAATACATAAGCTTTTTTTTTAACAGATATGGAAAAATCTACTTTTTTTATATAATGGGAAAAACAAAACAGTAGTATAATACAGAATTATAAAGAATATTTATAAGGTTAATAAAAGAATGCCATTTCATTCTTATCTGTTTTTTCAATTAGATAAATATTGCCCTCTTTTGCGTCTTCTAGCTGATAAATACAGCTATCCTCCTTTTCCATAGCGACCCATAGTAAAATCTTCAGCAAATGTTTCTTCTCGGAATAAAGCAAAGTAGCAAAACAGAAAATGTCCGCTTGCTTTCACTTCACCTCGAATGAGAAGTCTCCCAAAGTTTACATTATTAGAAGGTTGTGGTCAAAAGGAGAGGGTGTAATTTGACTCTTTATTGCAGTCACGTGACACACGGTCAAAAGAGAGATAGAGAGATAAAGTGAATAATAAAGGGGGATATCTTTGAATGACCTATTCAAAAGTACTATGCCAAGAATGAATTCTTTTGCAAAAATCTGGCGTCTTTCTACTTTTAGCAACCCTACACCCCCCCGGTGCGAATCCTGTTACATCGGGAGCTAAACTAATATATTTGATTATGCTGACAGCTTGACAGTTTTGTAAAGGATTTTTGATGTAACTAATTTTAATTTAAGAATTACAACGTTTTAATTAGAATAAAATTGAAAAGTTGCTTAATTACGTAAAAGAAAACAAATCAAATTTTGCATGCATAAGCTCTAATTTTTTATATCTTTCTTCAATCCAAAGTTATAAACGAATAAAGACAACACATCTCACTTTTGGGGGTTTTTTGAAACTTTAACATAAATTTAAAAATACTTAAAACTGTTTTAAAAATATTTTAAGCTTATAATGACGTGAAGAGCTTTCGAATTTATATGCTGAAAAAAAGAAAATTCTGAAATTTTGATATTTGAATGAAAGAACAGCGATCTATTTTCTCCCATAGACTAACATGGGAATCGACAACGTAGCTTCTCTTCGAGTAAGTCCCCTTAATGCCAAAAACGATAAAAATCAAGGTCTCTGAAATAAAGGTCTGCTAACAGTGTCGAAAGATGAACTCAACAAATAATAAGGAAAAATGGCCAAAAAAGACCAAGAAAAAAATCGAACCACTTACCTAAAAAAGGCCTTGCGTATGTATACATTAAGGGTGTTCTTAACTGATCCGCTCAACAAGCGAAAAACGTTTTGACACATTTTCAAATTCATTTTTTAACAGAAAGTTATAAAATTTTAATGCCTGACAATGAAAGCGATTTCGAATTGAACTAATTTTTCCATTTTTTGATAATTAAATTACTTATCGAGTTATAAGCTATTTCGATGACGCAATCACCCGTTTTTCTCTTCCTTTTCGACCGGTTTTTCTGCTTTCGTCGGGAAATATGCTCAAAAGTGTCAACTTTGAAGGCTTGTTATGAAAAATATATTGTGTTTTTTAAAAAACAAAAGAATGAGTGCAATTAGAGAGTTTCTGAATAACAACACCTGCTATTTTCATGAATTTCCGAACAAAAATAAATTAATGCATGTGTCACAAAGTTGCCCTTTTTGATTTAAGAACACCCTTAAAGAAACAAACAATTTACAAAAAATTAAATCTATCTCAAATAAAAAAAACTTAGGATTTAAAAAATATAAAAATAAAAAATATGAACATGGATAAGTTTTTATTTGTATGGGGTGTATCAAATAGGTCTAACAAATGTACAATATCTCGCGGTATAATTGCCATATGCGTAAAAATAAAATGTCAAAATATTCATAAAAGGCTTTCATTTATTATTTAAAATTAAAAAAAAATTGATGTTTTGATAAATTTTGTGGTATAAGCTGCCCTTTTAAACATAGATCAGCTGAATGAAGTGAATAAATTGGTCGAGATTCGCATTTTCCCCACGATCCCTTGGTGAAATCTGCGTTTTCCCGCGATCGTCTGAAATCTGCGGATTTTTTCGCAATCCCTTGCTGAATTCATGTTTCTTTCACTATCCTTTGACGAAAATAGCATTCCTTCAGCGATACTTTGTCAAAATTCTCGTTTTTCCCGCGATCTTCAACCAAAGCGCGAATGCAAAAAATCCACCGAAGACAAAATTGTAAACTTATTATTCAATAAAATGGAAAGTCTAAAATTTTTTGCATTGACTACAAATTGATCTTTCAATAAAAAGAGATATTGCTGCTATTTATAGGTATAAAGTAAAATATACTATCAATCAAAAATCTCTCCCGAACAGCGCCGAAACTAGCTTTTTGCGCCCGAGGCAAACATGGATTTTGGCGCCCCCGCTCATCCCTCACATACATACATGCATTCATATTTATATCAAACACACCAAGCAAAATCTTAATTTGATGCCCCCTAAACCTTCTGTTCTGTTCGGCCGGGACATGTGCCCCTCTAATTTAGGCCCTGCTCCCGAACTAAAATCAATCTGGAGGACTGAAGATCTTGCACCTGTGAGCCAAAGCAGGCAGCCACGTGCGCCTGGCCCCGTTTTCGAACACGGACTAAATGCATGGTAGAACACGCTCATAGAATACAATTAGTCAATTGAGAAATAAACTCAATTTGACACTGTTCGCACATTCCATAATGTCAATAAATCTTAAAGCAGATTTGCATCGATTTCTGGGATGAGTAGCGAAGAAGTATATAAAGCTGAATTTACTATCTCAGGGTTCATACAGAGTTTGCTAAATGAAAATTAAGGACTATGTAAGGACTTTGTAAGGGCTTTGTTCAAAGAAAAATAAGGACTTTCTAAAGTTAAAAAAGAACAGTACATATAACTACTTACATTAAATTTTAAAGTAATAGATTGAAATTTTACATAAAACATAATTATGTAATTATATAACAAAATGTTTTTTAGCATCTATTTCTTTGGTCAGGAAGGAAATTTCTTACTTTTTTCTTTTGCAGATTTTCTACAATTTTTCGATTTTATAAATAATTGAACATTTTTAGTTGATTCAGCTTTATCAGCTAATTCATTGGCCCTATTTTCTAACTCTGATACTTCTTTTTCAATAAGCCATATTTTTTTCTTTACAAAACCTAAGTCATCTTCAATTAATATCCTTTTATTTCTTGCAGAGAAAGACTGTTGCTGTTAACCATGCTACACATATTCAGTGAAATAATAAGACCACGATCAAACACAGATCAGTGGATTATAGAACAGATTGGCACAATTATTTGGCGAAATATCTTTTCTTTGTTATTCATTTCTCTATTTCAAAGAAAAGGAAATTTTAGATGGTGAATCTGATTACGATTGGTGTTTGTGGATACAATGTTTCTACGTCGCAATCGGGAAACGAATGAGGCAGCTTTAATGTCCAATCAGAAATAAGAGAATTATAACAAAGAAACTTGATTTTTTTTTTTTTTTTTCAGCTGCCATATTTAGCAGATTATGAATGTTTCAGGGGTGATTCTGGCTGAATTTTTTTTTTTTTTTTTTTTTCACATCGCATTTTCGGAAATTGGCGGAGCGGGGGGAGGGGGGGGAATCCGCGATCTTCAGACGAAATCGGCGATTTATCTACGATATTTAGCAAAATCGGCGATTTACTGCGATCTTTTGTCGAAATCGGCTGTTTTTCCGTGATTTTTTGTCGAAATCGGCGGTTTTTCCGCGATTTTTTTGACGAAATCGGCGGTTTTTCCGCGATTTTTTTGACGAAATCGGCGTTCTCCCGTGTTTTTTTTTTATGAAATCGGCGTTTTCTTAGACGATCTTTACGAAAATTTGCATTTTTACGCGATCTTTTCTCAAAAACGGCGTTTAATCCCCGCGATCTTTGGACGAAATCGGCGTTTTTTCCGTGATCTTTTGATAAAATCGGCGTTTTTTTTTTTTCAATGATCTTTTGACAAAATATTTTTAAGCGATCTTTTAATGAAATCGGCGTTATCCCCGCAATCTATAGACGAAATCGACGTTTTTGGTGGTCTTTAGACGAAATCAGCGTTTTATCTGTGTTATGTGGTGATTGCCGTTTTTTTCCGAGATCCGCACAGGAAATTCGCGTTTTTCAGCGATCTTTTGACAAAGTTCGTTGATAAAAACATCGACGAAATCGTCGTTTTCCCACGAAATATTGACGAAACGTGTGCTTTTTTCGGCGATCCTTTCACGAAATTTGCATTTTTCCGCGCGCTAAACCGTACAAGTTGGCAACTCTATGCGGAATTGATAACCCAATTTCAAATTTTCAGTAGAAGATGCCTTAAATTTTCGGAAATTTCGGACGAGAATCATCCCTGGAATGTTTGGCGATTTTTTTAAAACATTTTACGGATCGCGATAATATTAAGCTCACGTTAAAAAATAAGGACTTTCAATAAAAAATAAGGACTTTAAGGATCCTTATTAAGGACTATCGAAATATAAGGAGTTTATAAGGACTTTTAAGGTCCGTGCGAACCCTGTATCTGTTAAGAATTTTCCCAGGACTGAAATCCATCTCGGGATTAAAGGTTTTGCACCCTTTCTAGTAGCACATTGTATGTTAGGTATGAAAATAAATATTATTGCTTCTAAAACTTTTTATTTTAAATTCGTATATATTCGTTTAAAATTCTATTTCTAAGCTTTTCTTTAAAAAAAAAAAAAAGGTAAAAAACAGAGCCATTTCACAAAATGTTGCAAAAATTTTAGAAAGTATGTTAAGTTTTAAATATTTTTATTTTTAATTGGTGTGGGAGTAGAGGTGGTAGATTAGAAAATG
The DNA here is from genome assembly GCA_964019185.1 of Maratus speculifer. Taxonomy (NCBI): domain Eukaryota; kingdom Metazoa; phylum Arthropoda; class Arachnida; order Araneae; family Salticidae; genus Maratus; species Maratus speculifer. The sequence goes on from OZ025291.1 coordinate 297,142,581, forward strand.
CACATTTAGTCATTAGGAGCAGGGGGATTGATGCTGTTCTCAACTGCTCTTCTCAATGGGAGCGAAACGTTTTGACACATTCATAAATATACAAATTTAATTTTTAACATAAAGATACAAAATTGCGATGTCAGAAAAGGAAACGATTTGGAATCGAACCGAGTTTAAAACTTTTTATCAATAAATTACTTATTAATTGAGTTAATTTTTTTGATCTGGTGACAAAGCGTTTTTCACTCCAGTTTGACTATTTTTTTTCTCTCGCACAGAAAGTCAGTTCAAAGCACCCACTTTGACACCATTTTCTAAAAAATCTATTGTATTTGAAAAAAAAAAAAAAAAAAAAAAAAGGAATGAGTGGCTATTAGATAATTTCTGAACAACATCTGCTAGTTTCATGCATTTCCGAACAAAATTAAATTAATTCATGACACAAAGTTGCCATTTTTGGTTTAAGAACAACTTTAAAGAAAACAAAAATTGAAATCTTCTCACCTGCTGTAGTACAAAGTTTGCATTTTCTTCTATAATCATCTGGATACCAATCGAATCAGAAGGTCTTAGATGTTCCCGGATCTCGATTGAAACTGGAGGTCTTTGGTGCCTTCGGATATCAAATTTGGAAATCCTTGACGTCTACAGATACCGAATCTGGAGGTCAGACGATCTTCAAAAGCAGGAAATCAAATTCGACGATTTAGTCCTTAAAATCGGGATGAATGTTTACCCGGTGATGAAAACAAGTCGACATGACCGAGGAGACATTCATCCAGACGTAAGGATTACCTGGAACCAGAACAGCAATCGGGACTCCCCTGGAAATAAAATTGTGTATAAAACAAGCTTTTCCTCTTTATAATATAGGTATAGATTACAATAAAATAAAATAACTGTGCATTCGAATTTTATTTTTATCGTAATTATACGAAAATAAACTAACAATAAATGTATAGATTTTCGAATCAAAAAAATATATGGGAAACAGTTTCTTAAAGATGTAAATCAGAAGTCGATACAGGATTTCTTTTATGGAGTCTATTTTGTGTAAAGTGTGTGTGTGTGTGGTTTTTTTTTTTTTTTAAGGTCATTTTTCTGTTGTGATTTTTTTTGCAATTTGTGAAAATATATTTCAAAGTGAAAGATAAAATCCAGTTACTCAAATTTATACAAGTTACTAATAACTACTTCTAATATAATTTTTAATAAGTCCTGCTAAGGTTTTGCTTTCTGGTGAACTTGTTTCGTTTACAAAATATACATTTTAAGATCTAATAAAATATTGAATATGCTTTTATTAAGCGTAATTTTCTGAAGGGTCCTTTTTTATTATGAATTTTGTTAAATGACCCATTTTATTAAAACCAAGAGGCCTTGTTTATTAAATTGATTTTTGTGAAGGGGTCCAAAATAGGACTCCAAATTTTGCCTGAATCGAAGTCCTGTAAATAAATATCTTGTGAACGTATGAATTAGCAATATCAAAACAAATATTTTTCTTGATGTTTTATGATTCTTTCAAAATAAATAAATTCGCCATGCTAAATACTACGTGCATCTTGAAGAAATCTTTGCTGCAGAAATACTAACTGAAACTACCAAATGCACTGTTAAAAAATCTTGTTTAATTACTCCACAGCTTCTTTAAAATATCTATTTCTGACTAATGAAAATGTCCCATATTATAATCAAGTAATCGTTTTCTATAAAAGCGGTGGAGTGACTATGCAGCAAAAGCCAAAGGTTTTTAACAGTGTGTATAAATAGTATCCGCGCGTCTAGATAGCAGAATGGTCAGTCGGGGTTAGTTGTGATACAGTGTTGCGCAATTGGTCCAAAATTTTGAGCAGAGGTACAGCGTCTTCTACACTGTTAAAAATTTGACCCATTTGCTGCAGCATCACTCCACCGCTTTTATAGAAAACTGTTACTTTACTGTGTTAAGAGCTGTATCACACGGAGGAAGATTTTTCGGCAAGCATTTTACAAAACACGATCGTTCATTATGCTGCGTGCTCGGTAAACAGGTTTTTCAAACTTCTCGCGGGATTATTTAATTTCTCGCTCCGCTCCTATTGGTCAGTTGATCAGCGCTGAATGAATGACCAACATTTTCCATGCAATGCGGGAAACGTTCGGTAAGCAAAAATAGCAAGCAGATTCTCCCGTATATCAAGGCCACGCAACTTTTTGCTCACTGTAACGTTGTGTTGGAGGAAAAAGTTCTGCGAAAAGGAAACATGTGATACCGCTATAGAGCTCATCAATGTGACGTCACAGACAACTCATCCCCTCATTTACATGGTAATTGGGTCAATACAAACCGAGAGAGTTTAGAGTGTGTTACAGATGCACTATATACCATCAAAAAGGCTTTCAATATGAAATCAGATATCGTTCGAAGGCTGAATTCATTGAACTGGGTGAAGTTTTAAAAGCAATCCGCAAGTGTTTGGGCCGAATTGTAACTTGTTTAAATCAGTTTCAGGGTTGAATTTTTAGCTTCCCGATAAAACAACACATTTCATCTCTATCTTTTCTGAATTCTGTGGTTTGTTTTGACCCAATTTCTGGAGTTGTGACGTCACCACTGATGAACTCTATTATGGAACATTCTCAATAGTCATAAGAGATAAGAACTACTAAAACACAAGCTTTTGTGTTGTGAGAATGTATAATGCATTTTTTCTTGGAATAGTAACACACAGTAAAATCAGATTTTCCTTCTTTTAACGCAAATCATTCTGCGTTTTTTTTTCTTCCCCGTTATACATTAGTTGTCTGTTTTCGAAATGTAAACATACATAGTGTGTGAGTAGTTAATAGTTTATCTCATATTTTTATAGGTTTAGAAACACAATGTCATAAATATAAGTAATTTTATATTAAATTATGAATTGTATTTTGCAAAATTAAACTTTGTAATTTGGAAATTTAACAATGAGTTAATTCAATATATGCATAATATTATAGCCTTATAGTTTTAGACCGGGTGTACTGCCGGATAATTGCAATATCCGTTCCCATGACGCTGGGAACCCGGCAGAGAGTGGATAATCTTAGGCTGCGCGCAAACAGCACTACTTTCAGTTACACTAAAAGAGCAATAAATCTATCTTTGAAAAAGCAATGTTTCCGACTATCTGTGGGACGGAACAAAAGGTTGCTAGTTTTGGAGCCTCTTTAAATGATTTTTGAGGTCCGAAGCCTATCGAATTGATAAAGGAAGGGAAAGGTTATCTCCCCCATCTTCAGTCGTAAAGCTGTCAACTGATTTCGAGTTCGATTTCTCTCTATGAGTTCAAATTCAGTGCACTGAAAAAGCAATTTTACATCAAAGCGCCGACACGAAAGATCAAAAATAGCGATTCCTGACCACAAGAAGTTAGTGCAATGTGTCTGATCCTTTACACTCTTTTAGCTTTTGCTGCATATTCAACCCACTGCTTTTTATAGAAAGCGATTACCTGAGATTACTAAGAAAACGAGAACATCCAAGAGCCGACATCACAAAAAATTAAGATATCGCGAGCACAAGAAAAGAAATTTTGTTTTATGGAATAGTAGTTAGAGGGGAATCTAATGATCCATGTCTGCGCTAACCAAAATTTAATACTACTAGTGGTTTACTCATATACTTATTGTGTTTGCCATACAATCATTTCATATCTTCGATTGTATGGCAAACAAACCAATGAGTCAACCACCTATGATATTATTTTTTGGCTTATGCACAACTTCACTTTTGGCAGACATGGATCATTGGATCCTTCAATTTCTATTCTTGCATAAAGATTTTTTCCGGTGCTCGATACCTTAGGTCTCTGTGATGTCGGCTCTTGCACTATATAATATAGAGCGTTTTCATTGGTTAGAATAGAGATATTCTAGAAAAGCAAGGGAGTGATTAAGCAATTAAAGCTGCAGATTTTAACAGCACTGTTAAAAATATGTAACTTTTGCTACAAACTCACTCCATTGGTTTTATAGAAAACGCCTACTTGGGGGACTACATTATGACATATTCTCATTCGTCAAAATACAGATATTCTATCAAAGTTAGGAGTGACTTTGCAGCAGAAGTTGCAGATTTTTAACAGTGAGTGTACAAAGCGGCGCACTCATCATTTTGTGACTATCACCGTGATTATCCTTTTTTTAAAAATCATGAACTGCCCTTGAATGTCATTGCTGGCGATTTATTTTACCCATGCTAGACAGAAAATATAGTATGGCAACCAGCTATTCCAATAAAGCTTTAAAGAGTACAAAATAATTGAATCACAGAAATGCCGAACTGCAAATATTGATCGCAGCGATATCTGTAGCTGTTTACCGGCTAAAACGCTTATGCATTGATCGCTTGAATTGATTGAATTTAATGTTTTATATTTGAACTGCCAAATTTCGCTGCGTTCAGCATATTCTCATTTCACTTTTTTTAGCTCCTTAAGATTAAGATTACTCGATTGATACATGATTTATGAATCATGTCGGGAAATAGACTATAGAAAGAGGTAATTTTATAATAATTGCCCCTTCACTGTCATGCTTGGCGTTCGATTCAAAACGCCAAATTGGGTACTGTCGATCTTTTTCCTTTATCAAAAAATGGGAAAATGAATGCATTTCTAAACTTTGTCCTTCTAATTTATCACAAAAATAAATTTAGAAATGAATTTAAGGTAGCTCAGTTGAATTTGAGAACAGCCTTTAAGAACTTCTCTCTTGACCAGAGTACCTCGATGAACGCATGCTCATACTGGCCTTTGGTCAGAAAATATAAAGTCAAACAAGATAGTCATTTTTTTTTTTGTTTGTTTGTTTTAAAAAGAGGTAATATTTCACGATATTTTTAACAGTATATATTGTTAAAAATTGTAAATTATGAAAAATTACCTCTGGTTTTAAGGCTATCTATTTTCTGACCAATTAGAGCTATCTAAAAACGCCCATGGATCGTTCTCATTGGTCAGAAAATAGTCTAAAAACAGAAGAAAAAAAACAAAGATACAGTCGTTTCAAATCTGTTTTTTCATCTCAAAATCGTGCAACATTTTGTTGCGCGTGTTACTTCAGCACAGTTAAAAATTGATTATTTTGCATCGTCACTCCACCGCTTTTATAGAAAACGATTGCTCACATTGGAGCATTCTTATTGGTTAAAATAGAGATATTCTATTAAAGCGGTGGAGTGACGATGCAACAATAGTTTCAAATTTTTAACAGTGAGTATGTGACCTTATGTACACTGTAAAAAATTGACCCTTTTGTGGCATCATCACTCGCCCGCTTTTATAGAATATCTCGCTTTTGACAAATGAGAATGCTCTATAATAGGCCGAAGTAATCGTTTTCTATATAAGCGGTGGAGTGACGATGCAGCAAAAGGGTCAAATTTTTAACAGTTTAGATATGTACACAGTTAAAAATTTGAAACTTTTGCTGCATCGTCACTGCACCACTTTTATCGAATATCTCTTTTTCGACTAATGATAATGCTCCATAATACAATGAAGTAATAGTTTTCTCTAAAAGACGCGGAGTGACGATGCAGCAAGTTTCAAATTTTTAATAGCGTAGACAAAAATTTTCGATAACTTGTTTTTTATGACAATAGTTCATTCAGCGAATTCTTCTGCTATCTATTGCGTATTTAAAGCAATTTTATGGAGTCTCTTCATTATTTTACAATTTTTATGCTTTTCAGAATTATGTGCTATGTATATGGGCATGCCTTTTTTTTTTCAATTGTAGCAATCTTGCATTACTCTTTGATATGAGAGCCGTAATATAAGGTAGCATTTATTGGATTAGACAAAAGCAGATGGTCAAACATCATACACTATTTAAAATATCGCGAAAAATTACCTCATTTTTAAAGCTTATTTTGTGACCAATGAGAAAGTCCTAGAAGCTTTTATGCCGCGTTCTGATTCGTCAGAAAATAGATTGTTTTTAAAAACAGAGGTAATTTTTCAGGATATTTTTAACTAGAAGCTTCTTAAGCTAATGCTTCTTGAACTTGTCACATCCAAAATGATGGATATCCCATCTACGTTTTCATGACGTGGTCAAGGCAAAAACTTCTAGCTTAAAGAAAGTTCCGTTAGACACAATGTAAATCCCCACCAGGGAATGGAACAGTTCATGAGGAAAGCAGTAGCAACCTCCCTTCTAATCAGTTAGAAGTTCTTTGGGTAAATTACCGGTACCACGTGACTTTTTACAGCCTCGAACGCAGATTTGGAACATCTTCCGTTACATAGTTAAAAATATCAATCCTATCTGCACATATTTCACCACTCTCATGTAGAGGCACGTTTGTAACTGCACTGTTAAAAATTTGAACCAATTTGCTGTAGCATCACTCCACCGCTTTAATAGAAAACGGTTACTTCACTGCGTTATGGAGCATCCTCATTAAAAGAGATATTCTATAAAAGCTATAGAGTGACGCTGCAGCAAATGGGTCAAATTTTTAACAGTGTGATGCATGTCCATTTTGTGTATCAAACATTTGGTTTAAATTACCAGTACTAGGCCAGGATGCATACTAGTGCTCTCCTTAAAAGTTTTTGCAGACAGCCAAGCTACACTCTGGAGCCAGGTTCAATGAAACTGCTTTAGAGTAGACAAAGTTTTTACTTCCCCAAAAAAAAGTTTTTACTTCCCAAAAAAAAAGTTTTTACTTCCCTTCCTTGTGAAATCTTTTATCGAAAAAATATTTAAAAAAAATGAAAACGAGTTATTCAAGTTCAGTTTCAAGTTCGAATAACGCCCACTCACATTTTTAGTTACTCTTACATTTTACTCATATATGTGCAATGAAATTTAATCCAAGCGTTTTACTAGGATGCATACAGACTTTTCGTTGTTAGCGAAACCAGATTGACCAATGTGAAACCATTATTTTTGTAAATAGCGAAAAAGTTTGCTAAAATGCAAGCTTCTGATTGGTCTATCTAGTTTTAAAATGCATGTGGATCCAGATTCTTATATACTATGGGCTTGTTCACGTTCAGCGCAACTTGCCGAAGTGACCAATGTTAGTTCAGTATGAAATAAAAATCAAGGCGGATTGTGACGTCAGTAACAATTCAACAGGAGTTTTCATTGTTACCACAATTCGCTTATGCTATTAAAAATATCGTGAAATATTAGCTTTACTTTTAAAGACTGCCTATTTTCTGACCAGAAGTAATTTTCGCGATATTTCTATCAGTGTAGGCAAATTTTAGCACCAACGAAAACTATCCTTTTGAATTGTAGCTGACGTCACAATTTTCATTTCATACTGCCCTAAAATCGGTCGGTAAAGTTGGGCTGAACATGCCCTTTGTCATGCGTTTCATAAAATTGTGCAAGAACTTGCGAATTGCAAACTTGCAAGAATATATAAACTAAAAGTTTTTTTGCCATCTGAAAAATTGCAATATATCAAGTAGAGTAATTAAAAGTTTTGTTGTAGTATATACAGGGCCGTAGCTAAGGGCACGCTATGGGCGGTTCAGTCCCACTAAAATATTTTGAGCACCGCCCCCCGGAAAGGAAAAGATTCCAAGGTCACCATTCTTTTCCGAATTTCTGTTCCGAAAATTCAAATAAAATTATGTTCAAAAATCTAATTTAGTTTTGAGACCTTTTCACAATTTTGCCGAGTTACTAAATTGTATCTTAAATAGGTAATAACTCTCCCTCATCAAATTCGAACAGATGAAAGTAATATGTTTCATTTTGCACCAGTTATACTCTCAAAATGTCATCATATACTTTTCTTAGCATAAAATGAAGTTGTTACAACAGTTAAATAAGAAACATAGTACCTATGTGAATAGGCACTAATTTATCTTTCTGCGTCAGAGAAAGAAAAAAAAATTATGAGCCCCCCCCCCTATTGTTCCCTTCTATTTACAGCCCTGAATGTATAGAACATATGCCGCGATTCAGGTAGATTTTCCGTTTAGCGAGAAGTTTTCAAAAATGCAGGTTTCTGATTGGTCAGTCTCATTTTGCTAAACAGCGAAAAAACTACCTGGATCCCGGTGAGGTGGCAGACAACATTTCGATTATTTCCAGGAAAAAAAAATGTCAAAATTTTTTATTGCTCTAAAATAACAGCGCCAGAGCATTTAGCCCCAGAAAACGCGTCATGCCGTAAGTCTTAGTAGTTCCAAATTTCATTATAATCGATCGGGTAGTTTCCAAGGAAACTATCTCTTTATGTGTACGTTTTGCTTTTAAAGAATGGAATTTTGTTAAGGAAGCTTACTTCTTTGTGTCCAAAATTTCCAAATATGTATAATATTTCCCTGAAAATAGATTTTTTTTTTTTAACATTAACTTGCAAGTATTTTAAGTAGTAACACACTGGAATGTTTTGAAGAAAAGATTGAAGTTTTGTTAATAGCGTCTTTAACAGTCGGTAGATGGCGACACAAATTTATTGAAAGACAAGCTACTTTTATCCGATATAATACGCCGTCGACAGAATCACTCAGATTTTATTATTGGACTATGTAAAACAGTAAAATAATTCTCGTGAAATGTATTACCATAATCATTCCTCTTAACAAATGCAATTCCATATGCTTTGTAGGCCCACCCCGGTATAGCGTTAGATAAAAGAAAAAAAACTTTCGACGTTTCAATTTTCAGTATGTTTTTCTGTTACTTTCCCGTTAACAATCAAACTGTATATTACTGTTATATATTTTATAATCTCTATAAATAAAAGGAATTCCGAGGATAATTAATTAATTAATTGAGGCACAGGGGAAAGCAAATCTTGGCAATGCGCCAACTCGGTCCAGAGGAAGCAAATCTTGGCAATGCGCCAACTCGGTCCAGAGGTATAAAAGCAAGATAGAAAAAAACGCGCAGGTCTGTGCATTCAAGTACAACCACCCATATGTATATGCTGAAAGTTTGTTCTGACGCTCACCCGACGCACGTGGAGTGCCGATGGTCCGGGAAGCGTACCATACACATAAATTATTAAATAAACCTTCAAATTAAGCCCGGCGAAGCGGGCTGGGTATGCTAGTTATATATAATAATCATATAAAATAATTTTAATTATTTATATGACCACTATGGAGAGAAAAGTTGTCTCGCCCGGGCCATTTTTTAATTCAACACTGGTCTATTTTTTTATATAAAATACATATTTAGGGATGAAAATGCGAGAAATCTTGCACGATTTTAATATAAGCTTTGATAATAAAAATCTTTAATCATAAAAAAAGAGCTTAGTGCGCTAGAAGACTAGACAGATTAAAAGTTAACAGCAACAATTACGATTTTTTTCCCCCGTGGCTCTTTCTATCCATGTGACGTTAATCTTGATCTTATGAAAAGAGTTAAAATATTCGATTTTTAAATATTTACTTGACAGAGATCATAGCTGCTACAAGCCCGACCAGCGGCCGAGAGGTTCTGCCTAAATGTAGACAGCAGATGCTGGTTTCGAACCCAATCACGGCCGTCGGCCTAACCGTTCGGAGTTTTCCTTCGAATCTTGGATTTCCTTACGTAAATACTGGTTATGTTCCATTAGAACTCTCCCCCCCCCCACTCCCCACAGAGGTTGCACCACCTCTTCAGGGCCTATATCTCGAAGTGTAAATAATTGGCCAACATAAATACAAACAGCTGCCAGATCCTCAATAAGGATGTCCGACCGTATCCTCAGCTCATTGTTTATATTTATTAATATTTTGCTTACATTTCAATATTTTCACTTTTTCAGGGGTGGGGGCTTTGGATAGCCGAAATCAATCCCTAGAACAGGATTCTTACTGGCATTTTCCCTAACAGAGTTCTCAAACAATTCCATGACCTAAGGAGCATACAACGAAATTACGCAATCATTTGTCAAAAGGAGTGAGGATTGTGAAATTTTCCAGATTATTTTTTAATTTATCTTTCCAGGTCGCGCAGAACCTGTATTAAGGACAATTTTTGGAGATTCTTTCATTATGAAAATATCGGTACCGACATAATTGCTCTGAAAAAACTGCGATGAAAGTGAAAAACAGTGTTCTCAGCTATTGAATGGGAAAAAAATTATTGAAATGCAAACGAGATAGTGTTGTAGTAAAGAAAAAAGTATACGGTATAAGCAGAGGGTATAACGCTCTTATATATGGAAGTTCATGTGTAGAGTATACGCTAATGCTTAATTTGAGAAAGTATACCGAACTTTTAAAAAGGTACACAGTGTATACCCCCCCCCCCTTGCCATATACCCTCCACTACATGCATGCCCATAGGAATATTAGGTTTCTTGAGAGCGAAAACAGCTTTTATATTTTCGTAGATTCGCACGTATGAAAAGACGTACCTGTTCTCACGATTATTAAAATTACGTAATCGGTGCACAACCAAATGCAGTAAAATCCATATCCTTTAAAATGTAAGGAACAATTACAACGTTGAAAGTAAACCTAATTAAAATTCAATGCTATAAAAAGGGATAAGAAAAATGTAAACTATGTTCATCAATTAATTGCGTAATTTACCTATCACCAGCTAATGCTTTTTTTTTTTAAAGCTAGCACCGACTTGTGCTGCACTTTTATACTTATTATCGTCCATAAATATGCACCCCCTCGATCTTGCACTATCTAAAATGATCTCATACAATCAGTGTAGAAAGTAAGTCAAGTATCACTGTCATAATGATATATAACGTGCACCAACACAGTGAAAATGAATTTATAACCGGTTTTCGTGTATTCTTATCGTATTTGTTAAAATAAATGGATAAGTAGCGATTAAATAGATTTTAACTGCTTTCAGGTATATTCTTTGAAAATATGCCAAACACCGTAATAGGTGGCTAACCAGACTGGCTCCTAACTTCAAACAATTATATTTTCTAAAGTAATTTAGACATAGGTACCTCCACGTTCCCATGAAAATAAAAACAGCTTTAAACCTAAAATGCCTTGTTTACAAAAATATTACTACTTATAGCATGTTAAGTATTTATTTTGATTGTTTTTTTAGTACACATCACTTGGGATAACACTTTCAATTGTTAAATCAAACTAGTTATCGATTAAAATATGGGGCTATATACTTAGTGGAGCAGAAAGTCATCTTAACTCCACCCCCCCCCCAAAAAAAAAATTGATTAGTCTTAAGTTGTACTTTTATTTGCTGGTATGTACTTGCTATACAGATGAAGTGGTTTGAAGTTCTCTAAATATTATCAGATATGTTCTCCGCGATTTCATAAAATCACAAAAAAAGTTTTCTATAATAAATTACTTTATTAAAGAATTAATAAGAAATTTTAAACTAAAACTTTTGTCCTTTGCAAGCGACAGAACATCTAAATATTTTCACGTAAGGCAAATTTTAAATTAAACTAAAAATTTTAAAAAATGCAATCTAATGAGGTGGAGAAAAAACAAGTTTGCAGGCACAGTAGCATAGACCTAAACCTATTACGATAAATAAATCAAAAATATGAAAATCTGATTAAAGCTTCATAATTTTTACTTAAATGGCTAAATTCATTTTATCATTCACCACAATTACAAATTACAATTTAAAGAATAGCTAATGCTAAATTGGTCTATAAGGGGTTAAGTCAATGCCCCCAAAATTTATAAATTATGTACGAAATTTTCACAGATTACTAAAATATTAAACAAGGAACTTACCTTGAGAAAAAAAAAGGAATTAATATAAGAAATATGGAGTATCAAGTAAAATAAAGCGATTTGCTTTATCACTCCCACTCACTAAACTACCCCACTCCCCTAATTGCGCGATTTCGCTTGTTTGGCGCCAAAACGTCAAATCATTACTTATTTGAGAAATTATTCATCAACCATTTTGTTTTCATCGGTAAAAACTACCTTTACGAAGAGACGAAAAAATGTACAGAATTGATATAAGCAAAATTAACATCCATATCCGTAACATTGTAGTATTAGATATGAAAATACTTAGAATCGTCAAGAAAGTTTTGAAATGGTCAACAGGTGGCGCAGCACGTCCATTCAGGGAATTTTGAAACTATTTTAAACAATCCATAAACTTATTTTGATATAAAGATATGAAAGAATGGAAAATCCTTTAAGTCAAAAGTGAAAATTACGCATCAAATACAGAAACTATTAAATCAATATAATGCTTAATTTACAAAACAATGTTAATTAAGTTTACATAAAACGCATGTTTTTGTCACTTGGAGCCGATAAAACGTTCAAAAATTGGGAATTATTTTATTCACTGGTAACTTACCAATATTTAAAGCATTAATTAGAAAAATTCATTAAACACTAACTTTAATAACAAATGCAAGCATAAATATTGCTTATCGAAACGAAAATTTCACAGTGAAACGGTTGGCAAAATCAACTTATTAGTCCTGGATGTGGGCAGTCAGCTGACGAGGCTTATCTTGAATCCCAAGAATAGTGTATTTTCAAATCCATTAGTTTCGGTTGTTAAAATTAATACACAACTCTTCATGAATACAGAACAATATCCGTTGAAGTCAGCTATGATGAGAATGCCTTCGAATGTGGATGAGTGTGGATCTAGTCATGATAATGAAAACACAGGACCAGACTCCCACTCACCCACACATCACAAGGCCAGACAGATCAACAGGTATCGTATCCATGTGGAAGTCGCGGTGCAGCAGGCGCAGCATCCGAAATCACAGCAGCACAAATCTGTACAGTTCTTCAAGATGGCGACAGAAGTTTCAAGCCTCGCCAGAGTCTCACCAGTAAGCACTTTCTAAGCGAAATATTCGGCCAATAAGGAGGGGCCGGCAGCATTTCAAAAAACTCGAATCCTGATGGCGGCTATGGTATGCAGAGCTAGGAAAATCCCTCAGGCCAATTCTCCGCTTCGTCCAACCGCTCGGCCAAGAATGCGCCAGAGTGATGGGGCTCGGGATGTGAGCCAACGACGGGCGACCCACAGGCGGCGCCAATTACCTCAGTTTGAGGATCGACGCATGCGCAATTACGCAAACATGTGATAAGCGCCGGCGCAGAAGACAGCCCGCGTCACTGTTGAAGCTCGAATGGCAGACGAGTAAAAGTTCTCCGAACTAACTTCTGGACAGCAACCGGTTACACACGCGCTCTCTCTGCTGGCTTTGAAACAATAGTCTTCGCAAAGTTAAGCGACCGGAGTCATACTTACAAGCCGAAAACACTATCTTAATGCCTAGCAGGAATGAGGAGTCGCCGGCCGAGAAGCTAGCCTCGCTGGCGAGGTCCGGGAGCGCTTGAGGCCCAAAAACGCGCGCCTGTGATTGGAGTAAGGTTCGAACGGGACCCTTGTCGAGGGTATGGGAAAGTCGTGTCTACTCCTCCTCCCCCAAACCGGTTCTCTACTGCACAATGCTCACTCGACGGGTTTTCTGCGCTCCGTTGAATGGCCCCACGCTTAATGGGAGGGGGTATTTTTTAATGTACCTTAGTGACTGGAAGATTAAAATGTCCAATTTAGTATTTCTAAAAAAAAAAATTGTCGAATAACTAATTGATGCAAATTTTTAAGGGCAACATTATTTCTCCTGAAACAGAAAAATGTTTTATTTATGACAGTTTTATAAATTTTATTTTAGCGGAATATAAAGCTTTTTCCATTTTAATACATAAATTAAAATTTGTAGAGCACATCACAACTAAGTTTTAATTTTAAAAGGGGGCAAACATAAAGATAACAGGTACAACGATTTGCTAAGTTAGCTGTTTAGTGACATATTCACAAAAAAAGATTTCATTAGCTTTTTATGATCTAGCAACTTATTTTTTATTGAAGCAGTAATCGTATGTATAAAGATAAATTTTTATTCAAAATGGCATAATTGTAAAGCATATCGATTTTATGTTTTAAACCATTTTAAGTTATATTAAGCTTACTGCACTAATACTCGAGAAATTTTAATGACTCGGAAATTCAAAAATAGATCAATAGATAATCAGTTATCGATGAAATATTTGAGAATAAGTAATTCAAATTGATTAATGCAATTATTATAATTTCCTGATTATTTTCTGTAGAAAAATTTACGATTATATCAAACAATGTAATATGTGCAAATGTAGATTTCTCCCCTCCCCCCTGCCCTAAACAGGAATTTTCTTTGAAAATAAATGTGTCGGTGGGTAATCGTATTTTCGTGACTTGTATTACATTTTCACAACAAAAATAAAACGGCATTTAAAATAAATAGACATTTATTTTTTTTAGCTTTAAAAATAGGCAATACATTTTCCTCTTTAAAAATTCCACCTTTTTTCGCGAGAAAAAACCAAAGTCAAATCAATCGAAAAACTTGGTACGCTTTGATAGAAGGGAATTTTCATCCTGTCGCTTCTTGGAGAACGGAGAAAGTTTTAAGAAGCAGGTAACTTATTTCGTAAATTCAGAAAAAAAATTGTTTATATTAGGGTATACCCTGTATATAGTAAAATCTCGTTACAACGACCAACTAAAGAGCACTGTTTTACTTCGCTATAACGCAAAAATATTTTTATCATTAGAAAGGAAATATAATTTGCAATGCCTTATTTTGTGTTTTAAATCTGACGTAATTTTTCTCTATTTGCGCATATTAATGAATTTACTATTTTACAATTTTCGTTATATTTTAAAATTCATGTGTAAATATACTTTTTATCTATAAATTTCAATATTTTCCTGCTTTCGGTACATAATATTCATTTAGTTTAATTTTTTTTCTATTTATAAGTCATGTATCAATAATTTTTTAATTTGAACGAACTTTTATTCTATGCGCTTTTTTACTAGGTGGCAATAATTTAAAATATTTTTTTTTTTTAAATATGTAAAATCTCTCAAAATACTGAACAATTTAAAATGGAAATAAATCCTAAAAAATGAGTCAAATTAAAAAAATAATAAATGCATTCTGCACAGCGAAAACTTCTAATATATAAATTGATCTAAAATTTATTAAATTTCTAGGTATAGTTTTTGCTCCTATAAAATTTTAATGAAATTATTTTGTCCAACTTTAACGTTAAATCTGTTAATAACTATTGCATTCAAAAATTGTTTGCACCAGCTTATTTATTAAATACTTTTCTATAATACAACGAATTAATCTTAATAATAGCGAAGAAAGACCTCCGCTCACAAAAAATTCATTGTCAGCGGCGGTGACAATGTTAGTAACTTTTATTTAAGAGAAAATCCAAATAAAATTCATTAATCTATTCGATTAATGAATGGTTGTAACGAGATTCTATTGAAATTATATACAGTCGACTATCGTTAATTCGAACTCGTCGGGACCACAAGAAATGTTCGAATTATCCGAAGTTCGAATTATGGAAAATATGAAATGAAAACGTGCTTAATAGGGTACAATTACAAAGGAATTAATGCTATAGTGTTTTTTTAAATGTATTTCGTCTGTTATCATTAGAATACGACTTAATAATAAATTAGAATGTATAAAAATATAAACTAATTAAATGTTTAGAAACAAGCACAATGGAAGAAAAATTTGAAGTGTCACTCATGGATAGACGGGGCACTAAAAAAGTGGATATCAAATGCATTGGATTATATGTATACTCGGTCGGAACAATTTTCACAAAAATCAAAGGAAGAAAGTTATTTCAAGGATCTGAAATCCGTGAGAAAGTAAGGGAAAATCCAAAATCGGAATTCTCGTTAGTTCGAATTAAACGAAGTCAAGAGAAAAAGAGTTCGAATTAGTGAAAGTTTTTAACGTTATTCTGCCATTGAAAATTTCGGGACTTCATGTTTAGTTCGAATTAAACGAAGATTCGAATTACCCGATTTCGAATGTAGTTGAAAAATCGTGGATGTTTGTGATCTCGAAATTTGTGAATTACATCTAAAAAAGATATGATTTTAAAATTTTAATGTTAACTTATAGGGGTCGCTCACCGATTGCGAAATCGAATGCTAAATTAAGGGAATTTTGAAGCGCGATTACTCACTACCTAATATTATTAAAATGCGGTTTTCAATATCAGAAAGTAGACGTGAGATGCCGATGATAAGATAAGATGATGATAATATTTAATCAAATGGAAATATTTAAGTTTATGAACATTTTTATGTACTACAGATAATTTGAGCTAATTAAAAAAACTCGCATCATCGGCAGCTGGCGTCAAATTTCTGATGGCGAAAAATGTATTTTAATAATTATGTTATGCAATGCCCATTAAAGTTTTTGCATAGACTAACATGGGATTTAATGATCAAGGAGTTTCAGTGCAGCGAAGCTGAAGGCTCCTTCCTGACCCTGCAGGCGAAAGCACTCGTATGCTAATGCCAATCCTATGAGGAGGTTTTGCATTTCTGTATATTTTATTTTATTTGACATGGATAGGTGAGGTTCCTCTCCACATCTCCTTTTTTTTACTCTTTCGATTTTAATTGCAGATATTTTTTATAAAGTTAATTTCACTTTCAAAACCGGTTCCGAAAATGAAAGTGTCATTTAAAAAAAATATCTGCAAACATAACGAACAAATAAAAGAGGAGCGATGTGGATAAGGACTTCAGCTATCCAACGAAAAGTCTAAGTGCAGTATAATCGAAAATAATCTTCCCATAAAAATAGCATTAAGGTCGCGAGTGCCTCCGCTCGCAGGGACAGGAGCCTTAAGGCCCCTGTCCTGGCTCGAGGAAACGCTCGCGAGCTAATGCTATTCCTATGGGGAAGCATTTTTTTAACAACTCTTTCGCATTTTGACATTTTTGAATAATTTTTGCATTGGATAGCTGAAGTGCAAGCTGACAGCGCATCTTTTTTACTTTTTCGATTTTGGTTGCAGATATTTTTTAAAAAGTTAGTTTCACTTCCAAAACCGGTTTCGAAACTGAAAGTGCTTTTTAAAAAATATATCTGCAACCAAAATCGAAAAAAGTAAAAAAAGGTGCGCAGTCGGCATGCACCTCAGCTATCCAATGCAAAAAAAAAAAAAAAAAAAAAAAAAAATTCAAAAATGTCAAAATGCGAAAGAGTTATTAAAAAAATGCTTCCCCATAGGAATAGCAAGCATTAGCTCGCGAGCGTTTCCTCGAGCCAGGACAGGGGCCTTAAGGCACCACTGCAGTGAAACTTCCCGATCGCGAAATCCCACGTTAGTCTACGGAAAAACTTTGAAACGCAATTACTCATTACTTAATATTATTGAAATACCGCTTTCACAATCAGAAAGTAGACGTCAGATGTCGATGGTGTGCGCTTAAAAAAAATTCTCAACGTAAATTTTAAGTACATAAAAAAATCCCTATTAACTTTGAAATTTCTATTTGATTAATTTTTAACACCTTCTTAAACAAACTTAGACAATTACAAAAACAAAATAAAAACATAAGAATTGTTGAATATTCATAAAGTATTAGTTGACAATTTTATAAATCCGAACTCAAAATTTAGCTCAAAAACTCCATATAGTGGCCAGTAGATATATGATTGTAAGAAAATTTTATGCGGATAGCAAGTATATACTCGTAGTGAAATTATAAGGTTTTTATAAAAAGTCCCAATTTTTTCCAAGTGTTTTGCTTATAATTTTCAGAATTTTTAATATAAAATAATGTTCCATTCTGAAAATATGACAAACATGGTACACAATACCCTGTAATCAAAATTAAAATATAATTAAAATTGTATGAAAAATGAGCAGGTATACTAAATAATTTTTCATTGCGCATGCGTGAAGGCTATCAAAAGTTCATTTGCATATTATGTTAGCTAAATGTATAGAGCAACTTTCGTGAAAGTCTCAAAAACATAGCTTGAAAATTCTGAGTGTTCGTCGATAGAATAAACTTTCGAAATCCGTTATTCCCAAAATGAGACAAAAATATGAGGGGTTGTATCCAAATATAATATACAGTCGAGTCTCTATATAACGAAATCCACCGTTCCAGTAAAAAATTCGTTATATAGAGAAATTCGATGCATAGAGAATGATGTTAAAAATAGTATTTAGTGTGTGTGTGAAATATGAACAAATATTATTTTTGATCTTTTGAAATAAGAATTTGAAATGTTTAAAAGTAAATATTAACCTAACATTTAATAAAGTTGTTACGCTCTCAAAAAAATGCTCAAATTTTAGCAAGGAATGAAATATTGTAGTTAACATTTTCCTCTATTTGAAGGCCTCTCTTATGTGCCTCTCATTGATTCCTCTCTTACCAGTGGCATAGCTAAAGGGGGGGGAGGGCGTCCGCCCCGGGCGCCGAGGCCTAGGGGCGCCAAATTGACAGAAATAGTTATATATCTATATTGAGGTGGGGGCGCAAAATTTCTTGCTGGCCCCGGGCGCAAAAAAACATAGCTACGCTACTGTCTCTTACGTGTGTATGAATCCAATTGACTCTGCTTTGAGAAAGATGTGGAAAGGTGCGTGGGAGGTGTGATGAATTCGTTGGATTTAAGGAACAAGGAGAGAAGTAATTATAAGAAAAACTCAGTACTGACGATAAATCAAAAATAAATGATGGAAAATTGATTCCATATGATTTCGAAGCTTTTTAAAACTGAATAAATTAAGACCAATTTATGAAAAAATTCGTTATATGGAAATAGTTATTTCGCTATATAGAGACTTTTTAATGTAATCATGCGAAAAAAGGACCGTTTCTACGAAAAATTCGTTATATAGAGAAATTCGATGTATGGAGTTCGTTATAGAGAGACTCGACTGTAGTAGTACGAGACATATTGTATATTCTATATTGACGCTAATCAATGGATAAATGGATACAACCCCTCATCTTTTTGCTTCATTTTTGGAATAACGGATTTTAAGCTTATTCTATTGAAAGGATGTAATTTATAAGTTAAGAATAAAAACTGAATTTCAAATAATAAAATTTCAGTTCTTAGTAGTAAAATTACTGCATTTCTTTTTTGAAATAATAGATTGGAACAGATTCCGTATATTCCCCCGAGCAAACAACTTGGTTTCCTATTATTACTATAATTTTTATTTATTAAATTGCAATTTTTTTTTTTGGGGGGGGGGGATATAAAGTAAACATTTTTAAGGCTTATGCACACTAAAAAATCTGTTTTCACTTTAATTGAATATTTACAAAGTAAATGAACTAAATCAATCGAATTTTACTATTAAAAATTGATCTTTCAATCTTTGAGTTTTCACAGTCTTTCAGTCTTGTTCAATTTAATATCATACTTTGAAATGTATGATTCAATCATTAAATAATCTCTTCTGTTGCATTTTGTAGTTTAAGGTTAAATAATAATGTATGAGAAATAACAAGGAAACAAAATGGCGGCTTTTTTGTGTCTTGTTAGATTTTCTAATAATTTGAATGATTTTAAATTTTTGAATCTTGATCTATTTATTTATTAATGTATAATCTCAAACATTTTTTACGGTAATTTCAGAATATATATTTTTTTAAATGAATATTTTCTTTAACTGTTTTAAAATTTATGTTTTTTACCGTTTGCTAATTGTGAATTCCTCCTCTCCCTTCCCTTCCCCTATATTTTTTTCTTTTTTACAAATAATGTTTGTAGTGATGATTTTCAGTTCAATAATTTGTTGTTTATGCTTAATTTCTGAATTGTTCAAAAATTAAGTATAAACTGGTCATAAGTGACCAACAAAGAAACAATGATCGAATCGTACATTTCAAAATATATTAAATTAAACAAGACAATCAACTGTGAAAATTCAAAGATTGAAAGATCAAATTTTCAATAGTAAAATTTGATTGATTTATTTGTTCATTTATTTTGTAAACATTCAAGTAAAGTAAAAACAGATTTTTTAGTGTGCATATGCCTTAAAAGTATTTATCCCCCCCCCCTCCAAAAAAAATATAATTGCAATAAGACATGACAATGTCTAATAAAAAAGATAATTTGTGAGTAATGATAGGCAGTGTTGAATTCAGACACTTTTCTCCTTGAGGGACTTCAGTGCGGGGGGGGGGGGGATTATACTTTTTGACCATTGAAAACGCAAAATTTAAAAGTTTCCGGAGGGGAATACCGCATCTGCTAAGGATTTAAGTCACTTTAATCACCTGAGAAGAAATTTATCGTTTGCATTTGTATATTTTTAACCAATTCTTTTTTTACCAGCTGTTTTAGATAAATCTGCACAGACAGTTTTTTACTTGTTTAATTTAACTTTTAATTAGAATTTTTTAGCTGTCGTAACCGGTTTCGAAAGTGAAAGAATCTTCTTGTAAAGAATTTTCAAAACAAAATCGAAATGTAAAAATAATAAAATAAATAAAAATGGCAGACAAATAATTTCATCCGTCAAAAGAAAATTAAAAATTTTGAAATACAAACGGGATATCTTAAAATATTTCTTCCAAGTTTTTAAGTACAGGGTTCATACTCATTTTCCAAGTAAAAATTCCGTACAATTTTTCAATATCAACAATTAACAACATTTTGATATTGCATATGATAATAAAGCCCGCGAGCAGTAACACCCCCAATTTCCCAGAATAGACTCATTTTCCCAGGTTTTGGGAAATTTTTTGCATTATCACCTGAGATTCCCCTGATGTTTACAACCTAAAATTCATCCCTTGATTTTCCCAGGAATTCCATATTCCCCTGATGAATATGAACCCTGAAGTATTAGATTCAATTAAGGAAAATGAGCTGGAAGAGCTTTAATTGCTGTGCATTAGTTATAAATTGAATTTAAAATAAAATAAAATGATAATTTTTGCTTGGAAAATTATTTCGCAAGACCGAAATCAGTCCTTTGAGCAAGTCTTGCAACCATATTGTACATGCCAATTTTTCTGCAGATTATTTTTAATTTCAATTCAAGAGAAGTCAATTTTTCCATTCCTGTTTAATTTTCGTATATTTTGGTATAATGCTAAAAACTGCATTAAAAAATTGATATTTACCTTTTGTATGACCTTTGTTACTTATGGTGTTAAACGGATTTTCAAGTATAATACAAAAGCATAAGTTGAAATTCCTGTTAATAACATATGCACATTGAAAACTTGCGAAAAATATTTTATAGAAAATTTATGAAATTAAATTTTTTTTTAAGAACCTTTAAAAAATATGGAAAAAATACACATATGAAAAAACACTGCATAACTCGAAATTTAAAAGTTTGTAAAAAATTCCTGTTACATGACACTAATTAATACCACAAAATTTTATTACATACAGCATTTTAATACATAAGAAATACAGCAAAAAATATTTTGAAAAAGAAAAGACAGTTTAACAATGGGTGTCACGTCTAGTTTATAAATCCTAGGACGAAAGTACCAGGGCTAAAACTTTGATTTTTTTACGTATAAACTACACTAAACGTTTTTGAGAATAAAAATCTAATAATATAAAATAAAATATTTCAAACTTTTTTTGTGCAATTTTCATTGAAAAAGTTCATGAAGTTACGATAAATTTAAAACGGACACTTGTTTCTTTCAAAATATGTTTTTTTTAAACGCGAATGATTGCGATTTTATAAATATCCAGATCATACGTATTGTTTTTATGACGTTTCGTTTATTTGCAAGAGGTATATGGGCCCAAGAAGGGGGGGGGGGAATTACACTCATTCGGGGTTCCCTAAAGGACCCTAATCCGTATTTACACAAGGATATCCAAGGTTTAAATAATACCACGGAAATTTCCGAGCGCTTAGGCCGATGGGCGTGATTGGATTCGAACCCAACACTGATTTTTTTACGTATAAACTACACTAAACGTTTTTGAGAATAAAAATCTAATAATATAAAATAAAATATTTCAAACTTTTTGTGCAATTTTCATAGGAGAAGTTCATGAAGTTACGATAAATTTAAAACGGACACTTGTTTCTTTCAAAATGTTTTTTTAAACGCGCGAATGATTGCGATTTTATAAATATCCAGATCATACGTATTGTTTTTATGACGTTTCGTTTATTTGCAGGAGGTATATGGGTCCAAGAAGGGGGGGGGGGAATTACACTCATTCGGGGTTCCCTAAAGGACCCTAACCCGTATTTACTCAAGGATATCCAAGGTTTGAAGAATACCACGGAAATTTCCGAGCACTTAGGCCGATGGGCGCGATTGGATTCGAACTCAACACTTGAAAGAGTTTACCATCGACAGAAAAATCATGACCATTGTTTATAGTAAAATCATATGACTTTGAGACTAGAAAATTATGCATGTAATAAAAAAAAATATTGTAATATAAATACACACGAACATGCAGGAATGCGTTAGAAATTTACAAAAATTTAGAAAAAACAAGGTAAATTAATATGTCAGTAAAGTAGTAAGATATATTAAAATCATTAAATACTTATATTCAATTTTTCTTAATACTATGAGTTTGAACATGCCATGTTAATATTTCTGCACCGTAAAAGCATAGCTACTAAAATTTATGCAAACAGTGCAGTAAAACTGAAACATTTAAATAAATAAATGGATATGCATAAGTACAAAATGCTAAAGAAATATTTGAACAGTAGGCATATGGGGAATACGATTATTAATAATTTTGATCAGGGTTCATACTCACTCATTTTCCAAGAAAAAATCCCCCGTGAATCCCCTGATGTATTTTTCGGGATATACAATTTTTCCATATCAACAATTAACGATATTTTGATATTACTTATGATAATAAAGCACGTGAACAGCAATTGCCCCCTATTTCCCAGAATAGACTGTCATTTTCACAGGTTTTCCCAGGTTTGGGAATTTTTTTACATTATCCCCTGAGATTCCCCCGATTTTTACAACCTAAAATTTATCACCTGATTTTCCCAGGAATCCAATATTCCCCTGATGAGTATGAACCCTGTTTGATACATATTCTAAAATCAGTTTTTTAAGGTCAAAATCAGTTTTTAAGGTCATATTTCTTTTATATTAAAAATGTCATGTGCTACAACAGACATTTTAAAGTACATACTACATACGCATTACATTTGCAAACTTATTCCTTTTCAAATTTTTCTATCATAATTTTAATGTTTATACATCAATCTCAGGTACAACTAAAATGATTTTTGAAAAAACTGAAAACTTTGTCTAAAAATTTTTTTCAAAAGGAAAAAAAAGAGCAATACTTCTTAAGTATTGCTCATAATAATCAATCAGCATTAAAAATAATTCATTTCATTTTACTCTAAAGTGTGTTAATGTTTTCTGTAAATATTAATGATTTACTCAACTGATTAACTTCAAATGGGCAAGCTGTGCTTCATACCTAATATTTTTACATTGCACTGTTAGATTGTAGGTTATATTTAGACTATGGATTAAAACAACTAATATTTAAAAAAGAAAATCTAATGTCTCTTATTTTTTAGAAAACAATTGAGTCTATATACATAAAACTTATTTTCTTTAACCGGGAAAAAAATAATTATTTTAAAACTTATCGTAATAAAGCAAAAAGCGATATCTTGCGCGAAATAACTGTTCTGCGACTTCTTCAGTTTGAATCTCATTCAATTAATTAGCAACTGAAATTTGTATCAAATGGTAGTAAGTATATAACATCTTTGATTATCGATTCATATCATACATTTATTATAATCAAAGAAAATGTGCCAATGTACCATTAATCAATTTTTTAAAGTACAGGGATGGGAACTGCAAAAAAGCAAAAAGACTGAAAATACGCGTGAACGAAAAATTGCACCATATTGTATTCACACGCGCGAATGAAAAATTCTATCCACCAGGCATTAACTTTCTTTTCTTGCCCCTTTGACGAAAATTGCGTTTTAATGCGATTTTTCGACAAAAATTGCCGTTTTTTCGCGATCTTTTGGCGAAATTTGTCGTTTTTTCGCGATCTTTTGACGAAATGTGATGGTTTTATCACGATTTTTTGGGGAAAATTGTAGTTTTTCGCGAATCTTTTGATAAAATTTGCCGTTTTATCGCGGTTTTTGGACGAAATTTATCGTTTCAATCGCTAAAGGAAATCTGCCAGGAAAATTTCAGGAAATCTGCCTTTTTTCGGGATTTTGTAACAAAATTAACCATTTTTCGCGAATTTTTTGACTAAATTTGCGGGAAATTATTCGTTATTTCACGATTTTTTAGTGAAATTTCCTGTTTTGCGATTCGTTGAAGAAATATAGTTTTTCCGCGATCTTTTGACGAAATGTTCTGTTTTTTCGTAATCTACCGTTACCGCAAAATTACCGTTTTTTTGATAAAATTTATCGTTTTTCGCGAATGTTTCGACAAAAATTTCCGTTTTATCACGATTTTTGGACAAAACTTGTCAATTTTTCGAGGAAATCTGATTTTTTTTCCGGGATTTTGTAACAAAATTAGCCATTTTTTCGCGATTTTTTTGACAAAATTTGCCGGAAATTATTCGTTATTTCGCCGATTTTTTGTGTATTTTACGCGCTATAGCGTGTCCGCGGCATCCGTTACATATTTCTGAAATCCGCGGAAAAAAGCGGAATATTTGGGGTGAAAAAATCTGAAACTTTTCAAAATAACAAAAAAGCGGAAATCCGCGGAATTTCTTAAAATAACAAAAAAGCGGAAGTCCGCCAAAAAGCGGAAAATTCCCATCCCTGTAATTAACAGTGAAAACAAAAAATAATTATCTAGTTTGGGTTGGATTTTATTTTCCTAAAGACTTTATTCGATATTTTTGGGTTATACTGTAGAATAGTAAAAATGAATAAATAATAAATAAATAAATAATAAAAAATGAAGATTTATGAGAATGTATAAAGAAATGTGTGCACCAGGCAATACAAAATACTATTTTGTGACAATAACAAGTTTACTACAATCTTTTAAAAATTGTTTTGCATCAAAATTTGCTTAAAAAATAAATGTATAAATAAACGAAAACAGAAAAAAATTTTAAGTTTACAAATTGCACAAACTGAAGTTTTTTCATTTCAATTTTTTCCCTTACACAGATAATTAAAAGTAAAAGGTAATAAATTTGATTTTAGGCTACTCATTAAGTTAAATTATTTTTAGTAGATTTGAAAGTAAACAAAACAACAACCAACTTTAAAAGCTGTTATGCATGCATATAAAATTGCACATTTTTCTGGACTGTATTTTCATATTGTTTAAATTTTTTAAAGTAACGCAGCGGGAGATTCAATAAGTTCACTCATAAATTTAATATACATGATGAATCATAACTACAGAAATAAGATATGCAAAAAATGTGTAGTCTTTAAGGTTGTAATAAAATTAGTTTAATATACATGTTGACAGTCATATAATACAGATGTCGAAAGATTGCGTACTATAAACCTATGCTACGTTGGATTTAGCTGCCGAAATTTTACAACCGTATATTTTGAAATCGACATTTAATTGTAATTATTGCGATCAATAGTTTAGTTAAATTATATTTAAAATTCTACCAAATAATATTTATACATTTAAGATTCAAATTTTCTGAATATATTGATAATTTATTAGAGAAAATTATATTATAACAAAAATTTAACGATGTAATCTATTCTGGATTTTAAAAAATTAAATGAAAAGTCAACAAATTCATAAAAATTTAAATTAATTATTTAATTTTAATCAAAAAACTTAAATATTGATTATTAAGAACTAGTAGTCGATAGGGTCAGATTTCTGATTTGTTAAGGAATAGCTCAAACTATTAGACACAAACTTAACAGCAATCTTTGAAATCATTAAATTAATGTTGAAAAAATTTAAAGTTTAACTCTTTCTCTATAATTTCGCATTAAAAGGCATCCCGAATTTAATCAATTACAGTCAAACCTCATTAACGTGAATTACTTTTAACATGAACTGTTTTTACAGTCCACTATAAAGACGAATACAAAGATTTGATACTGATAACATGAAATACTGTTTACATGAACAAAATTTTCATTCCCTTTGATGTTCATGTTAACGAGATTCGACTGTCTTAGTCGTAAAGTATTATTTTAAAATAACGATTACTCTGTGCCCCTCGTGTCACAGGCTTTGTTTCATAATTATCGAATGTATACTTCGATAATATTTAAGTACCAGATTGTGGATTTGAGATTTTAAAAAAAATTGCATATGGAAGATTGAAAAAGTCCACTTAAAAGAAATACATATGTTGAATAAATCAACTATACAATGATTTTGTTTAATTTCATATAGAGGCAAACGTCGTTAACATGAACAATCTTAACATGAATTATTTCTAACATGAATTGTTTTCACAGTCTCCTATAAAAACTAATGCAAAGAATTGATACTGATAACATGAATTTCTGTTAACATGAACAAAATTTTGATTCCCCTTGAGGTTCATGTTAACGAGGTTCGACTGTCTTTTGTTATAGATTTTGATGCATTTTTTTTCTCTTTTGATACAAGAAGCAAAAAATCTAAATCTGTTGCGCGTGAGATTCAGACTCCGACTACAATATAATATGTTATCAGTATTTACAGATCTCCGAAATTTTTAATATTTTAAAAAATGAGATTTCACTAAATTCAGTAGAAAGAGAAAGATATACATGAACAAAATATATTAATACTGTCATGTGACTCCCTTAATACAAATTTTGATTGCAACTAACAAGTGTCGTTTTATTAGATTAATTTATATATTTATACAATAGTTGAAAATTAATACTCTGAATTACGTCAGTCATTCTTCTCGACTGCTCTTTTTCAAAAAAAAATCCGTCGTTAATAGATTTTGAAATTTGTTAAAAGTAATTTTAATTAAAATTTAAAATTTCTAATTAAAAAATTTTGAGAAATCTTGAAACCTTTCCTACAAGCTTAATGAACATTTTTTTAAAAAGAATTCTACTAGAAAATATAAGAAATTGTTCAATGAAATAAAAAAAAATTACCTTTTGATGTTTGATGTCCAAACTCAGATGCAACTACTCAATCGACGTATGAAGTTTTCAACATAATCACAACAGGGTAGGTAGATCCTTTTTTGATGCTCATTTACGGTATCTTCAACAGTTTACAGTCCTAAAATAAATTAACAACATTAATGTTAAGAACTAGTATTATTAAGATGGTAAGCTTGTTTTAAAAGAGAAAAAAATTATAAGAATTACGATCATTTGCTGACTTTAAAATACATCAGCTACAGACAATCTTAGAATAGTAAATTAGACGGTTTAAATTCTATAATATAATAATTATTATTCTATTTAATAGCTAAAATTGAATGCATTTAAATTAATTTGAAACCTCCAATTAAAAAAGGCAAGATTTGCTTCTTGCTTCGAGTTTTGGAAATAATGTGCAGCAATTTGTCAATGAAATTAAATTGATAATCGAAACTTACAACAAAATGATTAATGTAGCAATACTAAATTTGTTATTCTGAAACTGCTAATTAAAATTTAATATCCTTGATAATAAACCATGAAAAAACACAATTAATATGGAAATATGAGCTTACATTATATTTAGGTGGGGCACAACACAAGTTTACTGTATGCAGGACTGGAGACAAAGTAAATGTTCGTCCACAACGGAAATTTCGGGGCATTTGAAGAAGGGGCAATTTTCCCCTAGGCTACCCCCTCAATTTGACCATTCTGGACTCGGTGAATATTCGCAGCATTTTCTCATTGGACTGCATGATCCACTTTCGGCAAAAAGGGGTAGATGAGGGACCAACTAGAGGGGTCAGAGGTGACCTTCACATACTCCAGATAAGAAAGTCATGACGAAAAATACTGACCCAGTTTGATTTCAGGGTTACCATTTTCAAAAGTATTCCTTACTTTTCCAAAAAATGGCGAAAAAGAGAGATCTAATTAAGTATCACTTCAAAATTTTATAATTTTTTTATTTGTAATTCATACTGTAAGCTTTCAGATAATTTCAGTGAAATGCTAATTAAAGATACAAACATAATTTACTTAAGAAAATGCAAAGAGATTATAAACAAAAACTTAAAGAAAAATAAAGATAATTTCTCTTTATTTTAATTATAGAATTATATTTTGAACTTAGTAACTTAGCATTCATAGTTATACTCAGTAACTTACATTACTGACTCGGTTTGATTTCAGGGTTACCATTTTCCAAAGTACTCCTTACTAGAGAAACTAGAGATTATAAACAAAAACTTGAAGAAAAATAAAGATAATTTCTCTTTATTTCAATTATAGAATTATAGTTTGAACTCAGTAACTTAGCATTCATATTAATATTCATACTCAGTAACTTACATTACTGACCCAGTTTCATTTCAGGGTTACCATTTTCCAAAGTATTCCTTACTTTTCCAAAAAATCGCGAAAAAGAGATATCTAATTAAGTAGCACTTCAAAATTTTATAATTTTTTTATTTGTTATTCATACTTTAAGCTTTCAGATCATTTCAGTGAAATACAAATTAAAGATACAAAAATACTTCACATAAGAAAATATTAGAGATTATAAACAAAAACTTAAAGAAAAATAAAGATAATTTCTCTTTATTTCAGTTATAGAATTATATTTTGAACTCAGTAACTTAGCATTCATACTTATAGAAACTTATCAATCCTCTGTTAGTGAAAAATAAAAAAATTGAAGAATCTATATCTATAAGGTAAACGGAAAAAAAGTGACCGGAAAAAAAGTTATCGGAAAAAAGTGACAAACTACAAAAGCGGAAAAAAGTGACACGGAAAAAAAGTGACAAGGAATTGATTTTGGGGATTTATTATTGATTTTGGGGATTCATTGGTTAAGTATGAAAGGGGGATCGGGGAGGGGGGCTCATAGTTTAGGTAAATGGGTTTTTCAAGCTGAATTAACTGTTTTGGTTCAATTTTTGGATATACGTTCATCCTGAAAAGACGCTTGCCTGATTAGTTTTGGGAAGGGACGATTATCCCCCCCCCCTTGCGTCCTCAATTAGATGAATGGGTTTTTACGCAGAATTATCCAACGTGTGTCAAATTTGCATATAGGATCTTTTCGATAAGGCTTATGTATAGTATAAAATGCCTGAAGAGATTCCAGGAGTTTAAGGGTTAAGTATAGAGGGGGAACGGGGGATAACCTTTCTTAAATTAAATTAATGGCTTTTTACGCATAATTATCCGATTTGCTTAAAATTTTGAACATAAGTCCATTATGATAAGAAGTATCTTAGATTAGTTATGGGTTCTTCTGCTAATTATAAAGGGGGGAACGAGCAATTCTCCCCCTCAAATTAGATAAATATGTTTTTATGCAGAATTATCCCATGTATTTCAATTTTAAATATAGGTTCTTTCTGGTAAGGTGAATTCCGGAATAGTTTTAAGGATTTAATGGCTAAGTATAAAGGGGAGAGGGAGAAAACCCCTCTTAAATAAAATAAGTGGCTTTTTATGCAGAATTATCCGATTTGTTTCGAATTTTGGACATGGGTTCAGTATGATAAGACGCTTTTCTGATTAGTTATGGGGTTCTATTGGTAATAAAAAGGAGGGCGAGTGATTACTATACCCACCTTAAATAGAATTAAAAAAAAACTATGCACACTTATCCAATGTATTTCAAATTTTGGATATAGAATCTTTCTCATAAAGTGAATTCCTGAATAGTTTTATGGGTTTAATGGCTATGTATAGAGGGGGAACGGGGGATAAACCCCCTTAAAATAAATAAATGGCTTTTTACGCAGAATCATCCGATTTGCTTCAAATTTTGGATGTATATTCATTATAAGAAGGTGAATCTCTGATTAATTATGGGGTTCTTTTGCTAATTAAATAGGGGAAGAGGGCGATTAATCATCCACTCTTTAAATAAAATGTTTTTTTTCTTCCACAACTATTCAACGTATTTCAAATTTTGGATATAGGTTCTTCTTGATAAAGTGAATCTCTGAATAGTTTTAAGGGTTTAATGGCTAAGTATAGAGCGATGAACGGGGGATAACCCACAATTAATCAGGACTTCGCCTTATTATAATGAACGCCCAATCAAAATTTGAATCAAATCAGATAATTCTGCGTAAAAAGCCATTTATTAATTAAAGGGGGGGGGTATCATCCGTTCCCCCAGTGTTTACTTAGCCATTAAACCTTTAAAATTATTCCGTGATTCACTTTATGAGAAAGAACATATATCCAAAATATGAAATATATCGGATAAGTGAGCATAAAAAACAATTTATCTAATTTAAGGGGGGGGGGGGATAATCACCCGCCCCAATTTTTTATTGGCAAAAAAACCCTATATGTAATCAGGGATACGCCTTATCATAATGGTTCTATAATCCAAAATTTGAAGCAAATCTGATAATTCTGCGTAAAAAGTAATTTAATTTAAGGTGGGTTATATTCTATCGCCCTTCTATACTTAGGTATTAAATCCTTAAAATTATTCAGAGGTCCACCTTATCAGAAAGAACCTATATTTAAAATTTGAAATACATGGGATAATTCTGCATAAAAACCTATTTTTCTAGTTTAAGGGGGATATAATTGCTCGCCCCCCCTTTATAATAAGCAGAAGAACTCCATAACTAATCAGAGATACGTCTTATCATAATGAACCTATGTCCAAAATTCTAAGCAAATCGGATAATTATGCGTAAAAAGTTATTAATTTAATTTTAGAAAGGTTATCCCCCGTTCCCTCTCTATACTTAACCATTAGAACTCCTAAATCTCTTCAGGAACCTATATGCAAATTTGATACACGTTGGACAGCTCTGCATAAAAACCCATTCATCTAATTGAGGATGGATGGGGGGGGGGGGGAGTAATCGTACCTTCCCAAAACTAATCAGGCAAACGTCTTTTCAGGATGAATGTATATCCAAGAATTGAACCAAAACAGTTAATTCAGCATGAAAAACCCATTTACTTAAACTATGATCCCCCTCCCCGATCCCCCTTTCATACTTAAGCAATGAATCCCCAAAATCAATAATAAATCCCGAAAATCAATTCTTTGTCACTTTTTTCCGGTAACTTTTTTTCCTTGTCACTTTTTTCCGCTTTTGTAGTTTATGTCACTTTTTTCCGATAACTTTTTTTCCGGTCACTTTTTTTCCTAGATTCTATTTATAATCACTATTGTTGTAAAATTATAAACAATATAAAATACATCAATAAATTAAACTCATTTTAGCAGTTCGTGATTTAAATGAAATGATTATATTGAGATTAAAACATTTCACAATTTTTACTCAAATATGCGAATATTTATTAAAGAAATCTCCCCCCCCCCTTATTTGGAATCTATGATCATAATTTGCGAAACTTTTTGTAGAATTTAAATTTTGTAAAATATGTATGTATATTATGTATGACTGATTAATCATCCTTACCTTACAAACTGTACAATGGCAAAAGTCTTTCGACATACTAATTTTGATAATTACATATTGTTGATTTTTTTTTCCTACTCTTTTTCCTATTTCTATAAGAGAAAAACTTATAAGAAATTATTCATTAATGAATTAAGAAAAATAAAAAACTCTTTATTCCCAAATTGTGATTTGATGACATAAATGACGAATATACTTTATGCATAGTTAAAAAGAAAAAAAAAATCTGAACTTAGAAACTGATTTGCATTATGACATAAACACATCTATATTTATAGTGCATTTATATTTACACATTTATTTCTCCATTAAACAACTAGTCGTTGGGGGCCACCGTAATACTTACCCATCATGGATATGTATATACATGTGAAACTATTTATACAATGCATTACAATTCATAAACAAAATTTAAATATTGTTAATATACATAGTAATGCGATATTAAAGAACTGCTGATGTACCAATTTCGACAAATTATATAAAACGCCAAACTACTCAAGTAGTACCGAACTGCGTAAAAGAAACATCCTTATAACTCCAAAAATAATAATTCTATTAACTAACAATTAACTGCGTCGGATTAAGCGTCTCATTTCCAATTAAAATATACTTCTGAATTGAAATTTGAATGAAATACAGGGTCATGAAAAATCGAAAAATGTGGAAAACAAGATTACAAATATCTCGGCAACTAATAACCCGATCGATTTCGTTCTATATGCAAAATGTGTGTTATTTTATTGCATTTTAAGTCCATTCCTTAAAACAAAAAAATTCGAAAATTTTTATATACCTTTCATCAGAACGAATTTTTCGAGAGTCCGAAAAAAATAGTTCCGGATAATCGAGGTTGCTGATATTAAATAGGATTCGTCCCATTCTTACATACTAACTACATATAAAATTTCAAGTCTCTATCTCAATTTGTTCGGGAGATAGAGCGTTTACAGACAGACAGACAGACAGACGGCAAAAATTTTTTTCTAAAAATATGCTTTTCGGAATCTCTACTATCTAAAACGTGTAAATCCGTCAAAAAAAAATTTCGATTTTCAAAACGATTGCAAGACTTACCCTATACTACGTATGATGGGTAAGTAAAAATGATAAATATATACTTAAGGGGATATTTCATTTAAATTATTTATTTATTAAAATTAAATTTCCTAAGCTCTCAAATAATTTTTTATAAGAGTACTTTTTCAACAAATGAAGACAAAAGCGTGCTGTCTTCCCCCCCCCCCCAAAAAAAAGAAAAAATAGTAATAACTCAAAATGCATTTTAGTTGTGTAATTTCCAAAATTCAGTGTGCGATATTAGAAATATTTTACTGATAATACAACTCCTTTTCTACACAACGTCAGTCAGTCAGAAAATATTGCACATGGAGTTCAAACTGAAAGAAAAAGACAATTTTATCGCGAACGTAGAATTTTATGTTAATCAAATTTTAGGCTGATATTTATTAGTTATTAATGTACTAATTTAGTTTACTAGAAAACTTTTTCCTTTCAACTTTGGGGGTGTGCAAATGAAACGTTACAACTTTTTGGAAATTTTGAAACCCCTCCCCCACCTTTTCTGATATCATACGTTATCATTTCTCGAACCCCCCCCCCCCCCCTCCCAGTAAATATATCGTTATCAAAGTGTAACTTTTTTTTTTTCTTCTTCTTTTTTGAGTCATAAACAAAATTGTTTTTTGCATATTTTATTGATCCAAACGAAGAGAAGTCTATAAAATATCACTTTAAATCAAATATCAATCATTGCTATTTAAAAATGTTTTATAATAGCTTTTTGTTACATAATATATTCAATTCAACAGTAACATGGTCTTGTTGCACTTGCCCCCTACGGAGGAAGGGCTCGGTGCCAGACAGAAATCATAATCAACAAAACAAATGGACAACATTCTTTCTCTTTCATTTATTAGTAAACGCAAGCTACATTTCATATATACTTCACAGATGTTTTCTCGAATAGCGATTATATACATGAATATAGAAGAACATGAATGTCAAACATTGGGGGTATTCCATATTTTAGAATTAAACACTTTTATAATAACTTAGTGACTGTAATGATAACTTTGTATTTTCATAAAATAAATAATCGAATATAAAAGCGATAACACTATTTTCAGCCGAAAAGCATATTATAAGTAAAAAAGAGAAAATTTTGATTGGATCAAAAATTATATCAATATCAAAAGACAAACCTTTTCCCTCTCCCCGGAGATACCTTACGATATCATGTGCACCCCCTCTCCGGTTCTCCCTAAAATCATAACGTTATATATGCACAGCCCCTTTGCATTTGTGTCGGTGAAGCGTATTTCTCTCTCACCTTGTCTTTTATCAAAGTTTATAGTTCACTTTTTAAAAGGTGATAACTATGAAGTTTTACAGAAACTTATTTATTTTGACGCAACATTTGTTGTAACCATTGAAATTGATGTTCAAAATGAAGGCTACACACACTGTACCTAAAATGTTTTCTAAACATTATAGCTTTTTCAATCTGAAATAGAAATTGCAAAGAATCATTGGAAGGGCAGGCTAGAATGTTCCTCGTTTTCAATCCTTGTTTACTCCATATCTTTTTTTTTTTCCCCAAATCATTCAACATCCGCAGAACGCTCATTCAAGTAATAGTCTTTTGATTTTTGTTGCTAAAATATAGTTTCTATGTTTTTTTAATGCTTACGTGAGAATTCTCGTGCCCCCCCCCCCCCCCCATCAGTGTCACCAAAAATAAGCAAACCCTTTCCCCTTTACTGCTTACGCAATACTTGAACGGCCCACAACAGATTGCTTTTCTTATTGAACTTTTTTTTTTTTTTTTTTTTTTTTTACTCTTTATATATCATAATATAATGACAATGTTTTAGTCTCACTTTTGGGTGTTTATTTATTTATTTTTTTTCTCCCAGCTTATTTTTTAAGGAATTTTGTACTATTAAACTTCATACAACCGACAAACTAACCTTTTTAAATACATTTAGGGGAGGGGGGGGGGAATTCTAAAATCGTTGAAATAAGTGCAATGGCTGTTTTGGTAGATTTATTTTCTAGATTTCCATGCTCTTACCTAAAACGGCTGCTGAGGTATGGTCAAATGTTCTAAAATTTTCGATCCCCTCTTTAACACTCTTAGATGGGGGGGGGGGGATTTCGAAAAATCCTGTCTGCGCTTTGTCATAAGAAGTATCCCCCCCCCTTCCTACTCAATTTTCATTCTTCTAGGTTCAATAGCTTTGGGCCCTACAAATGGCTGACAGATTCTGCTCTCGAAACAGATAGACGGCACGTGCTGGCTTCGAACCCAATCGCGACCGTCTTTCTAATCGTTCGGAGTTTTCCGTGTTTTTCTATTAACCTTGGATTTCCTTGCGTAAATACAGGTTGGGTTCTTATTTAGAAAGACACCCACGGAGAGCACCTTCCCAACCATTAGAGCTTATATCCCTTGTGATGCTAAATGACCGTCACAAATGCAACAGTAGTTTTGGTTATACATTGCTTATAGGTCAGTCAAGACAAACTCTGTTACATATATGAAGAAGGTTATCTGTTGAAAAAAAAAGGGGGGGGGGGGGAATTACGCTTGAGACTACGGACCAGTCATAGCTGTTCAAAATTCTTGCCATTTGCTGGATTTCGTCCTGTTGGTGCTAATGCTCACGAAAACTGTTTAAAATGAAAGATATATGCAACGTGCAAAAACGTATTATTCAACGAAAAGAAAATACAAGTTGAATGTAGATTCTGCTAATGCAGAATTCAGTTTCGCCTCCGATTTAAATTGTAAAAAAAAGAGTCATTTATTTATTTATTTATTTAAATAAGTCATTAAAAAAAATTTTAATCAATTTTTTCCATAAAGAGCCATATGATAACTGTAACTCTCATTCCTTTATTTGAAAAGATTGCAATTTTTTTTTTTTTTTTTTTTTCTAAAAATATGTTTTTCGGAATCTCCGGTATCTGAAACGTGTAAATCCGTCAATTTTTTTTTTTTTTCGATTTTCAAAACAATTGGAAGACATACCCTATACTACGTATGATAGGTAAGTAAAAGTGTGCCACAAATTTTGACATGACACTTTTTAGTTGTATGAAAGAAATAGCATCGGAGGTTAAAACTAATTTCATTTTTACTGTGACATTATTTTACTAACTGAAGTCATCTGAAAGTAATATCTCAATCTCAGTGTCCATAATGAAAAGAAATATTGAAATGTAATATCGTTATGAGTAAAAATGAGATGTTTTAAATAGTGACGTCATTTTCTCTTCAAATGTTTTTCAAAAATTACTGTTATTAGTAATATGAAAAAGACCTGGTTGCTGAATGACATCATTTTCCTCATTTGAAATTTTTTCTTTTTTTGCTTTAGACATTAATTTTTATCATAAATTATTTTCCGTTATTTTATTTACATTATTAATATTATTTCTCAGTAAATATATTTTTTTACCTCAATTAGTGCATAATTATACGCAATCATTTTGGAAAATAAATTTTTATTATCGGGACAAAAGCTAAACTGTGTTGCCACCATTTTGAACAAATATCGTAAAAAAGCATTTAAAATTAAAAATAAAATATAAAAATGGAAATAAATTAAAAAATAGTTAAAATGGGCACAACTACAAATAAATAGCTTTCATTTAAAAAAATAATTATGAAAATCGGTTGAGTAGAAAACTCAGTGCTGATGACACGACATTTTTAGCTTGTCTGAAAGAAATAGCATCGGATGCTAAAAAAATTGCGAGAACAAACTTCACATGCACAGCTATTTGAAATCTTTAATAATGGGACAATTCCTTTAGAGTTAAAGTAGCCGAGGTGAAAGTGAGGGAACAATTACATTGATTGCCACAAATATTGCTGATTGCAAAATTGACCAATTGCTTGGGAAGGGGGGGGGGGGCTCCTCTTTTTCTCTTTGGCTACAGTAATAAACAATAAGCACGTTTGCTATCACTGTTGCTTTTGTGATAAAGGCAAGGGGCCGCTGTAAAGTTTTTGAAGCAAATGTAAGTTATGTTGTTACTAAAGCCAACTGGTTGTACCTTTTACATTTTTATTTATTGCAGTATAAAATTTTCAGGTGTTTCGCAGTAAATACAATTTCTCTCTTAAAAAAAAAAAATAATAATAATAATACTGCTTTTGAATAAATAATGAAAAGTTTGCATTGTTCAGATTAAAATGCCATCTAAAAATTGTGCAAACAGGAGTTATTTTTTAAATTGATATTTCCATATTCATCTACAGCTCATATTCAAAATATTAGAAACCTTTTCTTTAGAAATTGAAAATATCGTTTGGTAATTTAATGTCTTTTAATGAAAATATGCAAATGATATTTTTATTAAGAACTTATTGTTGATTAAACTTACTTGTTATCTTAAATTTAATATCATTTTTAAAAAGATTAATTGCAAAAAAAAATTCTTTTGAAAAGTCAAAATATTAGAATATTTATTCAAGTGGTTCAAAATATTAGAATATTTCACATTAATTCTCCTTTAATTATTACCAATTCTTAACTGGTGGCATCATTGATTAAATTCAGACTATTTTATTTAAAATCAGTATCTGATATTCCTTAATCTACTAAACTTCGTATGGTTGATTTGTATCGGTACGGTAAAAATCAATGTTTTATAGCGAATTATTTACATTGTTCGCAATCGAGCGTTAGTAAAATACTAACACAATATTCAAAAATTGGAAAATTTTAAAATAATCGCCGAAATGGTGGCCGAAAACCAAAAACATCTGCTAGAGATGACAGGAAACTGAATCGTATAGTTAAGAAAAACCGTTTGAAAAGTGAGCGATTCTTGCACCGAAAATGGAAAGAAGAAGGAGTTGAAGTTTTTACATCGACAACATTAAGACGTCTCCATAAATTTAAATTTGAATCTCGTGTACCGAAAACAAAACCTCTCATGACTGCAAGACAAAAGCGTATAAGATTGAATTGGTGTAAATCAAGACGTTTATGGAGCAATGAAGATTAGAAAAATATATTATTTAGTGATGAAAGTATGTTTTGTGCTTCATGTGGTAATCAAATGTATTCGAGTTTGGAGAATGAAGCAAAAAGCATTTGATAAAGAATGCCTTAAACGTTCCGTAAAATTTGCTGCTAGTGTCATGGTTTGGGGTTGTATGAGTGCAGAAGGACCTGGAAAGTTATGCATCGTGTACGAAAAGGTTAACTCTCTGATATATCAAGAAATTTTAGAATATTACATGATTCCATCATCAGAAGATTTATTTGAAGATGATTTCATCTTTCAACAAGATTTAGCGTCCCCGCATACCTCGGTGTCAACTAAGAATTGGTTCCACCAACGCAACATTAAGGTACTTCCTTGGCCACCAAATTCACCAGATCTTAATCCCATCGAAAACTTATGGTGTATAATGAAGAAAAAACTTCAAGAAAATCCTCCTTCAAGTAAAACTGAGTTAGTGGCACGTATAAAGTCTATTTGGGCTAATATTGATAGAAATGTTTGTAAACACCTTGTATATAGTATGCAAGATCTATTGTACGCTGTTATGAAAGCTAAAGGGGATGCTACAAAATATTAACTACAATTTACTTCATATTCATAAGGTAATATTGTTGCGTAAAATAAAATATTCTAAAATTTTGAACCAATCTAAATTTTATTCTAATATTCTGGTGTGTTTAAGGAAGCTGTATACCTAGTTTATTGTGCTGTATTTTATATTTTATAAATGTTAAAATCTTATCTAAACATTCCAGATTTAATTTATAAGAAATTTAATTGCATTTACTTAGTATAAAAAATAAATAAATGACAAATAATTTTTTCTTATTACTTTTTCTCAATTATTCTAATATTTTGAATATGAGCTGTATATACGTATATTCAGAGATCTGTTTATGAAAAAACTGGGTTCTTTAAAAAACTTTTTTAAATTAAAAAAAAGAATTCTTCTCATTTTTTTAAAATTTCACAACAGGACCCTTCACAAATTTTTTATTTTCAAAGTAGGACTTAAAACAAGACGCTTCACTTTTTTTTTTTTTTTTTTTTGGGGGGGGTCTTAAAAACAGGCTTTTTACAAAATTTATCTCTCTCAAAACTGAACTTTTCACAAAATTAAGATGTAAGTTTTATATATATGAAAGAAAATATAGATTTCTCATACATGTGTCCCTTTAAAAATGTATAAACCAGATGCCTCACCAGTGGCCGAGAGGTTCTGACCACTCAACTGATAGACGGAAGGTGATGGGTTCGAACTCAATCGCAGCCGTCGGCCTAACAATTCGGAGTTTTCGTGGTTTTCTTCGAACCTTGCGTGAATACGAGTTAGGTTCCCTTTGAAAGACTCCCACTAAGGTCACTCCCCGCCCCCCTGGGCCTATATCCCTCGAGTGGATAATCGGGAGGCACACTTGAATATAACGATCATTTCAAATTCACAAAATTATGACTAGACTTTTTCACAAATATAAAAGGCTGTTCAGAATTTAACAAAAGTAGGGGCCCCAGTAGTGGCCGGGAGATTCTGTTCTCGAAGCTGGTAGATGGGAAGTACTGGGTTGAAACCCATTCGCGCCCGTCGACCTAATCGTTCGGAGATTTCCTTGATTTTTTTTTCGAACCTTGGATTTCTTTGCATAAATACGGGTTGGGTGTCCGTAGAAAGATCCCCACGGAGGACTTTTGCGCCTATATCCCTCGTGTTAATAATCGGCCGTCATTATTAAAAAAAAAAAAAAAAAAAGGTTCCTGGGGGGGAAAAAAAAAGTTTAGACAGACCCCTCATACATATTTTTAAAAGAGCACAGCACACTTAGGTTGAAAAGGCATACTTTTCACTTTAATCTTAAAATTTCATTTCTTTGATGAAAATTTATTTAAAAAATTAAAAATGCTAATTTTCATCAAAGTAAAATAACAATAAAACAAGTCTATGTATAGCTTTAGAATTTTCTGTATAAATATACTAATATATAAATTCCACTCCCAGAAGCAAGTGTTTTGATTCCATGCAATATTAATTCTTTTGAAATTGCAATTCTATAACAATTTTGATAGTACTAAGACTGAAAACTTCCATGCGATACATCATACACGTTCGTGGGTTATTTTAACACTTTCGGTGATAATCGAATGAGCACCATTGTCGCGATTACGCCCTTTTAGCGGAAATACGGAAAAGGAACTTTACGGAAGTGATGATCATAACAATAAAGTGGAACGCTTCCTATATCATTGAAATTTTTTTTATGATCCCAATGTTTGCGGTTATAAATCCAAGAATGAATGCGATTTATACTCTTTTTGGCTGAAATTTTGGTGTCCACAAACACGTGTAACGAATTTCCTCAGTGGGAGGTGACCATGCTTGGCAACCCTTGAAGCTTCAAATTCCTTCCCCGAAGGATCCCTCTTTGTAGAAGGGGGAGTTGACCTTGAAAATGTTCTCTAGGTTACTAGAACTAGAACAGACCAAAGACGCCATGTCCAAAGGCTATTTACTTTTACTTTGATGCCGGTCACTTTCTTTCTATACCCCTGAAGGAGGAAATACTTGAATTGTCCTTCTTTTGGTAAAAAAAAGGTGACCTTTGGAAGGCGCCTTCAGCTACTTTTTTTTTCTATACTATGCACCTTGGTTAGTTCGCTGTTTTGTGTTCTTTTACCTGAATTAAATTCAAAGACCGTAATAAATGAAAAAGAAAATAAAAGATTATTTACACTAGGGATAAATTATTATCGTTATATTATACGCCCGAAAAAAAAGGCAACACATCTGAAATTTACAATTGGTCAGGGCCCAACTAACAAATTTTTGTGCCCAGGGCACTTATATTGTTCTCTGTCCCCTTAGATTGGTTGATTTACTTATATTAGTTTTTTTTTTTTTTTTTTTTCATGTTACATACCTATTCAAAAAGTGCCAATTAATTTTTTTTTAAGTTTTTCTGAAAATTGAAAAATGGTTCCAGGTATAAGATTAAAATATTTTTTCTACTGTTTATCGAGATGTTTTTTTAACCACAGATTGAGATATATTTTTGCCATTTCATAGTATTAGTATCGCAAATATCTCATTTTTAGGTGTGTTCGTAATTATGTGGTAGGCGGAAAAAAGCGCACCGGAAAAAAGCGCCCCAGAAAAAAGCGTCCCCGGAAAAAAGCGCACCGGAAAAAAGCGTCCCTTTTTATAAATCACATATTTAAATAAGTCTGATAATAGTACACACGGTTAATCTTAGAATATAAACACTAGAGTGAGACGGTTTTATGAAATTTGAGCATCCTTGCTCTCTCGGGACTGAGATGGGCGAAGGTTGGGGGGGGGGGGGGGCTTTAAAAGTTCTCAAAACCTGTTATTGCCTCAATGAAAAAAAAAATTGTAGCATACGAAAAATAAGATAATAAACACTAGGTACTTAAATGATTTTTTTAAATTCAGTCTCCCTTGTTCTTCTGTGGTGGTGGTTGGGGGGGGGGGGGAGAAGGCGATTGTCTACAAACTCTGAATATACTCAAACTCTTACATTATTTTTTTATATTATTTATAATTTGATTATTTATAATTTAAATTATACATAATTAATTTATATATTATATTATTATTATTTTTATTATTATTATCAAATTACATATTAATATTTTATTACATTTTATATTATATATTTATACTTATATAATACATATTAATTATTAATATATTAATATAATATATTAATTGTAAATAATTAATAGATTAATAATAATAATAATAATAACAATAATTAATAATAAATAATTTATAATAAATAAATAATACATAATTATAAATTAAATATAAAATTAAATAAAATTAAATAAAAAAAATAAAAAAAATGTACAAATAAATATTATTAAATATTATACTCATTAACAAAAATTTATTTAAAAATGATAATATTTTATTAACTCATAGTAATATCAACTCATATATATATTTTTCATTCAGCCACCCTTGTTCTTCTGTGGGGGCGGAAGGTGGTGGGGAACTCTAAATCTATCACTGCTTTAGACGATAACATTTTTTCGGAATGTTTTTTAGAATTTAGGGAAAAAAGTGACTGGAAAAACAAGAGCGCAAAAAGTGATCAGAAAAAAAGTGACAAGGAATTGATAAATATTGAACTTGTGGATAAATAAATAAATGATAAAAACTAAAGTGGCAACAAATGTCTCATTTATATCATTCTCGTAGGACAGCGGTTCCCAACCTTTAATACGCGTACCCTTGGGGATACGTAGCGAGATTGCTGGAGGTATATGACGATAGTATCAGTAATGGCGGGTGATAAAATATCATTTTTTAAATAAATTCTTGTTAATATGTAGATTTTTTAATATTTAATTTTATATGTTTATACACTTATTTTTATTATGTCCTATAAGTTAATAAAATATTATCATTTTTTTAAAATTAATTCTTGTTGATAAAACTAGATTTTTAATATTTAATTTTATTTATTAATACATTTATTTTTATTGATTTACTGTGAGTTAATAAAATATTATCATTTTTAAATAAACTTTTGTTAATAAGCATAATTTTTAATATTTAATTACATTTATTTTTAATTTTATATTTAATTTATATTTATGTATTATTAATTTATTACTTATTTATTATAAATTTTTTATTCTGTATTATTATTATATTATATTAATATATTTATTATTATATATTATGTTATATATTATATAAATATAAATATATAAATGTAATATAAAATATAATAAAATATTAATATGCAATTTTATAATAAAAATAATCAAATTATAAATAATATTTAAAAAATAAATATAAGAGATATATTTCAAAGTTTGTAGATACCCTCTCCCTTCCCCCCGCCCCACTTACAGGAGAACAAGGGAGACTGAATTAAAAAAAATCATTTAAGTACCTAAAGTTTATTATCTAGTTCTTCGTACCTTACAATTTTTTTTTCATTAAAGCAATGACAGGTTTTGAGATAACTTTTAAAGCCCCCCCCCCCCCGCCCATCTAAGTCCCGATAGAGCAAATACTTAAATTTCATAAAACCGTCTCATTCTAGTGTTCATATTCTAAGATTAACCATGTGTACTATTATCAGACTTATTTAAATATGTGATTTGTAAAAAGGGACGCTTTTTTCCGGGGACGCTTTTTTCCGTGCGCTTTTTTCCGGGGACGCTTTTTTCCGTGATTCAGCACCTATAGTGGTCGTTCAGTCCGTCCCTCTGTCAGCATATAATAACGCAAAAACTACCCAACCGAATCGTTTGAAATTTAAAATACATAATTATTACATAATTTTGTCGAGTCATTTCAAATTTTATGAAAATCGGATGCATAGATCAATTACAGGGGCAATCAAAGTTATTCCATTACATTACGGTCAATGGGGGAAAAAGTTTCAAATGCATTTTAATCGTTTGAAATTTAAAATACATAATTATTACATAATTTTGTCGAATTATTTCAAATTTTATGGAAATCGGATGCATAGATCAATTACAGGGACAATCAAATGTATTCCGTTATATTACGGTCAATGGGGAAAAATGTTTCAAATGCATTTTAATGGTGTTACACTCATTCGAACTTATAAAATTTATATGCAACTATAAAGTACATATCATAATATACATTTTACATAATTTTTGGTGCTAAGAACATTTGTTATTGATTTACAAGGCCACACAAAAGTATTCCATTACATATAATATAGGGAGAACATTGTTTAATGAGCGTTTTAATTGTAATTCACTATTTACAATTTTATGAGATTGATATATGAGAGTATTATTTTTAAAACTTCGTTATCGTACGAACGCACCTCATTTGCTACGCTTCACGTGCTATTTCCAACTTGTTTCAAAATTATTTAATCTTTTAAGGAAAATTTAGAGGAAATAATGAAAAATTTTGTGCCCAGGGCATGGGCCCCGAGTGCCCGTGCGATAGTCAGGATCTGAAATTGGTATAACTTGCTTGGTATCACAACATTTTAATGAAAACTAAATTTTAACAATTTTGTGGTAAGGGTTTTTTTTTTTTTTTTTTTTTTTGTATGAGCTTTATGTTTATGTAACTATATATTTTTTACAGATTGATTTTATCAATTTAAAAATATGCATACTGCGAGTTACGCAACCCCCCCCCCACACACACACACACACACTCCGCTGATTAATTTAAAGAGAGGAGTAAATGTAGAAACTCAATCACTATTTAAAACTGTTCTCAAATCCAAATTCTTTTTTTTTCCCCCATTTTTAATGTATCAAATAGGCAGGTGGTCTTATTGAAAAATTATGTGATCGAATTCTTTTTTCATTTTTCGATAAAAACAAAAGATTTTAGAAAAAACATTTGGGCAGATTTTCTTACGCGACAGCGCAGGAAAAGAAGAGAACTGCTGTCGTGAGACAATAATCGCGTATAACGGTAGGCGAAAACAAGCGCACCTTTTAACAAATTTGACACATTTACATAAGTCTGATAATAATACCCGTGGTTAATCTTAGAATATAAACACTATATTGAGATGCCCCCCCCCCCCCAAAAAAAAAAAAAAGCTTTTTTCCGTAATTCGCGTATAACACAAGAGGCAATTCATTTGAATCAAAATTAAAGAAATTGTTGGATTACAAACCATTTTAATAATCATACTTGCAAGTATCATGCTTTTATTTTTCAAATTATGCCAGAAGGATTTGCGCAAAGGATTTTTTTTTCCTTCTTGAGAACCGCTTAGAAGATAAATGTATTTTGAAGAAATGGACTCAATGAATAAAATGAACATTAAAATTAACTTTTAATTTAATAAATCATCGTTTCTCGCACGAACCCTGTATACAGTAGACACTTGTGAGTAATCTCAAAACGAAACAGCTTTACTTAGAGTAAAACATTTACTCCTATATAATATAGTATGTCTAATAACCACACGTTCTGCCCTTATTTAGGATAAGAAACCGCAAATTACACAAAGCGTAGATTTCAAAAATTAAAGAAAAAAAATAATGATTCATTTTCTTTCAAAAGCGGGGTTGCCGGAAGCAGATATCGTATCTATTCTTGGAATTTCCTACAGGTGTCAGAAGAAAAAAAAAAGAATGGAAGCATCCATGTATTCATGAATTTCAGAGGAAGCGTATGAAAAAAATGTCTTTCTTCTTATCCCATCCCCGCAAAGCTACAAGTAGTACAACAGTTTGTGGTTTCAAATAAAACTAACGACTTGTGAAAACAGTTTCAGTGGTGTAGGGGGTAGGGCAGTTTTGAGAAGTTTTGTAGAGAGAGAAATGTGCAGTATCAAGCAAGTTGGATGTGCACGGGTCCGGGCCGGCCGACAAGATTAAAGTGAATTTTTAAACGAGAAAAATTATTTTCAACAATACGGGCTGT
The DNA here is from genome assembly GCA_964019185.1 of Maratus speculifer. Lineage (NCBI taxonomy): Eukaryota > Metazoa > Arthropoda > Arachnida > Araneae > Salticidae > Maratus > Maratus speculifer. The sequence continues at coordinate 297,187,328 of OZ025291.1, forward strand.
GATAACAATATTAACTGTTATTAACTGTGAATTAACTGTTTTGGTTCAATTTTTGGATATACGTTTATCCTGAAAAGACGCTTGCCTGATTAGTTTTGGGAAGGTACGATTACTCCCCCCCCCCCCATCCGTCCTCAATTAGATGAATGGGTTTTTATGCAGAATTGTCCAACGTGTGTCAAATTTGCATATAGGTTCTTTTCGATAAGGCTTATATATAGTATATAATGCCTGAAGAGATTTAGGAGTTCTAATGGTTAAATATAGAGAGGGAACGGGGGATAACCTTTCTAAAATTAAATTAATAACTTTTTACGCATAATTATCCGATTTGCTTAGAATTTTGGACATAGGTTAATTATGATAAGACGCATCTCTGATTAGTTATGGGGTTCTTCAGCTTATTATAAAGGGGGGGGGGGGCGAGCAATTATATCCTTCTTAAACTAGAAAAATAGGTTTTTATGCAGAATTATCCCATGTATTTCAAATTTTAAATATAGGTTCTTTCTGATAAGGTGGATCCCTGAATAGTTTTAAGGATTTAATATCTAAGTATAGAAGGGGAATAGAATATAACCCACCTTAAATTAAATTACTTTTTACGCAGAATTATCAGATTTGCTTCAAATTTTGGATTATAGAACCATTATGATAAGGCGTATCCCTGATTACATATGGAGTTATTTTGCCAATTAAAAATTGGGACGGGTGATTATTCCCCCCCCCCCCCTTAAATTAGATAAATTGTTTTTTATGCTTACTTATCCGATATATTTCATATTTTGGATAGATGTTCTTTCTCATAAAGTGAATCCCGGAATAATTTTAAAGGTTTAATGGCTAAGAAAACACTGGGGGAACGGATGATACCCCCCCCTTTAATTAATAAATGGCTTTTTACGCAGAATTATCTGATTTGATTCAAATTTTGATTGGGCGTTCATTATGATAAGGCGAAGTCCTGATTAATTGTGGGTTATCCCCCGTTCATCGCTCTATACTTAACCATTAAACCCTTAAAACTATTCAGGGATTCACTTTATCAGGAAGAACCTATATCCAAAATTTGAAATACGTTGAATAGTTGTGAAAGAAAAAAAACAATTTATTTTATTTAAAGAGTGGAGGATTAATCGCCCGCTTCCCCTATTTAATTATCAAAAGAACCCCATAATTAATCAGAGATTCGCCTTCTTATAATGAATATACATCCAAAATTTGAAGCAAATTGGATGATTCTGCGTAAAAAGACATTTATTTAATTTAAGGGGGTTTATCCCCCGTTCCCCCTCTATACATAGCTATCAAACCCATAAAACTATTCAGGAATTCACTTTATGAGAAAGATCCTATATCCAAAATTTCAAATGCATCGGATAAGTGTGCATAATTTTTTTAAATCTAATTTAAGGTGGGTATAGTAATCACCCGCCCTTCTTTTTAATTACCAATAGAACCCCATAACTAATCAGAAATACGTCTTATCATAATGAACCCATGTCCAAAATTCGAAGCAAATCGGATAATTCTGCATAAAAAGCCATTTATTTAATTTAAGAGGGGTTTCCTCCATCTCCCCTTTATACTTAGCCATTAAATCCTTAAAACTATTCCGGAATTCACCTTACCAGAAAGAACCTATATTTAAAATTGAAATACATGGGATAATTCTGCATAAAAACATATTTATCTAGTTTGAGGGGGAGAATTGCTCGTTCCCCCCTCTTTATAATAAGCAGAAGAACCCATAACTAATCTAAGATACGTCTTATCATAATGAACTTATGTCCAAAATTTTAAGCAAATCGGATAATTATGCGTAAAAAGCCATTAATTTAATTTAAGAAAGATTATCCCCCGTTCTCCCTCTATACTTAACCCTTAAACTCCTAGAATCTCTTCAGGCATTTTATACTATACATAAGCCTTATCGAAAAGGTCCTATATGCAAATTTGGCACACGTTGGATAATTCTGCGTAAAAACCCATTCATCTAATTGAGGATGGATGGGGGGGGGGGGGGTAATCGTCCCTTCCCAAAACTAATCAGGCAAGCGTCTTTTCAGGATGAACGTATATCCAAAAATTGAACCAAAACAGTTAATTCAGCATGAAAAACCCATTTACCTAAACTGTGCGTCCCCCCCGATCCCCCTTTCATACTTAACCAATGAATCCCCAAAATCAATAATAAATCCCCAAAATCAATTCCTTGTCATTTTTTTCCCGGTAACTTTTTTCCCTTGTCACTTTTTTTCCGTGTCACTTTTTTCCGCTTTTGTAGTTTATGTCACTTTTTTTCCGATAACTTTTTTTCCGGTCATTTTTTTTCCGTTTACCGCTGTGTGATGTTATTTTGCGCGCATTTCATTAGAACTTGATTTATAAACAATTACCTTCTCAGTATGACCCTTTCTTTCGTTCCCAGATCTCCCGTTTCGGAAAATTCGGATCAAAAATCAAAAGGCCAACTTTAACTGCATTTTTTGCAATATTTTCTGCACTTGTCAAAAAATTGATTGACACAGCACCTTATCCTCTTCAGACCCGAGGGTTTATTGATCTACTTTTACTAATTTCAGCTATGGATTTACATTAATTAATTGATAACTAAGAAAGATTGAACAACGAAATAATTAAAAAAAAAATTTTGTACATAATTTTTTTTTATATATGGGGACTTGTAAAACACGCATTTTAACAATTTCTTAGGTTATTTTAAATTAAATTTTACTTTTCTGCATTGTAAAAACATAGAAAAAGATCAATCAAATATATATTTAACAATTTGTATTACTAATGGAGTCTACAAATGGTATCTTAACGCACAGTAAAAATTTTTACGTTTTCTTTTTTTCGTACATTTCGTGCATTTCTGCTGCAAGCCATTTTTGTATATCATGTAACTCACTGAAAAAGCACTACGAGAGACAAATTGCTATTTTCTTTATTTCTGCTATCTCTTAGGCTCCATTCACACTAATTTCTCTTTTTTTAATAGTATCAAACAAATATATATTTAATAATTTGTATTACTAATGGAGTCTACAAATGGTATCTTAACGCACAGTAAAAATTGTTACGTTTTCTTTTTTTCGTACATTTCGTGCATTTCTGCTGCAAGCCATTTTTGTATTTGTATATCATGTAACTCACTGAAAAAGCACTACGAGAGACAAATTGCTATTTTCTTTATTTCTGCTATCTCTTAGGCTCCATTCACACTAATTTCTCTTTTTTTAATAGTATTTATATATGTGAAAACAAAATTATAAAGATGTGTATCCTATAGGATACACCAGGTCTGAAGAGGTTATAAAGTTTCTAAATAAGAGAGTCTGCGAGTTTGACGAGTTTGAGAGCAAAAGTGAATTCAAAAATAAATCGAAAATAAGCAGTTTGATTCGAAATACACCCTTAATTCGAACTCGTTGCGCCGCAAGAAATGTTTGAATTATCCAGAGTTCGAATTATGGAAAGTTTGAGAGGAAAACATGAATAAAGGGGTGCTATTGCAAAGGAATTAATCTTATAGTACTTTTTAATTTATTTCAGCTGTTATGATTCAAATATCACTTAATATTAGAAGATATAAATACATAAACAAATTAAGAGATTATGAACAAGCACAATTTAAGAAGGGGTAAAACTACAGTAGAACCCCGTAAATTCGGACCCCGTTAATCCGGATTGATTTGGTCATTTTTTTTCAAGTTTGAGAAGCGATTGGCTAATTTCCATAACATTAATTTGTTTCATCATCATGTTCTGAATTTAAATTTTCTGAAATCTTTTCGGAAGAATTAAGCAAAATAAACATTTTTACTGTCTGTAATTATTCAATAAGTTTAATATAAAGGTGATTTCTGTAAGTATGTTTCATTTTATTCCATTTTTTTCTTATTCTCCGGATAATCCGGGTTGGGTCTGGTCCCAGTTAATCCGAATTATCGGGGTTCTACTGTATCATTGATGGAGAGACGAGTCACTAAGAAAGCAGTTATCAAATGCATGGGATTATATGCATAATAGTTCAGAAAAATTCTGACAAAAATGAAAGAAAGAAAGCTATTTCAAGAATTTCCGTGAGAAAGTAAGGAAAAATAAAAAATCGGAATTTTCGTTAGTTCGAATTAAACGATGTCAAGAGAAAATAAGTTCAAATAAATTTTAAAAAAATTACATTATTCTGCCATTGAACATTTTGGAGCTTCCTGTTTAGTTCGAATTAAACGAAGATTCGATTTATCCGATTTCGAATGAACGAGAGCCGACTGTATACACACACAAAAAAAAAAAAAAAAAAAAAAAAAATAAGACACGAAAAATATTTATTAATAATTAAATAAATAAATATTGATACAATTGTTGCACGTGGCATGAAAAAAAAATATTTCCAGTTTTGATTTTTTTTATTAGTATAAATACACGGGATGTAAACCAAGACCTATTGTTTTGTAAAATATGTTATGCAATTCTTATTTCCTGTAATTCTAATAAATTTTTGATTGTGATAATTTTGCATGATTATCTATTCTTCTCTAAAATAGTTTTTATATGATATAATTTCAAATTCTTAGGTCTTTGTTTATAGCTAATGTATTTACAATAATAAAATAACTCAAAACAAACTCGTAGTTTAAAAGGTACGTACATACAAATAATATACAGACAAATATACAATAAACCCAACTGCAGTGAAAAATTAACTAGAGCCAAGAATCGAACACAGCATTCTGGGATGCTGCTTTAACAACTGAGCTACTCCGGCCGATCCGGTTTGCATAAATTTATTGAGTATAAAATGTGTATTGAGATGAAAATAAAGATATGGGTGTGCAAGTCTATATACATATAAAATAGTTTGTCCTGACTGAGTGATAATCAACGCACAGTCCAAACTATTGAATATAGAAACGTGAAAATTAGGGAAAATATACTTCTTATGATGTAATCGTGCACTAAGATTGGATTTTTGAAAATTCCCCCCCCACCCCCACCCCCTAAGATGGGCAAATAGGGGGGGGGGGGTCGAAAATTCGGGAACATCTTCCTATATCTCAGCAACCATTTAAAGTAGCAGCGTGAAATTCTAGAAAATATATCTACTAAAAAAAATTATTAAAACTTGTATTTCAGCGATTTTAGAAATTGCCCCCCTGAGGGGGTTAAAATGGGGGTCGAACAATTTAGAACATGTGGCACATCTCAGCAGTTGTTTTGAGTCGAAGCGTGAAATGGCAGAAAATATATCTTAAAAAAAAGTAAAGACGTGTTTCAGCAATTTTAAAATTTCTACCCCCAAAGGGGTAAAAGTGGGGGTCGAATAATTCCAAACTTTTTTTTGGATCTGTCATGTGACATATTATCGGAAAGCCCTCGGACAGCTTTTTCATATTATGAATCTTTCCCCGGATTTTTCTTTTATATTGAATATTGACCCCCCCCCCCCAAACAGAACAGTTGTCGAATTCTTTTGAAATTGTAGCGTTTTATCATTACAGATGGGATTTTTTTGACGCAGCCCTCCTCTGGTAAATATTATTCATAATGTACGGAAATTTCAAAGATAGGGGAAGGTTTTATACCGGGGAGGCGTAATGGTTGGCACTCTGGGGGAGGGAGCGGGAGAGGGAAATTTTCAAATATTCGCCTACACCCGTTATGTGATATATCAATGGACGGCTCTCTGACCATTATTTCAAATTATACACCCCCAGTGCCTCTCCTTCCATTTTGCCTCCGCGTCGGAGAGCACTTTTCTAAATTTAGCCGACACAACAATTTTGGATAGTTGATTAGATATTAAGCTCTTTTTTTCTATTTTCTTTCTTTTTTTTTTAAATCTTTACTAGATATATATCGTTTGATTCAAGATCCCTTAAGAGAAACCGACCAGCGTACCTGTCGAAAACTGCTAATAATGGATGATTTACTGCTGCAAATTTTTAGAAGTCGACAGACACAATTAAATCCGCGGAAAACATTTTTATAATCGGGGCAGAAGTACGCCTTACAGAGAGTTTACTGTAGTTTATTTTTATTAATTTATTTTTATCCTTTGATATATATATCAGTAATGAAACAGCAGGAACCTGATTTTGAAGCAACAAAAATTCTCATTTTGGAGCAGAAAATAACCAAGATGCAGGGGTGATTTTGAGTTTAAAAAAAAAAAAAAGAAAAAAAAAAAATCCGCAATTTACAGCAAATTGATGGAAACCCACTTCGGATTTTTTTTTTTTTTTTCATGATCTTCTGGCGATTATTCGCGATTTTTTGACAAAATTTGGCTTTTGTTCACGATTTTTTGACGAAATTTGCTTTTTTTTCATGATTTTTTGACGAAATTTTCATTTTCCGCAATCTTCTGACAAAATAAGCATTTTCCCGTGATACTTTGAAGAAATTGGTGATTTATCTTCGAACAATTGACCAAATTGATTTTTTTTTTTTTCGGTAACTATTTATCGAAATTTGCGATACATTTTATGTTCGATTTTTTCCATCTTGGGAATCCACTCGCGGTATTAACTATTTTTTTCGCGCTCCTTTGATGAAATTTGTAGTTTTTTCACGACCTTTAGGCGAAATTTGCGGTTTTTCTCCCACGATCTTTTGAAGAAATTTGCGGGTTTTTTCACGATCTTTTAACGAAATTTGTCTTTTTTTACGAATTTTTTAACGAAATTTGCTGTTTTTTTTTGAACGATTGACGAAATTTATTTTTTCGGCAACTATTTGTCGAAATTTGTGATATATTTTATGTCCAAATTTTTAGATTTATGACAGATTTTTTTTTAAACATTTTTGGAAATAATTTCGGGAATTTTTTTGGAACAGAATCACTCCTGCCTGAATGAGGCACAGAGAAGTTTCTCGAACTTCGGCGCAGTTTTTGTGGATAATGGTTGATTTGGTACCATGTTACATCATCACTGATATATATACATAAGTTTTAGGCAATTTTTACCCCTTGGGGATGAGCGTAACGTATGCGTGCAGCATAAGATACTCAATATCTTTGATTATTCCCGACAATTATTTTTTATTGTAAATTTTTCCGTAATCTGGTTGTTTTTCCAATTTAATTACATAAAAATTTCTGTTTTGAAAAATAGATGATAAAAGATTAAACATCTTGTAAAAGACGCTCGTCGCATAAAGGTTCCACTTTCCAGTAGAGAAGAAATTTTTTTCTGATAATAATTTTTTTAAAACAAATACAGTGAAATCCATCTAAGGCGGAATCGCTTGGGACTGAAATAAAATTCCGCCTTAGACAGATTTCCGGCTTAGACTGAAAAATTTTATAGACATCCCGTTCACAGAGTATTAAACATTTCGTTGGCTAAAAGTTTAAACTAACATATACTTAATTTTTTTAATTAATTAGACATGAAATCCTTACATATTTTTATATATTTATAGCAATACAGTAAAACCTCTAAATAACGGACATCTTGGGAGCGCAAAAATTGTCCGCTATTCGGAGGTGTCCGCTATTAGGAAATCCTCAGCGATAGAAAAATTGCTAATGAATGCTTAATGTTTCATTAGTCGATTTAAAAATGTCCTAAAACCTCTATTATATGGTTAAACCAGAAATTAAAATAATTTTTAAAACAATAAAACTGAAATAAAATTGTGCATACATTTATCCTTTGCTTATTACATTCTTACAAAAAAAAAAAAAAAAAAATGTTACAAAAGTATATTTTTACTTGCGATTACATGTAATTTGTTTTTCAATGTGAAGTTTTAACTCTGTCAGTAGTTTTAATCCTTTTAAATGATCTTTTTCTAAAAAAAAAAAAAAAAAAAAAAAAAAAAAAAAAATATATATATATATATATATATATATATATATATATATATATATATAATTGTTTATTGTATTTTTCTGTTTCGTAAAAGCATACAATCTCCAATCATCCGAAGGTGGTGCTGCTGGTGGTGGTGGTGGTGGGGGGGGGGGTATGTAGGGATACATGTAGGGGAGAGAGAGGATTTTCTCCAGCTCATCCCCACATTTATCTATGATCACAAAATTTGTGATACATTCCTTTTGATAAATTTATAGGATTTTTTTTTCCCCATTAAAAAATAATTTTTTATTCTTTTTTGCCAAAATTACTGTCCGCTATTCGGAATGTCCGTGTTCAGAGGTTAAACATACAAAAAATAAAGTTTTGGGAGTGGGGATTTGAAAACTGTCCGTTAAATAGAGGTGTCCGCTATTCGGGAGTGTCCGTTATGGAGGTTTTACTGTAATAATTTACTCTAAAAATTGATAGTACACATACACACTAGTGCACCCGTTGTTTAACAGTTCCCAATCATATACAATAATAAAATCATCCCCAAACTACTGTCAGCAATCAGTGACGCCTTTTTTTTAACTTCTGGGAATGCGACTGGAAAATACATTTTATTGAGAAAAGAAAAGATTTATTTCCATTTATATTTCGCAGGAAAATTTTCTTGCGTCTTAAACAGTATATTTGCTACCTGGGACCCAAAATGAATGTCCGGTTCCGCGTTACACAGATTCTTTTCGTCTTAGACAGATTTCTCAGAAATATCTATGTTTATAAATGTAGGACTCAGAAATATTTCCGCCTTAGACAAATTTCCGGCTTAGACAGATTTCACTGTATAGTGATATTTATATAACATTTAATCGCTGAAAAGTTTCTGAAGCTTTATTCCCAACAATTTTAAATACGAGCCGCCACTGCTTCGCAGTCTGAAATTGAGAAGGACCTTAATTAAATGATAGCATCCAAGAAAATGTCGCTTCCTTTCTTTTTCTTCTAGCAGAGCCACTTGGATGATCAACAATCACAAGCTATCTGCTGTCATTTCCGTTGCGCTTTCAGATAACAAAATATGTGAATGATTCTTTTCCAAAGTTCTGAATTTCCTTTCGTAGATATTCTATTATCTTATCATTTTCTACGTGTAAAAATAATGAGATAATTCTCTGCCACTTTTTATTCCATTTTACAAATGCTAGGAAATTTGCCTTTGCATGCACAAATATTTATATTGTAATTAGGCACATTTGTATACATTCTAGGAAAAAACAACAATAACGTAGTTTCTGTAGTTTTGTATCAGTACAAGTACAGTTTCGCTTTAAATCTAATGTCATACGTTACTTAATTATTAAATTGTGTCTAGTAAAATATGGAGTCATACTGCATTGGTGTGGTTTGTTTTCTGTGTCGCATTTAAAAAAAAAAAAAAAGAAAAAAAAATTCTGAAGATTTTTTTCAAGAGACTGTTTGGCACAAGGCTTAATTTCTAACAACAAAATAAAAAATAAAATAAGTAAATAAATAAATGAATAAAAATAAATAAAGAAAAAAGAAAGAAAGAAAAAGTATCGGCGCTCTAATTTTCTGCAACAATCAGAATCTTACAAGGAAGGTCTCCATACGGGCATACTCAGAAAAATCTGAAAAATTACAGAATGTTCTTCTCATATAGTTATATATGTTTATAAAAAAAATTTCGGCGGAACCTCCTTATAACGTCCGTAAAAAAATAAAAATTTCGTTTATTTGGCGATTTATCTCCGGTTGGCGAAAAAACGAAATTTTGAAAAATACGCTTTTACGTTTCGAATACATTTTAAAGAAAAAACTTTCTATGTTCAATTTATTTAAATAAGTTTAGTTTAAGTAATTTTAGTTTTGCATTTTTACTTAACTTTAAGTGTAATTTTGTCATATACGTTTATATGTACTTATAACAAAATGAAATTAATATATTTTATCATTTAAAACACAATTTAAATTGATTAAAAATGTTCCAAATTGAAAAATACACTGTTAAAACTCTTGCATTTTGTTGCAGCGCACTCCCTTGCTTGTATAGAAAACGGTTACTTGGCCGTGAAAAGGAGCTTTCTCATTGGTTGGAATAGAGATATTATATACAAGCGGTGGAGTGCGTTGCAACAAACAGCGTTGTTCAATTCACCGTGCTATGGAGCATTCTTATTGGTCAGAAGAGAGATATTCTATAAAAGTAGTGGAGTGACGTTGCAGTATATGATGCAGATTTTTAACAGTGAAGTCAATTAAAATCAATTTTCAGATTCGTTAAAATCGTCTGCTTTTGGCGAGGAAATGCACTGCTCGCCAAATCCCATGTCGCTTTCAGCTTTTCACACCAATTATTCCAAAGTATTTTATTTTTTTACATATCTAATAATGTAATTTCGCCGCTTATTTTCACTGATCCTTTATTACCTACATGAGTAGTTTAATTCGTATTTTTTTTCAAAAAATTCTGAGTATGCCCCCAATGGAGACCTTCCTTGTTAGTGTAAACCCCCAACACCGATCCCGCTATCCACATTTTTAAATCTCATGCGTTATTTATAAAATTTAAAGCAATTTCTTCTTCAGCAAATAACACTTTAACCTTTAACTGGTGTGACAGAAAATGTAACATAACTAGCGTGAAGCGGTCCGTGAGACTGCAAATTGCAAAGATGAATAAAACGCATGATTTACTCATAGGATGTTGTCTTTGTACTAAACCTTTTGTACAGGACTGTTATTATTAACACATTCTCCTATTTAAAAGCCAAATAAAATAAAATAAAATAAATCCTCACCCAAGAAAGTTCTCAAATGGCCTCTCCAAAAGAAAATGGCTAAGTTTGATTCCTTATGTCCATAAATTTATCACCAATTAAATAAACCTTTATTCACGTATCCCTGTAAAACGTCTTTTACAGCCACAGTAGTACGCTCGCAGAAAGATCAGGTGCAAGTGCAGATGTTAAGTTTACGAATGCATAATATAATTGGAAAACATTTTTAACTAGTCGGATGTGGCAGTCCCAAAACTTTCTTCTACCTTATACACGTTAATATTTTTAGAAAAATGAAACATAGCAGTGTCCAATGGCGGATCTAAGGGGGGGGGGGCGATGGGCCGATCGCCCCCCCCCCCTTTAGCCCAATAAAGGATCTGCAGAATTACATTAGATACCCGCACGGAAAAACTGTTTATCCTAAATTCGAGACCGGCGCGACCCGGGTCGGGTCGCGCCAACTTTAATTTGTTATACTGGAACTGGGTCAGGTCTTCACATTTTCAGGGCCGGGTCGGGGCAGGTCGGATCTTTTTTTTTTTTCTGCAGAGCTGGACGGAGCCACATCATTTTTTCCAGGTCAAGTCTGGTGTGAACTTCCTTCCTACTAGAAATATACACGGGCCAAAATTTTCAAGCCCAGTTTCCGTCCGGTATAAAGGTTAAGCGCTCGATCTGGGATCGATACAGCTCGTATGCTCTGGCGGTTCTAAGGGGCAAGGGCAGGGGACGAAGCCCCTCCCCCTTTTGGGCTAATTGTGCCCCCCCCCCCCTTGGGCTAATATATGATTTACAGAGTGACATGCATCCTCACGAGAAATAACTTGGGGCAAAGCTCGAGCCCGTCACGGCCAGGCACGGGTCGCGCCAGTGTAAGTCCGCAAGACTTGGACTGTGTAAAGTTTTTTGAAGTGAAAACTTCTTTAGCGGCGCTGAGCACTTTTTGTATGGGTAAAAACTTCCAAACTCGCGTCAGGGTCACGTGATGCTGATCGAAAAAGCGTAAGATCGAGGGGAAGGGAGAGGAACTAGTATCTCCCACTCTTTCTACCGTGCCTGAGTGTGCTGCTCCATTTGGGCGGCACAGGGCGCTTGCGCGAATGTCCGTGTGTGTTTTTTTAAGTTATAATTGTATTTAAGTTTAACAACTTATACTGTTAATAGATGGAATAAAACGTTATGAAAGAAAAAGTATGACATTGTGCATTGATTATGCTGCAGTTTCCAACTACTTTTTTTCATTTTTTTTATTGTATTTAAATAATAACAACATAAATTGATACCAAATGGAATAAAAAGTTAAGAAAGAAAAAACATGACATTGCACATCAATTATGCTGCACTTTCCAACCATTTTTTTCAATTCCTTAAATTTTCAATTGTATTTAAAGTTTAACAACTTACATTGTTATCAAATTGAATAAAAAGTTAAGAAAGAAAAGACATGACATTGCTCATCGATTATACTACACTTTTCAACCAATTTTTAAAATTATAATTGTATTTAAAGTTTAACAACATATACTGTTACCAGAAGGAATAAAATGTTAAGAAAGAAAAAATATGACATTGTGCATCAATTATGCTGCACTTTCCAACCACTTTTTTCAGTTTTTTAAATTTTTGATTGTATTTAAATAGTAACAACATAAATTGATACCAAATGGTATAAAAAGTTAAGAAAGAAAAACATGACATTGCACATCGATTATGCTGCACTTTTAAACCTTTTTTTTATATATATATATATTTTCAATTGTTTTTAAAGTTTAACAACTTATATTGTTATCAAATGGAATAAAATGATAAGAAAGAAAAGACATGATATTGTACATTGATTATGCAGTACTTTCCAACCAATTTTAAAAATTGTAATTGTATTTAAACTTTAACAACTTATACTGTTACCAGAGGGAATAAAACGTTAAGAAAGAAAAAGTATGACATCGCGCATTGATTACATTGCACTTTCCAACCATTTTTCTCTTTTTTTTTTTTAAATTTTTGATTGTATTTAAATAGTAACAACATAAATTGATACCAAATGGAATAAAAAGTTAAGAAAGAAAAAACATGACATTGCACATCAATTATGCTACATTTCAAAACCATTTTTAAAATTTTTAATTGTATTTAAAGTTTAACAAAATATACTGTTACCAGATGGAATAAAAAGTTAAGAAAGAAAAATCATGATATTGTGCATCGATTATGCTGCACTTTCCAACCATTTTTTAAAAAATTGTATTTAAAGTTTAACAACTTATATTGTTTGATTACTATTCAATTTGTTGCAAGTTTCAGAAGATACGGTCGTCCAGCAGCAGGAGTAGCTATTTATAAAAGGTTGTTTGATGTAATGGGCATATATTTCCACAATTCATATGAATGTGCATGTGAGGTACACCAGTATGTTTAGTAGTAATGTTTTTGATATCAGTGATATATGTGTTTGTTGTTGCCACTCTGAAAATGAAAAACTTATTGTATTGGTTGCCATTTATATTTCACCGGATAAAACTTTAAGTGCAAATGAGAATTTTTGTATGAAAATTTATTTATTTGTTGTAAAGAGGCTTCTGCATTACTTCAAGATAGAATTGGAAAGAAATTTGATGATTTTGAGTAGGGATTTCAACATCAACTTTGTGGATGATGAAAATCTACAATTAATTGAATTTTTAAATAAAAAATTTGATTTAACAATGACCAACCATCGCAATCTTAGCACAGAGAGATAAAAAATTACAATTGATGCAGTCATTACAAGATATTTAAATAGAATTGAATCAAAATTGTTTGCTATATATTTTAGTTACCATAAATCTATAATATCAAATCTAGAATATAATGATGATGATGATGATAGAAGAATTGTTGAAATGGGGATGAAAATTCATAAGTTTTATGGGTATTTATTTCAAAGAATACCAACTGACGATATTTCACATTTCATGCATTTGTAAATTTATGTTTTAAGCAATAGATTGCAATTTTTGTATGTAAAATAATATGCATTATTTTTCATGTACAATAGCGCATTAAATGAAAATTGTAATATAATTTTTGTAGCAGTAGTTTATAATAATGAATAAAAAACACTTCATTTAAAAGTATTTTCTGCACAATAAAATATGTCCAGACGACTAAAAAAATACACACATAATTGTTCAAGTTTTCACTTCTGTCGGCACTCCCGGAGTGCCTTTTTTTTTCTCATTTTGAATCGGGTTGTGTCCTGATCTTGCTTTTTTTGCAGATTCGGGTGGGGACATGCTTCTTTTTCTTCCAGACCGAGCCTGGTCTGGATTTCATTTTCCCTAGAAGTTTGCATTGAAAAAAATTTCTAGATCGTGGCTCGGCCGGGAACAAAAGCTAAATATTCGGTCT